>CM042165.1:68564018-68589977 GCA_023376005.1 Doryteuthis pealeii
TTTTAAAGAAGCAAAATAATATTTTTTCCATAAATGTAAACTCCGCATTGTTTGGAATTGTTGTATACCATTTTATTTTAATCCTGTAAAATGTTCCTTTAGAGGCTATTCAAAATGGTGGAATATCAAACAGAGTGCTCTAGTTTTGAATAGAGATTTGTCATTAATCTTTTCCAGTGCAAAACATGTGGAATTTATTGGAGAATGTGTGATATATACCAAGAAGTATTTTTTAATTTTTAGATTAATATCAATATTATTTAATATTAATTAATCATTATTAATTAATAATTAGAAACGTAGTAAACTGGGCATAGATAGTAGGAGTTTGTTTAGGGTCAATATTAGAATTCCTGTCACCCCGTAACAGCTTAACATCCTGGAGGCGCTCGGCTTAACGGTTATGTTTTTGGAGACAGGTAAAGCATCCCTGTTACGCCATATTTGGCGCTTAGTTTCGGCGCTGTATTGAGTGCAGTTTCACAGTGGATATTACTGGTGGCATAAAGTTCGATTTATTCCTTGAAATAGAAAGATGTAGTATCAGTTTTAATCCTTATCGGTTGGTCCTTCCTTGAAGTAAAAATATGTAGTATCAGTTTTACGTGTATACTTATCAGTTTCATCAGACCGCTAATGTTTTCTGACTATTACTAACTATATTGCTCTGTTCAATAATAATGAATATCGAGCTCTCAAATTGGACCTGAACAACTCTAACATCCACTGTTGGAAAAAAAACTCCAACTTAAAATCATCCTAATACCAACTAAGCTGCTCTACCCACCTACGTATATATATCATCATCATCATGTTGCGCAATAAGCACGGATATCCATGACAATCTCTCGCCAACCTTCCCTATCATTCATTATCCCAGGGAGGTCCTCTGCGCAGTATCCAGCATCTTCAAATAGTTGGTGAATGTAGGTCCTTGGTGGGCGGCCCACACTAGCATGTCCATGTGTTGGCTTCCACAGGAGAACGTTGCTTATGAGCTCGTCCTTGCTTCTCCAACAGTGTCCAGCATGCCATGTCCGTTGCACTCGAATGGTTTGTAAGATGGGGAGCAGGTGGCCATACAGCTGTTTCCTCGTGGGGTGCTGTTTCCACGATTTGTTCAAGACTGCACGCAGCATTCTTGTGCAGTTCCCATCTAGCTTATTGCCAAGGCGCCTCGTTAGGGTCCAAGTGGTGCAGCCATACAGCAGCACTGATATAACCACTGCCTGCAAGAATTGTCGCATTAACTTGTCAGTGAGATCGGATTTTCATATGACTGATAATTTGTTTGTGGCCGCCCATGCTTTTCCTAGTCGTGCATTTACATCGCTTTCAGGTAGATGAGAAAAAAATAACTCACATACCTAGGTAGTAATATATATATATATATATATATATATATATATATATATATATATATATATATATATATACGGATGTACGTACTCAGCCACTTGGTGCATAGAGAGAGTATATGCATCTATAAATATTTAAGTTAATTTCAATTTTCGTGCTGAGAATATTTAATTCATCATTCAATTTCAATCAATTTTTGTTCTATTTTTGTATGCAATTTATGTTCCTTCGTGATCTACAAAGTCAAATTTTATTTTCGTATGTGATCTGAATATATCATTTATTTATCATGGTTTGAATAAAATATATTTTTATACATTCATTTGAAAAAATTCAAACTTTTAAATAATTTATCAAATATATAGTCAAATTAAATACAGTGGTACATTGACTTACGAGTTTAATTCGTTCCGCTTGTATCTCAATTTCCTTGTATATCAAATCAATTTTTCCCATTGAAATAAACCGAAATCCGTTTAAGGTCACTAAAAAACGCTTTAACATTTTGTTACGTTTTTAAAGGAAAAATAGCACTCTATTGTAAGAGGTATACCAGAAAAGTTCCAAGTTGATCGTATTCTACGACGTGAGGAACATCGTCCGCGGCGAGTTCTTGCCACAGGGCCAGACGATCAACCAGCATGTCTACAAAGTATACTGTGGCGTTTGCTTCGTTCTGTGCGCGAGAAGAGGTGAGGTATGTGGGGGGACAACTCGTGGGTGTTTTCAACATGACAACGCACCTGCCCACACTGCCATGAGAAATCCTTATATATATATATATATAATAATAAAAGTCTTCGAGGTGGCCTAAAGTCGATATCAGCCAATCAGCGAGGGAGTCTATCTCCTTTGCTAGACGAAGGAGATTATTTTTGCGTCTGGGTGGAGCGCCACACCTACCATCAGCTCCTTACTTTAACGCAGAGATCCATGTGCAACTCATACGCTGAGTTGGCGAGGGCCGGTATATATATATATTGGCATTAAATAGCCCACAGGGTTGATATGCCATTAAACCACTTGCAATATTAGTCAATATACAAACATATTCTATATTCGTTCAAATAATTATGAGCACTTCTTTTCTAAAAGTAAAAAATGAAATATATTTTTTTTTCAATCGATTCTAGAATAAGGAAAATATTTTATTAAACAAAAAATATCTAAATTTGGAAAGAAATTATCTCATATGAAATCGTTAATTTCATAAGGGAAATGTTCACATCTCAGTTCATTGATAAAATCTTTTTGCGCAGAATTTGAAATGCTAAAACCAAATCCGAACAAGAATCAGTAAGCCTAAAAAAGAACCAACAGAAATATTTAATTTTTGCATCGGGAAATTTTTTAATGGTAAAATTAAATTAGGAATTCCTTCCTAGAGTGATTAAAAGTAGATTTGGTTTGTTTTGTTTTACGGCATATCAACCTCAGTGGGTCATTTAATGCCGATAAAGTTTTGAAATAAATCAATACTTAATAAATACATTTTTCTATTTAACCCATAGATGGGACCCTAACAGGTACTACCACTCCGGGTCAGAGTGGACCAGGGAGCAATGGTGATGAAGGGGTACTCCACATTCCCCAAACCTCCAAAACTGGAACCTCACCATCAGATAGAGTTTAACGTCATTCCCAGGACATGTAGACCCGCAGCCACCGCCTTCTAGCACCCATAGGATAAAAAGGGGTTGGGGCTTGCCATAAGGGCAATAAGGTTTGGGAAAATCATATAGGTGCTAGGGCTTGACGTGACCAGCCGATTGATCGGAGGGGGACTCTCCGACCGCCCGTCTAGCCCAAGATAGGGCCAAAGTTGAGTATTGCATGTCATGAACTGCTCATCCACCTGGGCTCTATCCTTAAGCATCACGGGTCGCCACCCACGGCCAACAGGTGGTCCCATTGGGGGAGTCTTACCCCTCTGCAGAGGTGCAGCCGGTGCATTCTAACGCCCCAGCCGACAGGGCGGATGAAAAGTAGAGGAAAAGAATTTAGGGAACTAATATTACATCAGTATATTAATACCCTTGTTCCTTAATCTTCCGACCGTTATCATCAATTAACACCCTCTGGTTATAAATCGTCCAAGATGAGTAATGCCTGATTATCTGATATTGCTTATTCGCAGGATTCTTATTTTTTTATCAGTGTCGTCACCTCAGGTAAATATTGGACCATTCAGTGTTTTATTAGAAAGAAAGAAAAGAAAGAAAAATAATGCTACACAAAAAATATAAGAAAGAAAGAAAGAAAGAAAGAAAGAGAGTAGGGAAAAGATTAAGAGAGGGTTGAGCGCGCGGAAGAGATAACATGAATATATTTCAATCGAACGAAATGAAAAAAATGAAAAGGGGTAAAGAACGAAAAAATGTGTGAGCGAGAGTTAAATCAAGATGACTAAACTTTTGATACATTGAACTATTTAGCAATAGCTGTTAAGTAATCAAATCAAACGTTGTCATAAGTAAATTATTGTATTATAGTATTGAACTCGGCTTCTTCAGCTTTTATTGAATCATCAGGATCATACAAGTGTTTTATAGAATGGGGAAGTAGGTAGGTGGATAAGTTTTGTGATGAGGGAAAGATTTGATTGGTTATAGGGTATATCTTTGGGGGAGATGAGAAGGAAATCAGATGGGAATAGAATTTAGGGAGGTAGGTAGAAAAATTGAATGGTGAGAAATACCCAATAGGGGAGGGGGGTAGCCTTTCTTGAAGAGAGATTTGAGTAGATGAGGTAGCAAATGGGAGTAATAAAAGGGGGGTTGTTAGATTACCATAAAATCAAACCTGCTTATTAGTATGTGGGTTATGGTCAAGTAGGTCACCAAGTATGTATATTCACATATATGCATTGCTGTATACGTATGAATCTATGGCTTTATGTATATGTAGATGCTTGCATATGTGTATGTAAGTGTGTATGTATCTATATATGTGTTTATATGCATATATATATTTTTTATCCATCAACTTTCCCACCCCCAACTAACCTAACCTCCCCTGTTGACCCTCACTTGGTGACCTAGTTATTTTCTTCACATCTTCCCCAAAGATTTCCCCTATAACCAATCAAATCTTCCCCTCACCACAAAACTTACCCACCTACCTACTTCCCCCTTCTATAAAACTCTTGAATGATCTGAATAATTCAATAAAAGCTGGAGAAGCCGAGTTCAAACTCCAGCGAAATATACTGCACATTTTGGTCTGAGTTTTGTTCTTTCATTCCTTATATTTTACCTCATTCTGTCGGATTCATTCCAACCCTCAAACAACACACACACACACACACACACACACACACATATATATATATATATATATATATATATATATATACATTTTAGACGGCTGACATTGAATAGGTTACCATCTGTCCTTGTGTGAAGGTAGACTCCTTCTGTTGCTTTACCAAAACCTTGGCACAGAAGGAGAGAAAAGAAGATCCCAAACAATGGTCAGGCAATTTGTCATTCGGGACATGCTATTTGCTGATGACGGAGCAGTGGTAGCACACTCCCAGGAGCACCTGCAAACACTCATAGACCAGTTCACCCAAACCTGACCTTAGTATAAAGAAAACCAAGACGATGGGTCAGAGAACTGTAAATCCTCCCTCGATCACCATCAACAGCTACACCCTGGAAGCCGTAAACATCTTCACCTACCTTGGGTCCACCATCACAGACAACCTGTCACTTGATACTGAACTCAGTTGCCGGATCGGAAAAGCTGCCTCAACTTTTGAGAAGCTCACAGCAAGAGTGTGGGACAACAGCAAGTTCACTATCCGTACAAAGGTACAAGTGTATAGGGCATGTGTTATCAGCACCCTCATGTATGGTAGTGAAACATGGATATTATACTCCCACCAAGAGCGGCGGCTAAATAACTTCTACCTTCGCTGCCTTAGACGTATACTGGGAATCCCCTGGAGTGACAGGATCACTAACACAGCAGTTCTAGAGAGAGCTCAACTCCCCAGCTTGTGTTCTCTACTGAGGCAACGTCGTCTCCGATAGCTGGGTCATGTACATCGGATGGACGATGGACGAATCCCGAAAGACATTCTTTATGCAGAGATTACGTCTGCTAAAAGATAGATTGGTCGCCCCCACCTGTGATTCAAGGATATCTGCAAGAATGATTGCAGGTGCTTTGGCATTGCCCATTCCAGCTGGGAAGGTTTGGCTCAGGGCCGCCCTCGGTGGCGACAGAATCTCCGTAGAGGACTGTTCATGTTAGAAGTCACCCTGACACAATACCATGAAGCTAAGAGGTCTAGAAGAAAGCAGCGGCAACAAAGCACCGGCACATCGACATCTTCAGGGACAGCCTTCACGTGCGACATCTGTGGTCGAGAATGTTTTTCAAACATCGGACTTCACAGTCACAGGAGGCGCTGTAACTTCAGGCGCACAAAAAATGTATTATAGTCTTCCGAGACTGAAATGCCAATACTAGGTATATACATAAAGAGAAAAAAGAAGAAAAGAAAGGACGGGGTAAATACATAATATGTAATCTCATTTTACTGAGGTATTTATTTATTTACTATTACATTTCACTCTGTACGAGCCTCATCAGAAAAATTAATCTAAATTTTAAGCAAAATAGTTGCGAAAGTTATAACTGTATTCCCCCGCCCCCTGAAATTCGTTTTCCCAATTATCATGTGATGTAGTTCCTCCCGGTTACCAACTGACCCTTTTTAAATCTCCCTAAAACGAAGGTTCGGCCAGTGGAACCTTTGATCTCTTCCTGTCAGTCACGTCCGACATAGCCGGGCGATGAGGTCATTAGTGGGAGAGGTCACCTCATTACACACACAACGAAAAGAAGACAGTTTGAAGGAACCTAAGGGTTACAAAAGAAGGAATAATGAGAAGGGTACTGAAATCTAAGAAGATATGAAATAAGCCAAAAAAAACTGTATATGTGTAAAATCTAGATAAATTGGCAAAATTTCCCATGGAAAAAAGAAGGTGGAATCATTACAACATAGTACTGAGTTAGTGATTTCAATTTACACAAAAAAAATTCAATAATATGCATTAGAACGGTAAGAGGTCATGTCTATTTATTGAACTCTTGAGCTCTTCCTGTCAATCACGGCCGACATAGCTGGGCGCTTAGGTCGTTGGTGTGAGAGGCTAACACATTACATGTGTAAATAAAAGAACAAAATCCAAATCGACTCGCAAAATAATAAAATAAGGAACTATGAAAAGGTCATTAAAAACTAATATATATATATATATATATATATATATATATATATATATATATTCGTTAACTTGCGTAGTATTTAAAATAATGATGAATAGTTTCAGTATTTTACTATATTCATTGGATAACTATGATCACAGGCATTACTAATGGAAATGGAAATGGACTCGTCGACACGAGTTCAAATGCTGGACGAAGCTACAGTTGACATAGCGCTAATACTCTTGGGAAAGGTATCCGGGTACTCTACTAAGCTACAGTTCACATAGCGCTAATAGCCTTGAGAAAGGTATGAATTCAACTACTCTCTCTCTCTCTCTCTCTCTCTCTCTCTCTCTCTCTCTCTCTCTCTCTCTCTCTCTCTCTCTCCAGCTATGGGAAAATAGTAGGGCAGACTGGGGTCTTTAACCTTGGTTAGATAACCAGTCTAGGAAAAAGAAAAACTCTGAATTCAAACCTGTTAAACTCCGCTTGGGGGAGTCACTACTAGAATAGGCTCAGTCTTAATCAATGCTCTATTTCACTAATGAATTAAGTATTAATTATTAATGGAAAAAATGGTTACGTCAAGATATGAATTATATTTATTTACCAACCCCTCCACACGAACAGGATGCAACACGAGGTCAATTTCTTAAGCAGACTTCAACAGGTTTGAATTTAGAGTTTTCCTTCTCCTAGACCGATTGCCTAACCAAGGTTAAAGAGCCCAGTCTGCCCTACTATTTACCCATAGCTAGAGTAGGATTCATACCTTCCCCAAGGGTATTAGCGCTAAGTGAAATGCAATTACCACGTCCAGGATTTGAACCCGGGACGACGAGTCCATTTCACATGACTTTAACCATTACACCACGCGCTTCCAAGATATGAATAATATTAGTAACTAAAATTACTGTCAAATATGTCTTGCAATACAACAGCCATGATTAGTATTATTATTTGTACTAGCAATAAAGGACAATCTCCGGGCGATGTAAAAATTAATTTTTGAAAGATATTGCTTGTCAGAAGATTTGTATTATAAGTAAGCACAATCCTTATATTTATTGAAGGAGTAAAATGATAAAACAATTTGAAATAGAAAACTAGTCTTGTCCCCTGAAATAAAATGTTGCGTGCATCTATTAATTATTGATCAAATAATTATTTTAAATATTTTACACATAAATTTTACACAAAATCGTAGGTATTCATTTATTTGTAATCTTTTTAGTTAACTTCCTTTTACTTAAAAAAAGAACGAGAGTAAAAAAAAAACAATTTTTAAAATTGCTTACTCAAATTTTGAGTCTATATAACACAATAAAATTGTTACGTAAGCTGTGATGTTACTGTGACGTAGTTTTTGTTACAGACAGAAATACACAAAATCTCCATTATTAATACTAGCAACAGAAAACACCCACCGGGCGTCGTAAAAATTAATTTTTGAAAGACTTTGCCTGAGAGGGTGGGAGTTAAAAATTCAATGTCAGTGGCTTTGTATCATAAGTAAGACAAATCCTCATATTTATTAAAGGAGTTAAAAAAAAATAAAACAATTTCAAATGAAAACTGAGCCCCGTCCCTCTCAAATAAAATGTTGCGTGCATGTAATAATCAAACAATTATTTTGAATATTTTCCACATCAATTTCACACAAAATCGTAGGTATTTATTTATTTGTAAACTTTTTAGTTAACTTCTTGTTACTGTAAAAAAAAAAGGACGAGAGTAAAAGAAACAATTTTTAAAATTTCTTACTCAAATTTTGGGTGTATATAGCATAAGAATATTGTGACGTAATCTGTGACCTAGAGCTATAACGTAGATTTTGTTACAGACAGAAATACAGACAATCTCCATTATTAATAGATATAGATATATTAATATATAGATTTGCGTATATTCTAGATGCATTGGCTATCTACGTTGAAAAGAAGGAAGCTATTTCCATTGCAACATAGAATAGAGTTAGTGATTTCTATCTAACCTTTAACAAAAATCAATAATATGGAGTAACAAGACCCTTGGATATACCACAGTATGATAATTTAATTATTACATTTGATATGTTTACTTAAGAGCTATTGCGAAATAGTTCTGTATAAAAAAATGTATAATAATCTTGATTTAAATCACTTGGACTTTTTTTCTTTTTTCCTTCTTTCCATCCTTTCCTCATGTTTAATTGAAACAGATTAGCGTTATTGCTTCCGCGCGTTAACCCCTCTCGATATATTTCCCCATCTCTCTTTTTTCTTATTATATTTTTTTCTGTAAAGTATGTTCTTTACTCCCCTTTCTTTCTTTATAATAAAAACGGAAGGGTTCATTATTTAGTTGAGGGGACGACACTCATAAGGAATAAGAACTCGGTGGATAAGCGACACCATATAATCAGGATTTATATGTTTGCATTTCATCTTACCACAGTATGAAAATTTAATTATTACATTTTATATACTTACTTAAGAGCTATTGCGAAATAGTTCTGTATGTAGAAAGTATAATGATCTTGATTTAAATCATTTGTATTCTTTTTTTTCTTTTTTCATTTTGGATTGTCTCATTTTAACCAAAGGATGTTACAAGACCATAACGGCCGGAATATTAAGGAACACGGGTATTAATATATAAATGAGAAAGATGCAAGGTCAATAATTATGAGCACTTGTTCTATCGGTTAAGGCTTATCGGTAAAAACAGAAAATAATTATTTGTATATAAATCGATATAGAAAACTACCCTGTCGGCTGGGGCGTTAGAATACACCGACTGTACATCTGTAGAGGGGTAAGACTCGCGTAATGGGGCTACCTGTTGGCCGTGGGGAGTGACCCATGATGCTTAAGTATGGAACCCAGGTAGCTGAGTAGTCCATGACATGCAACACCCCACTTAGGCTCATATTTAGTCTAGACGGGCGGACGGAGCACCCCCTCCCGATCAATCGGCTGACGCTGTCAAGCTCTAGCACCTATATGATTGTCCCGACCCTATTGCTCTCATGGCAACCCCCAACCCTTTTTACCATATGGACGCTAGAAGGCGGTTGCTGAAGGTCTTCGTGTCCATGGAATGGCGTTAAACTCAAACTGATGGTGAGATTCCAGTTCTGGGGTTTTGGGGTATGTGGAGCACCCCTTCATTACCATTGCTCCCAGGTCCACTCTGACCCGGAGTGGTATAACCTGTTAGGGTCCCATCTATGTGTTAAATAGAAAAATGTGTTTATAAAAAAAATGAGTATCCATTAAGAAAGAATTTATTTCAAAAATTCATCGGCATTAAATGACCCACTGAGGTTGATATGCCATAAAACAAAACAAATCAAACTAAACCATCAAGAAAATCTGAATTGACTCAGAGACTACTTACCTAGGTTTCAACTAAAGGATCTTCAGAACGTAGTGGTTAACGTATTGAACTACAGCATCGTAGTCAGCGTGTTCGAACACCATTCGCGCTATTACATTAACTTTCGTAATAATATTCTTGGGAAAGCTATGAACACCACCAACCCATAGTTATCAGTTAATGAGTACCACTATGAGAGTAGCTATAGAACTAAATAGCCGACGAAGTTTGGCATGCCATTAAACAAAGAAAGCAAATCAAAACATCTAGCAATTCGTTTAAAGACAAAATATTTCCTATTGGCTAGCAAACCAAGATTTGGCATTAAATAACCCACAGGTGTTGATATACCATTAAAAATGACATAACACAACTGAAAAAGAAGTTGGTTGGTGGGTTGGATTTTACGGCACGTCAACCCTTCAGGTAACTTATGCCAAAAGCCGCCTTATTTTCTTTATTCTTGATGAGTATTTAATGATTTAAAAAGATTTAAACTCAATTTTTTAAACAATTTTTTTTAAACTAATTTTTTTTTCTATTTAATACATAGATGGGACCCTAGCAGGTACTACCATTCCGTTTCAAAGTGAACCTGGGAGTAATGGTGATGAAGGGGTACTCCATACTCGCCAGTGCTCCAAAATTTGAAGTTCACCATTAGATGCAGGTTAACGTTATACCCAGGACACACCAAAAAAGAGGAAATAGTAGCTGCATCATCGTTTCCCAGAAACACACATCAAAGTAGACAAACAAACAATGGTTAAATTGAACTTAACGGGCCTAAATTCCACCATCGTATGTCACGTCATCGAAAGAAAAAATACCAAATAATCAGGGAATTAACTGAATTGAATGAAGTTTTCAGTGTTGATATATTAATGGATAAAATACATAATGCACTAGTTATTTTATATTAAAACTTTTACAGTTTTTCAGGTCAGTTAACTTTGAACTACGTATTTTTGAGGCGTATCACAGATTCTCAAAGATACGTGGTTCAAAGTTAACTTCCTCTGATTACCAATTCCTCCAGTCTCCTATCCGAGCCCTTTGGCACCATTGAAGATGTAATTAATTTTTACAAAATGACCAGAAAAAAACAAAAAACAAAAAAAAAACGGTAATTTGATAGCTGAGAAAAGGCAAATATTTTTCTTTAGGGATTTTTGTTTGTTTTCTTTTCTTTCTTATTAAAAACTGTTTTTTGTTTTCTAATATTTTTTGTTTTATTTGTTTTAATATTCATTTTATGTTTTGTTTTAATTTGGTCTGCAGAGAAATCTGCCTTCGAGATTAATCTTTAGGTGAAGTGGAAATGATAACGTAAGATCGATTTCTTTAAATAAATATCGCTTTTTAGTCGGTAGTTTTGATTTGTTTATTTATTTTCCTATTTTCTTTTCCTGACGAGGGAAACGAAAATAAGTTCCACTCTCAAAGTGTTCGAGCTGAAAAAATCAAAAACAAACAAAAAAAGAAAGAAAGATAAGCAAAGAAAAGAAAAGAAAAACCAAAACAAAAACACACACACAAAAAACAACAACAGGCTGGAGATGTCAGTTTCTGCGTGCATACACAAAAAAAGAATACGCCAAATGTCATGGTATATTTATTCGACATTTCCACTTAACTGTGTGTTTTACTGGAAAACCATTTGTTTTTACCGCGTGTTTGCGAAGATCAACTGGACAGGCCATTCAATCGTGGACATTAGGACGTGCATCTATTACTGGGAATTTTGATTTAAAATAATCTATTTCTTTCATACAAATCAAAATATTTAATCAATCGCGGACACCAGGATGTGTCCCAAAGAACCCGTTTTTATTTAAAACAACCAGCAAAAAAGAATCACCCTCAGGGCGGTGTAAAATTAACTTTTGAAAGATATTGCCAGTGGATGTGGTTGTTAAAAATTTAATATCAGAGGGTTTGTATTGTTGCATAGGGCTCTACTCAGGCCACAAAATCGTACATGTCATATACTGTTGCTGGGTCGTATGTGTTAGTAATGGAGTATAAAGATTCACACGTAGACATATGTAGTAGTAAGACTTTTAACGTTTATTTATTTCATCTCGTGGTGGGTGCGTGTGGGTGGACGAGCTGGACAACGGCGCTACGAATGTTGCAGGCTGGCGATCGGGGGGTGAACGGGGTGGGCGAGCATCACTGCCTGCTCGACCGTGTCGACGGTCAGACACCTTGTGCTCTCTTCGCCGTCTCCTCGGGTCTCCTCGATGACCGCTTAAGTACTGACGACCGCCCACACATTCTTTTGTTCCTTGACCGGAAGTCCTTTCTCTTGTTCAAATTCGCGTTTGTCCAGATGAGTCCTTTGTCACACCAGACCCTCTGTCTACCCTAGACATTGTCTTCTCAGTTCAATTTTCCTTTGTCTTTTCGACTTCCCGCGCAAAACAAACAGTCAATCTGCAACATCCCTCACCAACCCATTTTTCAAAAATTTTCACATGTGAATATTTAAAAAAACTTTCTTCAATGCCCGAACCACCGTCACTCACACCAACCACCGAGTACATCGCAAAATACAGGATTAACAAAAATAAAAGAGAAAAAAAATACATCGAATATAACATACATTTTACAAATCGGTTACCTTTAATTGGTAACTTAGAGAGTGTTCACGTTCATTTTTTTTTTTTTCTCCTTCAAAATCCGCCTTGTCACGGTTTCCTTTTTTACTGAAAAGTTCGTTAGTCTTGTTTCATTCTAAAAGTTCGTCTTTCTTTTTTTTTTCATTCAAAAATAAAAACAAAAGTTTGTGATGATATCAAGCAAATGACCCTCGACAAAACCATGTGTATCTCCGCTCGAGTACGACACCTAATTTTATGTTTTTCATGCAACAAGAACATTACCTATAGTTGTTAATAAAAATCTGGCAGGGAAAACGACACGAGGTATATTTTTCTTTCTATAAGGGCCCGATTCTAGCTATTGGTGAAGGTATGCTATTTTATTTGGCTAGCTTTATCGTTTCCAGTCCTAACTTCTAACTGCAGCGTTTCTATGCTGTGATGAGCCTTCATTTCCCATACGCTTTGTTCTACTCTTCCTTGAACTTGCTATCCACATTCGGATCCGAGACATCTCTCAACCAAAATTTCCTGGAGACCATTCCCCCAAATCATAAACCAAAATACTCATAATCCTAAAAATACTACAGAAAATACCGGGGCACGGATCTTACTGTTTATCTATATTCCTCTTTGGAACCCCAAACTCATTATGATTCAACATTATTCATCAGAAAACACAGGGGCAGGTCACTCGCCATTTCTCTTATTCTGATTTTTTTTTCAGAACCCCAAAACTCATTCCGATATCGGAATCTTTAAACATGAGCGCAGAAAAACTTTCCGAAAATACGGTAACCACATGGGACGCTCATCAAGGAATCGTAATCAGTGTAATGGTGAGCCTTCAGTACGACTACTTTTTTTTAAAACCATATTTACACAGATTCCTTACACACGTGGGGAAAAAAAATCTCCATACAATTAAGCACAAGTTCCGAACTCGATCCAAAAATAATTACAGCAAGTCCACAAAATTCACAAATAAAATCTTCTAAAACCTTCACTAAAATTTAGGTACACAATAAAATTACCCAGACCAACCGTTGATTAATTATGTTAAACTTTCGGGGAAAAAAAATTCCAAAAACCGAACATACTGACAAAAAGTAAAAAATTACTGTATCATATATTCATTTCTATTGGGCTCCACTCTTAAGTATTTTCCTTTTAATTTAGATCTAAAATTCAAATCTACTAATTTACAATTTCCATGCATTCACCCTACTGCTATCGCTCGAACAAAAGACATCAACCCGCGTCAAAATAATGAAGAGATCGCCATCTTGTAAATCACGGAAAAAAATTATTACTAACATCACGTGCGAAGCAGGGCTTTTAACCTTTTCGCGTATCCCATTCGGGACTTACTGCACGACAAAATCTGATCAGGCGTAGTCGCCATTTTTCTTTTACTACTAAAATCACGTGCAAAGCAAGGCCTTGAACCTTTTCGCGTATTCCATTCGGAGCTTACTGCACGACAAAAATCGGGAGAATGCAGTCTGTCAAGACTTTCGAAAGTTATCGAAGTACCTAATTTCCATAGGACATTCACCAACATAATATCTCAAACCGGTGGGTTTCTCTATAAAAACCACTTTAATTACCGTTTCTCTAAAAAGATGCGACACAAATCAGGTGAAATTTCCAACCAAGTTGACCCAACATGAAACTCTCAAATCCGAACGAAAAAAATATAGCATGGTGATTTAGCACAAAAAAATTATTCCATTTCCAAATAAAAAAATTACAAAATAGAGATTTCCCCTTATTCATGGATATACTATTTAAAAATTATTAAATTAGCCCCTCTCAATATAAAATCATGAGTAAAAATTATTTACTTTAAGCCTCAAAATTCTAAAAATTATATTCATACTGGTTAAACGGAAAAATATATTCTTTTTTCACTGGGGGGTAACACGTGCGTTACTAAAATTACTACTAGGATTTGTACAATACTAGTCTGTCACTCTCGGTATCTCACTCTTTACTTTCGACCCCCTCCAAAAACAAGCCTCTCTCGTCAACACAGCGGTCAGACTCCGAACGAAATTACGTTGATCCATTTCAGCTATCTATATATTTTTCTTTATACTAGAACAACTTTTTTTTTTTTTCTACACGAGCAGAAACACACAGGTAAAATCACAGGTCACCTACCTTTCGATGTCTTATCATCGCCCAGTGTTTGTGGGCAGTGTCGTGTCCTCTCATCCGCAACAGCAAAATTCTCGTGGTCGTTCCTGTAGCATCGTGATCGTCCTTCTTTTGTTGTTGTGGGACCCCTTACAACGTTGTGTCTTCGTTTCCTCTTCTCTCATACCAGCAACCAAAAATCTCGGCCTTGTCTTCTGATATCGCGATCGTCCAGTTATGTGTTTGTGCCTTCGTGGTAACTCAGGTTCTCCGAATTCATGCGGAATTCCTGGTCACGGCGCCAATTAGACGTATGTTGCATAGGGCTCTACTCAGGCCACAAAATCGTACATGTCATATACTGTTGCTGGGTCGTATGTGTTAGTAATGAGTATAAAGATTCACACGTAGACATATGTAGTAGTAAGACTTTTAACGTTTATTTATTTCATCTCGTGGTGGGTGCGTGTGGGTGGACGAGCTGGACAACGGCACTACGAATGTTGCAGGCTGGCGATCGGGGGGTGAACGGGGTGGGCGAGCATCACTGCCCGCTCGACCGTGTCGACGGTCAGATACCTTGTGCTCTCTTCGCCGTCTCCTCGGGTCTCCTCGATGACCGCTTAAGTACTGACGACCGCCCACACATTCTTTTGTTCCTTGACCGGAAGTCCTTTCTCTTTGTTCAAATTCGCGTTTGTCCAGATGAGTCCTTTGTCACACCAGACCCTCTGTCTACCCTAGACATTGTCTTCTCAGTTCAATTTTCCTTTGTCTTTTCGACTTCCCGCGCAAAACAAACAGTCAATCTGCAACAGTATCATAAGTAAGTAAAATCATCAAATTGATTAAAGTAGTAAAAAAGTAAAACAATTTGAAATGGAAACTTAATTATTTCCTCCTCAAAAAGGATTCGGGGATCTATTATTAATAAATGAATAATTATTTTGAATATTTCATAGTAGGAAAAAATAGAGGGGGAAAAATAAAAATCTAACTCAACAATTTTTTTTTTTAGGAAGGGGGAGTAAGAGAAGCGAGTTCAACGTCTTCTCGCAGGCTAAAACACCGACTTCGTCGTCGTCACAATCCTTAACAGCTAATGTAGCAACACTTGTTTCTGCCGTCACTCCATTTCTGGGTTTGCCTTCTACTTATACACCGTTTCCCCTTATCATCCGTGCGTCTGTGCCCCACACACGGGACTGTCAACCCAATCCCAGCCACCGGAATGCTCGCAGCTATCATCCGGCGCTCACATACGGGACTGTGGCATCTCGACTCCGGTTCCCGTGCCAATGTGTCGACCTTTCGCTTTCTGAAGGACGCGGGTTCGATTCCAGGTCAATCCTACACACCAGGCAAAGCCTAGCCCGCTTCCTTCCGAGAATACGGCAAGCCTTCACACCTGCAACCCACCTCGTGTTCTCTGTCACATGGAATCAGCCAGTCAGCGAGGGAATCTATCCCCTTTTCACTAGAACTAGACCAAGAAGATTGTTTGTGCGTCTGAGGTGGAGCGGCACACCTACCATTAGCTCCTTACTTTACCGCAGTGATACCTGTGCTACTCATACACTGAGTTGAGGAAGGCTGGTATCGAACCAGGAACCTTGTGGTTTCTAGCCGAACGCTCTACCGACTGAGCTCACCCGTGCCCTATTGTGTAATGTGTGAAAATAAACCATTGTCTTCTTCGTATGTGTTTTCGGACGAACTTGTAGATCTTCAACGCGATATCATGCGTTATTATTGAAAATATATGTTTTTATTGCAATAGCGTTAGTAACGTTACAATACAAATAGCTATAAAATTATTGACATAGTGGTTTTCGTGAAATGTATTTTTACAAATATCACATGCCAATGTATACACAGTATAAACAACAGTTTTAAAGGAGGTAAAAACTATTAGGTCCTTAACATTGGAAGCAAATAACATTAATACCAGCATTTGCTACTAACATTCTTCTTATGCGAGGAAAAATCAGCTATTATAATATTTTTTATGAATTTTTTCAATTGCATATCATTTTTTTCTTATTTGTAAACATACGTGAGATTAGAAAATATTTAAGTATGTATCCGTAACTTAACAATTTTTATTTTCGACATCCGAGGAAGAAAAATTTCTACGTTGCATAAATGTGTGAAAATCTACCTAAAGAACAAAAACAAATCTGTTATAAAATATTTTTGAATCCTCTCGAGAGAATCGGTTGCTGGTTGGTTAGTAGGTTGATGTATTTTAATGGGATTTCAACCCGTCTGGAGTTAATTTATGCCTAGAGGTTAGGAAATAACATACATTGTACGTTTATATTCGTAAAGTTTAGAGTTTTTTAAAGATTGTATTTACGTAACCGACGCTACATTATTAACGGAATTAAGAGACAAAGAGAGGCATTGTACACTTAAGACAACCTAATACCCTGTCCGTTTTCCAAAGCTGGCGGTGAATCCAGGGGTGGCATTACCGCCTTATCCACCGAAACTGTCTGGGATTAATTTATGCATAGAGATTAGGAAATAATATACATTGTACATTTATATTCGTACAGTTTAGAGGGGTTTTAAAATATTTTATTTACGTAATAAACGCAACACCATTAACAGAACTAAGAGAAAAGATGTTGTATGGCACACATAAGACAGAATAATACCCTGTCCGTTGGCCAAAGCTGATGATGGATCCGGGGGTGGCATTACCGTCTTATCCACCGAAACTCTCTGGGATTAATTTATGCATAGAGGTTAGGAAATAATTTACATTGTACGTTTACATTTGTATAGTTTAGATTTTTAAATTCTATTTACGCAATCAACACTACAATAACGAAATTAAGAGACAGGGAGAAACATGGCACAGATAAGAAAAAATAATTCCCTGTCCGTTGGCCAAAGCTGCTGATGGATCCAGGGGTGGCATTACCGCCTTAGCCACCGAAACTATGTTAGCAACCCTTGTTGACGGCTGATGAGAATAGGTAATAGCAATCGAAGGGTTGTCTGGAGAAAATGGTTTTACCGATATGTCACCATCGTCTGGGATGTTTTTCTAATAAATGGTTCGGAGCGGGGAGATAATGTTGAGAAGTTTCATCATAGATATTCACTTAACCTGTTCGCCACAGTTAGAATGTGACATAAGAGCGCATGTATGGGGCATCCCACGATGATCGAACCTGCTATTCGGTTATAATTCATCTGTGAACCTAGCTTGCTAACAATTACACTACGATGGGGAGCCTTATTTAGTTGCTCAACCCGTTCGACACAGGTAGGATGTGACACAAGATTGCAAGTATAGGGCACACATTGAGGATCAAACTCGCTATTCAGTAAAAGTAGATCTGCGAGACTATCTTGCAAACCATTACACAAGGATTGGACACCCAGGTATTTACTCAGCCCGTTCGTCACGGGTAGGATGGGACACAAGGTCACAAGGGTAGGGCATCCAACGTGGATTGTATTCGCTAATAACTAGTAAACGATCTGTGAAATTGTTACGATTTTAGTTGCCATCCTTTAGGCTTCAAGCAAGAGCGCTTGTCCAGCGGAGATACTTTGTGTTAAACAGGGCGCGATCCTTGGTAAATGATCCTTTGGTTGTTCCTTGCTGCTCCTCAGTCTTGCAAGTCCTTTGTCAATGATTGCAAATGGACGTCTCTCAGTATCAGCGATTAAGTAGTTAACCAGCCACATTAACCTCGCTTAGTCTATAAATTTAAGTGGTTTATTCTAGCACACCTTATATCACCAAAATAGTAGGAAGCGCATGATGTAATGGTTAAAGTCATGGGAAATAGACTCGTCGCCCCGAGTTCAAATCCTGGATGTGGTAATTGCATTTCACTTTGCACTAATACCCTTGGGAAAGGTATGAATCCTACTCTCCTTTCAGCTATGGATAAATGGTAGGGCAGACTGAGCTCTTTAACCTTGATTAGGCAACAGGTTTTAGGAGAATGAAATCTCTGAATTCAAACCTGTTGAACTCCGATTAAGAAGTTGACCTCGTGTCACATCCTGCTCGTGCGGAGGCGTTGGTAAATATATAAATATATATCACCAAAATAGTCCAAGCTTGCTAACCATTGCTTTGCATGTTATTGATCATATTGTTGCATAATTGTTGGTTATCCTATTAATTATGCATGGTTAGTGTAGTATTTTTATTTGAATTCTAGTTAACGGAAATATACAACATTTCAGGGATTTTTTAGTGACGTCCCTTAACCTATAGTTGACCTCTCGTCCTGTTCGTGAGCTTAAACCACGGCAGAGTGAGTTTATATTTACTTTCTGGTTGACTGTTGAATGAGAAAAACGCAATGGCGTTTCTCATTCAATTAGCTAGATTCTCGCATGCGCGGTTGAGGGATCCAGATCCAAGACTTTAATGAAAATGTGAATTGCCCAAAGTAATGTCTTGTGTTGGTAATCAAAAACAAACAACAGCACAGGACATTTCATAAACAGAAGAATATCTTAAGAAGCGACAAGCTAGGAAGATATACTGTCCAAAAGGAGTTAGATGAGCTACTCAAACAAACTAATACGGATTAAGAAGAAATATAATACAAGACAGGATCGACGGTATGAATAAATACAGACAAAGATTAAGAATGGTATACAACCACGGGTATGCATCTATACAAGGCAAATATGTTATAACAATATTTACGTTTATTGTTTTTAGGTATGATTTTCTTTCTATCAAGAAGGAGAAAATGTTGACAATCTCAAGAAGGAAGACAGAAGAAAGGATATCATACTCTACAGCAAAAAGGGGTATCCTGAGTATAACACTAAATTGTATTTGATGGTGAGGCTACAGTTCTTGAAATCTGTGGATTGCATTTTTTTTCAATTTTTTTAACGGTTGCAAATATTCTTATCTAACAGTGTCAATTTTCTTAAATAGTAATCTTTTGTTTGCACAGTTGTATGGTTTCACATATTCCTACCCAATCGAAGCGCTGGATAATTACATACTTTATTATTGAATCCTTTTTTTCTTCGATTCGTACGTTTTATTTCCTTGATTTTATCCCTTCTTTCTATATTTAATTCGTTATTTAATTTTTTTTCCTTTCGTTTCTTCTTTCATTTCTTCTTCTATGTTTCATTCCATCTTTCTTCTTTACTATCTTTCTTTATTTCATTCATTTTTTCTTTTTCTCACTTTTTTCAGTTTTTCCCTCTGTCCTTCTTTCTGTCTTTCTTTTCATTTCTTCATTACGTCCTTCTTTCTTTCTTTCTTTTCCTTTCTTCATTACGCCCTTCTTTCTGTCTTTCTTTTCATTTCTTCATTACGTCCTTCTTTCTGTCTTTCTTTTCATTTCTTCATTACGCCCTTCTTTCTGTCTTTCTTTTCATTTCTTCATTACGTCCTTCTTTCTTTCTTTCTTTTCATTTCTTCTTATATTTTTCTTTACATGTGCCATTCTTTCTATCTCTTCAGCTCTTTCTTCATTCTTTCTTTTATTCATTTTTTCTATCATTCCTTCTTTTACTTTCTTTATTCCTTCTTTGTTTTCCTATTTCCTTCTTCCGTACTTTCTTTCTTTTTTTCATTTAAGTTCTTCCTTTCTTCTTTCTTATAGTCATTTTTCTAATTATATGTATTCCTCCCTTTTTCCTTTCTTTCATTTATTCATTCTTCTTTCTTTTCATTTCTTTCTTTCTTTTCAGTTTTCCTTTATTTCTTCATTCTTTCTTTCTTTCTTTCTTTTCAGTTTTCCTTTATTTCTTCAATCTTTCTTTCTTTCTTTCATTCCTTCTTTCTTCAATTCATTTTATTCTGTATTTCTTTCCTTCATTCATCCTTTATTTAGTTTTATTTCTTTTTTCCTTCTTTCTTTCTTCGTTCTTTCTTTTTTTCTTTTTTCTTTCCTTCTTTCCTTCCTGTTTTCATTCTTTCTTTCATTATTTTCAGTTTTTCAGTCCTTCTTTCTTTTACTCATTCTTTATTTTCATTTCTTTATTCTTACTTTCCTTCCCTCGTTCGGTCATTCTTTCATTTCTTTCTTTCTTTTTATTTTTCATTTTTCTTTCCTTTCCAGCTTTCTTTCTTCTTTCCTTCTATCATTCGTCCATTCGTTCATTTTTTATTCATTTTCAATTCTTTCTTTCCTTCATGCTTTCTTTCCTTCCTTCTTTCTTTCTTTCTTTCTTTCTTCTTTCATTCGTTCTTTCATTCATTTTTATTCATTTTCACTTCTTGCTTTCTTTCTTTAATTCTTTCTTCATTCTTTCGTTCGTTCTTTCATTTATTTTTATTTATTTTCACTCTTTTCTTTCTTTCTTTCTTTCTTTCTTTCTTTCTTTCTTTCTTTCCCTCTTTCTTTCTTTCTTCCTTCCTCCTATCATTCGTCAATTCGTTCATTTTTATTTATTTTCAATTCTTTCTTTCCTTCATGCTTTCTTTCCTTCTTTCTTTCTTTCTCTTTTCCATCCTTTCTTCTTTCATTCGTTCTTTCAATCATTTTTCTTCATTTTCACTTCTTGCTTTATTTCTTTAATTCTTTCTTCATTCTCACGTTCGTTCTTTCATTTTTATTTATTTTCACTCTTTTCTTTCTTTCTTTCTTTCTTTATTTATTTATTTATTTATTTATTTATTTATTCTTTCATTCGTTCCTCTCTCATTCATGTTTATTCAGTTTCAATTCTTTCTTTCTTTCTCTTTTCGTTTCGTTTCGTTTCTTTCTCGTTTCAAATATTCTATTTCTACTCTCACACCAACCAACCTCTTTCGTTCATTTTTCCATTCCTTTCTAAAAATTCCCTTATCTTTTTCTTTACTGTCCCTTTTCTGATCGCCCCAAACACCACCACCACCCCCATCATCACCACCACCACCACCACCACCACCAATAACAACAACAACAACAACAACAATAACAACAACAATAACCACACCACAAGTTTACCCATCTAAAATCCTATTCCATTATTTGGCAACCCTCTGCATTGTCCACCTTATAAATAGCCTCCTTCTCTCGTCCGTCACAATATCTTTTTATTTCGTTTTTCATTTACTCCTTTTTGTTTTTCGTTATTTTTTTCCTTTTCTTTGGTATTCCTTGATGATATCACGCACACCACCCGAAGTCAATATAAAAATAGAAATGTGAGCCAAACGAAATACCGAAACGAAACTAAATAATAGCAAAACAGATTTTAAATGAAAGAAGGCCGGCAAAGAATAGATGAAATAAAAATTAACATTCGTGTCGTCTTTTCTTGGTCAGAATGATACGTCATCTCTTCTATAACTTCGCATTACAATCTAATAATACATGATAATCTTTTAGTTGAAGGAGAAAGGCGTTGAGCATAAAATACAATTATTTTGAGGTAACTTGGTTTTGTTCGTTGTATTATCACCAGAAAATGCGAAAAGAAGCACTTGTAGAACTGTGTAAATAACCAAAAAACACGTGCATATCAACTGTAATTTAATACTACGCAAGGGTAACGTGCAGAATACACAATTAGGAATACTAGCAAATATATGCACCCTCCGGGTGCAAGTATTTAAGTTTTAATGTAATGAAATATCATATTGAATTAGAAAGTCTAATAAGAATGCAGATAAAAAGATTTGAAACTGAGTGGGGTTATAATAGAAAAATAGAAATGAAACTTACTCTTCCATCATTGCCGTCTTTCATTGCTGAATTTTACTTATTTAACTATTTAGTTAAATTAGGAAATAAAGAATAAAATTGCACTTATTTTTTCTTGTTAATGGATTTCATTTAAGATTCATTAGAGAGATTTTTGCTTATATTCATTAAAATAAAACCACACAGTTAGAAATCAATAATACTAAGCACATATTTAATAAAATCACATTTTTAATATCAATATGCAAAATTAGCCTTCCCGTTCACAGTGCAAACCGCTATTTGTATATATAAATACAATAGCATGTTATTAGTATGCAGATATGGACAACACTAATAAAAAGGTGAAGCAATTTTATTAATAATTGAGGTTTAAATACAAATAAAAAATCATGAAGAATGTGATGAAAATAACTATGTTAATTGTGACTCGATTAGTAATACAGTTTCGGTTACAGACAGAAAAACACACAATCTCCATTATAATAAGATAACAGCTTCTTGTATTTTTAATTAATTAGTATTTGCATAAGACCTTAAAATCATCTTTGGAAAATTCAGGGGTTTTTTGGGTTTGTTTTTTTTACCCTGTTTCGCATACCGATCCCTGTCGTTTGTAAGAAATACACAGCTCAATCCTACGGCAGGACCGCATTGATTTCTCACTATAGATAGATTGGTTTGTTTATGTTTTACGGCATATCAACTTCAGTGGGTCATTTTAATGCCGATAAGTTTTGAAATAAATCAATTCTTAATGGATAATACAATTTTTTATAAATACATATTTCTATTTAACCCATAGACGGGACCCTAACAGGTTACTACTACTCCGGTCAGAGTGGACCCGGAGCCAATGGTGATGAAGGGGTGCTCCCACATTCCCCTAACCTCCAAAACTGGAACCTCACATCATATAGAATTTAACGTTCATTCCTAGGACATGTAAGACCCTCAGTCACCGCCTTCTAGCACTCATTATTGATAAAAAAGGTTGGGCTTGCCATAAAGGCAGGACCGCATTGAGGGCTCGGTTAGCTTAGTTAGTCGGTAGAGTATCAACTATGAACTCAGAGTTGCGGTTCGATAATATCCCTCGCCAACTAAGCCATAGAGCTCAGCTTGATTTGTACGGTAAAGTGGGCGAAGCGGATGGTAGTGTGGTGCTCCACCTATGACGCAAAAAAGTTTAATTCAATCGTTGAGCATCCGTTAGGAACACATGATTCCGGTTTCGATATCGGCTCCCGCCAGCTCAGTGCATGAGTAGAATTACTTGGATTTGTCCGGTAAAGAAGGGAGTTGGTGGTAGGTGTGGCGGTCCACCTCAGACGCAAAAAATAATCACCCTGATCTAGCACTAGTTATATGAGATAGACTCCCTCGCTGTCTAAATAATACCAACAATACATCACTCCGCTACTGACTATATAATACTATTTAGAAGAATGCGTTACGTTTCAAATATTATTTTTTAGTATTAATTATGTCACATTTTGTTTAAGAATAGAAGGTTGCTAATAGAAATATTACATGTTTCCCTAATATTTCCTCATTTTTCGTTTTCATTTTGAAAATAATTCTATAAACAATGCCATACTCACCGAATTGTTCTGATGAGGGTTTTTATAAAAACCGAAACGTTTTAACGTCGATTGAGTTCACCATATACACTTAAATTTTACTTTGGGGATGCTTTGTTTTGTTTTTTTCTTATTTACATTTCTGTATGAAGATATATGTCAAAACAGTGTCGAAATTTTTTTTCCTTTTTGACACATACTTACATTCTGTAAAAAAATGAACGTTCTATTCATGTTCATTTCTATCTTGGCAAATACAGCTTCAAACTCAGCACTTTTTTGACCACACCTTGCATTCTAAAACAAGTTTAACGTTCCATTCATTGTCATTTTCTATCTTGGTAAATACAGCTTCACTTTTGACACACCTTGTATTCTGAAAAAAGTTAACGTTCCATTCATTGTTTCATTTCTATCTTGGTTCATACATCTTCAAACTCAGCACTTTTTGACACACCTTGTATTCTAAAACAAGTTAACGTTCCATTCATTGTTCATTTCTATCTTGGTAAATACAGCTTCACTTTTTGACACACCTTGTATTCTGAAAAAAGTTAACGTTCCATTCATTGTTCATTTCTATCTTGGCAAATACGGCTTCAATCTCGGTACTTTATGACACACCTGATGTCTAAGAAAAGAAAAGACAAAGAAACTCCCTGATCTAGCACTAGTGAAATGAGATAATTGATTTTTATGAATGTTTTCGTCTCAAGACCCACAAGAGTTTCTTTTTGGAATCTGCAAACATTAATCCGCCTTAAATATCAACGCGCTATATCAGATCTTATTTCTTTTTCTATCCTGATCACTATTACAACAAGGACATATCATTTAAGCACTTTCTTACATTACACATTCTAACAATTCTCATTTTTATTACTCCTTTATAAAACTTAATTAAAATTAAATTGGTCTGTTTGGGATCTCAACACCACACGCACACGCACAACACACACACACACACACACATATTTATGAGTTATATATGAAAAGATATGAAAAACATCGTCTAGGCGGAATATAGTTTGTCATACCACTGGTCTCAGAGAACTAGATAAATCTAAAACCGTTGCCAATTTACTTGTCTAAGACAATATTTATTGCAATATATGTCTGTGTGATTGCGTGTGTGTGTGTGTATAAGTTTAAAAGAAAGAACTGAGTATATATAAAAAGATATGAAAACACCACAAAAGGGATGTTAAGTGAAAACATTTTTAAACATAGCTGATATTGTTTAGAGCTTTCTGTCTCCGCTATAACAACACGGGAGATAAACAAGCTCTGGATGACGATTTTCATAAAATCGAAATATTGTTCAATATCAGCTATGGTTATAAAATGTTTCGCTTTTAAACAAGCATTTTGTGGTGTTTTCATATCTTTTATAATACTCAGTTCCTTTCTTTAACTTATACACACACACACACACACACACAACATATATTTGCAATAAAATTGTTCTTAGACACGAGAATGCAACGGTTTAGTTTTATCTTAGTTCTCCTGAGACCATGGTTATGACAAACTATATTCGCCTAGACGACTCCATAATAAAGGGATAGTAGATAATACCACAATATGTACGGATTTATCTTACACCTCCGCCACGAGCTGGATGCGACACAAGGTCTATTTTAAGCAGATGTGTACTGGTTCGATAAATTTAGAGTGTTCCTTCTCCCAGACTAGGTTGCCATACCAAGATCAGATCCAGTCTGAGTCTTTCTTATTATACATTGTTGGAGAGAAACCATTGGATTTATACCTTTCCCCAGGGCATTAGAATTATGTGAAATTCAACAAGCCTTGTCGGCGGGTTTAGAATGCACGACTCTCACCTCTGCAGCTGGCGTTAAAAACTCCCCCAATGGGCCACATTTGACTGTAGGGAGACCCGGATGTTAAGAATAGAAGCCTGGTGGCGAGCAATCCAACTTGCAATGTTCCACTTTAGGCTTTTTCTTGGGCTATGCGGCCCGGCCTGACGAGCCCCTCCGATCAAGTCAGCTGCCACGTCAAAGCCCTAGACTCTCTCTT
>CM042165.1:68590077-68625077 GCA_023376005.1 Doryteuthis pealeii
GTTGATGGATAAAAAAAAATAATATTATGCCATATTAAACACATATATAGATACATACCACACTTACATACCACATATTGCAAGAATCTAACATATACATAAAGCCATAGATCATACGTATACAGCCATGCATACATATGAATTTACATACTTGGTCGACCTACTTGGACCCATTAACCCACATACTAATAAGCAGGTTGATTTTATTGCGTAATTAACCCCCCTTTATTAACTCCCATTTGCTTTACTTCCTCTACTCAAAATCTCTTCTCAAGAAAGGCTACTTCCCCTCCCCTACAGGTATTTCTCACCATTCATTTTCTTCACCTCCTCCCTAAACCTCTATTTCCATCTGATTTCCTTCTCATCCTCCCCAAAGATTTTCCCGCTATTAACCAATCAAAAATTCTTTCCCTCACACAAAACTTACCCACCTAACCTATTCTCCATTCTGTAAAACTCTTGTATCGATCTGAATTATCAATAAAACGCCAGAAAGAAGCCGACTTCAATACTATTAATACATAATTTACTTATGACAACGTTTGATTTGATTACTTAAGGTATTGCATATAGTTCAATATATTCAAAAAGTTTAGTCATCTTGATTTAACTCTCGCTCACACATTTTTTCGTTCTTCCCCCTTTTCATTTCATTTCGTATCGATTGAATATATTCATGTTATCTCTTCCGCGCGCTCAACCCTCTCTTAATTCCTTTCCTACTCTCTTTCTTTTCTTTCTTTCTTCTTTCTTATATTTCTGTGTAGCATTATCTTTCTTCCTTTTTCTTTCTTTCTAATTAAAACACCGAATGGTCCAATATTTTAGCTGAGGTGACGACACTGATTAAAAAAATAAGGATTCCTGCGAATAGCAATATCAGATAATCAGGCATTACTCCACTCTTGGACGATTTTATATCCAAGGTTGTGATTGATGATAACGGTCGAAGAAAAGAATCTAAAATATACTGATGAATATTAGTTCCCTAATTCTTTCCTCTATTTTAATCCGCCCTGTCGGCTGGGGTTAAATGGACCGGCTGCACCTCTGCAGAGGGGTAGACATAACCCCCAAGTGGGCCCACCTGTTGGCCGTGGGTGGCGACCCGTGTGCTTAAGGATAGAGCCCAGGTGGATGGAGCAGTCAGTGACAGCTTTAAACTAGCCACTTTGGCCATATCTTGGGCTAGACGGCGGTCGGGAGCGTCCCCCTCCGATCAATCGGCTAGTCACGTCAAACCCTTTTAACCACCTATATGATTTTCCCAAAGTTATTGCCCTTATGGAAAGCCCCAACCCCTTTTATCTAGTCGGAATAGCGGTGGTGCGGGTCTACATGTCCTGGAATGGACGTTAAACTCTATCTGATGTGAGGTTCCAGTTTTGGAGGTTTGGGAATGTGGAGTACACCCTTCATCTACCATTGCTCCCTGGTCCACTCTGACCGAGTGTAGTACCTGTTAGGTTCCCATCTATGGGTTAAATAGAAAAAATGTATTTATTAAGATATTGATTTATTTTCAAAACTTTATCGGCATAAAGAACCCACTGAGGTTGATTATGCCGTTAAAAAAAAACAAACCAAATCTACTTTTAATCACTCTAGGAAGGGAATTCCTAATTTATTTACCATTAAAAAATTTCCTGATGCAAAAATAAATATTTCTGGTTGCGTTCTTTTTTAGCTTACTGATTCCTTGTTCGGATGGTTTTAGGCATTTCAAATTCTGGCGCAAAGATTTTATCAATGAACTGAGATGTGAACATTTCCCTTATGAAATTAACGATTTCATATGAGATAATTATGAGCACTCTCTTTTCTAAAAGTAAAAAATTGAAATATTTTTTTTCAATCGATTCAGATAAGGAAAATTATTTTATAAACAAAAAATATCTAAATTGGAAAGAAAATTATCTCATATGAATTCGTTAATTCATAAGGGGAAAGATTCCAATCTCAGGATTCATTGATAAAAATCTTTTTTGCCAGAATGAAAGCTAAAAACCAAATCCGAACAAGAATCAGTAGCTAAAAAAGAACCAACAGAAATATTTAATTTTTGCATCAGGAAATTTTTTAATGGTAAATTAAATTAGGAATTCCTTCCTAGAGTGATTAAAGTAATTTGGTTTGTGTTTTACGGCATATCAACCTCAGTGGGTTCATTTAATGCCGATAAAGTTTGAAATAAATCAATTCTTAATAAATACATTTTTCTATTTAACCCATAGATGGGACCTAACAGGTACACCACTCCGGGTCAGGAGTGGACCAGGGAGCAATGGTGATGAGGGGTACTCCACATTCCCCAACCTCCAAACTGGAACCTCACCATCAGATAGAGTTTAACGTCATTCCCAGGACATGTAGACCCGCAGCCACGCCTTCCAGCACCCATATGATAAAAAGGGGTTGGGGCTTTCCATAAGGGCAATAACTTTGGGAAAATCATATAGGTGCTAGGGTTTGACGTGACTAGCCGATTGATCGGAGGGGGACGCTCCGACCGCCCGTCTAGCCCAAGATATGGCCAAAGTGGTGTATTGCATGTCATGAACTGCTCATCCACCTGGGCTCTATCCTTAAGCATCACGGGTCGCCACCCACGGCCAACAGGTGGCCCCATTGGGGGAGTCTTACCCCTCTGCAGAGGTGCAGCCGGTCCATTCTAACGCCCCAGCCGACAGGGCGGATTAAAATTAGAGGAAAAGAATTTAGGGAACTAATATTACATCAGTATATTAATACCCTTGTTCTTTAATCTTCCGACCGTTATCATCAATCAACAACCTATGGTTATAAATCGTCCAAGGTGAGTAATGCCTGATTATCTGATATTGCTTATTCGCAGGATCCTTATTTTTTATCAGTGTCGTCACCTCAGCTAAATATTGGACCATTCGGTGTTTTATTAGAAAGAAAGAAAAAGGAAGAAAGATAATGCTACACAGAAAAAATATAAGAAAGAAAGAAAGAAAGAAAGAAAGAGAGTAGGGAAAAGATTAAGAGAGGGTTGAGCGCGCGGAAGAGATAACATGAATATATTTCAATCGAACGAAATGAAAAAATGAAAAGGGGGAAAGAACGAAAAAATGTGTGAGCGAGAGTTAAATCAAGATGACTAAACTTTTGATATATTGAACTATTATGCAATAGCTCTTAAGTAATCAAATCAAACGTTGTCATAAGTAAATTAGTGTATTATAGTATTGAAGTCGGCTTCTTCTGCTTTTATTGAATAATTCAGATCATACAAGTGTTTTACAGAATGGAGAAGTAGGTAGGTGGGTAAGTTTTGTGGTGAGGGAAAGATTTGATTGGTTATAGGGGAAATCTTTGGGGAGGATGAGAAGGAAATCAGATGGAAATAGAGTTTAGGGAGGTAGGTAGAAGAAAATGAATGGTGAGAAATACCTGATAGGGGAGGGGAGTAGCCTTTCTTGGAGAGAGATTTGAGTAGAGGAAGTAGCAAATGGGAGTAATAAAAGGGGGGTTAGATTACCATAAAATCAAACCTGCTTATTAGTATGTGGGTTATGGTCAAGTAGGTCACCAAGTATGTATATTCATATGTATGCATTGCTGTATACGTATGAATCTATGGCTTTATGTATATGTAGATGCTTGCATATGTGTATGTAAGTGTGTATGTATCTATATATGTGTTTATATGCATATATATTTTTTTTATCCATCAACTTTCCCACCCCCAACTAACCTAACCTCCCCTGTTGACCCTCACTTGGTGACCTAGTTATTTCCTTCACATCTTCCCCAAAGATTTCCCCTATAACCAATCAAATCTTCCCCTCACCACAAAACTTACCCACCTACCTACTTCCCCCTTCTATAAAACTCTTGAATGATCTGAATAATTCAATAAAAGCTGGAGAAGCCGAGTTCAAACTCCAGCGAAATATACTGCACATTTTGGTCTGAGTTTTGTTCTTTCATTCCTTATATTTTACCTCATTCTGTCCGATTCATTCCAACCCCCAAACACACACACACACACACATACACACACACACACACATATATATATATATATATATATTTTTTTTGGGGGGGGGGAGAATATGTGCTTAATTAGAGTCGTACCTAATTTTTGAAAATTAATTAATTAATAATGAATTAGGCGGGAATGCCTATTTAAATGTATGGCTAATTAATTAATTAATTTTCAAAAATTAGGTACGACTCTAATTAAGCACATATTCTCCCAAAAATTGTCGGCAAAAAAGACATTCCAAACATACCTTGTTTACAACTTATCATATATATATATATATATATATATATATATATATACATTTTAGACGGCTGACATTGAATAGGTTACCATCTGTCCTTGTGTGAAGGTAGACTCCTTCTGTTGCTTTACCAATAGCTTTGCACAGAAGGAGAGAAAAGAAGATCCCAAACAATGGTCAAGCAATTTGTCATTCGGGACATGCTATTTGCTGATGACGGAGCAGTGGTCGCACACTCCCAGGGGCACCTGCAAACACTCATAGACCAGTTCACCCAAACCTGACCTTAGTATAAAGAAAACCAAGACGATGGGTCAGCGAACTGTAAATCCTCCCTCGATCACCATCAACAACTACACCCTGGAAGCTGTAAACATCTTCACCTACCTTGGGTCCACCATCACAGACAACCTGCCACTTGATACTGAACTCAGTTGCCGGATCGGAAAAGCTGCCTCAACTTTTGAGAAGCTCACAGCAAGAGTGTGGGACAACAGCAAGCTCACTATCCGTACAAAGGTACAAGTGTATAGGGCATGTGTTATCAGCACCCTCATGTATGGAAGTGAAACATGGACCTTATACTCCCACCAAGGGTGGTGGCTAAATAACTTCTACCTTCGCTGCCTTAGACGTATACTGGGCATCCCCTGGAGTGACAGGATCACTAACAGCAGTTCTAGAGAAAGCTCAACTCCCCAGCTTATGTTCTCTACTGAGGCAACGTCGTCTCCGATGGCTGGGTCATGTACGTCGGATGGATGATGGACGAATCCCGAAAGACATTCTTTATGCAGAGCTTTCATCTGGTAAGAGACAGATTGGTCGCCCCCCAGCTGCGATTCAAGGATGTCTGCAAAAATGATCTCAGGTGCTTTGGCATTGCCCCTTCCAGCTGGGAAAATTAAGCTCAGGACCGCCCTCGGTGGCGACAGAATCTCCGTAGAGGACTGTTCATGTTAGAAGTCACCCTGACACAATACCATGAAGCTAAGAGGTCTAGAAGAAAGCAGCGGCAACAAAGCACCGGCACATCGACATCTTCAGGGACAGCCTTCACGTGAGACATCTGTGGTCGAGAATGTTTTTCAAACATCGGACTTCACAGTCACAGGAGGCGCTGTAACTTCAGAGGCACAAAAACTTTATTATAGTCTTCCGAGACTGAAATGCCAATACTATGTATATACATAAAGAGATAAAAGAAGAAAAGAAAGGAGGGGGGAATAAATAAAGAAAGTGATCTGATTATCGTAGCAAGAATGATCTCAGGTGCTTTGGCATTGCCCCTTCTAGCTGGGAAAATTTAGATCAGGACCGCCCTCGGTGGCGGCAGATTCTCTGTAGAGGACTATTTATTTCAGAAGTCACCCTGATGCAACACCATGAAGCTAAGAGGTCTAGAAGAAAGCAGCGGTAACGAAGCCCCGGCACATCAACATCCTCATGGACAGCCTTCAAATGCGACATCTGTGGTCGAGAATGTGTTTCAAAGACCGGACTTCACAGTCACAGGAAGCGCTGTAACTTCAGGGGCACAAAAAATGTATTATAGTCTTCCGAGACTGAAATGCCAATACTATGTATATACATAAAGAGATAAAAGAAGAAAAGAAAGGAGGGTGAAATACATAATATGTAATCTCATTTTACTGGGGTATTTATTTATTTACTATTACATTTCACTCTGTACGAGCTTCATCAGAAAAATTAATCTAAATTTTAAGCAAAATAGTTGCGAAAGTTATAACTGTATTTTCCCCCCTGAAATTCGTTTTCCCAATTATCATGTGATGTAGTTCCTCCCGGTTACCAACTGACCCTTTTTAAATCTCCCTAAAACGAAGGTTCGGTCAGTGGAACCTTTGATCTCTTCCTGTCAGTCACGTCCGACATAGCCGGGTGATGAGGTCATTAGTTGGAGAGGTCACCTCATTACACACACAACGAAAAGAAGACAGTTTGAAGGAACCTAAGGGTTACAAAAGAAGGAATAATGAGAAGGGTACTGAAATCTAAGAAGATATGAAATAAGCCAAAAAAAACTGTATATGTGTAAAATCTAGATAAATTGGCAAAATTTCCCATGGAAAAAAGAAGGTGGAATCATTACAACATAGTACTGAGTTAGTCATTTCAATTTACACCTAAAAAATTCAATAATATGCATTAGAACGGTAAGAGGTCATGTCTATTTATTGAACTCTTGAGCTCTTCCTGTCAATCACGGCCGACATAGCTGGGCGCTTAGGTCGTTGGTGTGAGAGGCTAACACATTACATGTGCAAATAAAAGAACAAAATCCAAATCGACTCGCAAAATAATAAAATAAGGAACTATGAAAAGGTCATTAAAAACTAATATATATATATAATTATATATATATATATATATATATATATATATATATATATTATATATTCGTTAACTTGCGTAGTATTTAAAATAATGATGAATAGTTTCAGTATTTTACTATATTCATTGGATAAATATGAACACAGGCATTACTAATGTAAATGGAAATGAATATGGACTCATCGACCCGAGTTCAAATGCTGGACAAAGCTACAGTTGAAATAGCGCTAATACCCTTGGGAAAGGTATGAATACAGGTACTCTACTAAGCTACAGTTCACATAGCTACAGTTCACATAGCGCTAATACCCTTGAGAAAGCTATGAATTCAACAACTCTTTCTCCAGTTATGGGGAAATAGTAGGGCAGACTGGGCTCTTTAACCTTGGTTAGATAACCAGTCTAGGAAAAAGAAAAACTCTGAATTCAAACCTGTTAAACTCCGCTTGGGGGAGTCACTACTAGAATAGGCTCAGTCTTATTTAGTGATCTATTTCACTTATGAATTAACTATTAATTATTATTGAAAAAAAATGGTTTCGTCAAGATATGAATTATATTTATTTACCAACCCCTCCGCACAAGCAGGATGTGACACAAGGTCAATTTCTTAAGCGGAGTTCAACAGTTAAATTATATTAGAAACTAAAATTACTTTTAAATGTGTCTTGCAATACAACAGCCATGATTAGTATTATTATTTGTACTAGCAATAAAGGACAACCTCCGGGCGATGTAAAAATTAATTTTTGAAAGATATTGCTTGTCAGAAGATTTGTATTATAAGTAAGCACAATCCTTATATTTATTGAAGGAGTAAAATGATAATACAATTTGAAATAGAAACCTAGTCTTGTCCCCTCAAATAAAATGTTGCGTGCATCTATTAATTATTAATCAAATAATTATTTTAAATATTTTACACATAAATTTTACACAAATTCGTAGGTATTCATTTATTTGTAATCTTTTTAGTTAACTTCCTTTTACTTAGAAAAAAGAACGAGAGTAAAAAAAAAACAATTTTTAAAATTGCTTACTCAAATTTTGAGTCTATATAACACAATAAAATTGTGACGTAAGCTGTGATGTTACTGTGACGTAGTTTTTGTTACAGACAGAAATACACAAAATCTCCATTATTAATACTAGCAACAGAAAACACCCTCCGGGCGTCGGAAAAAATAATTCTTGAAAGACATTGCCTGTGAGGGTGGGAGTTAAAAATTCAATGTCAGTGGGTTTGTATCATAAGGAAGACAAATCCTCATATTTATTAAAGGAGTTAAAAAAAAATAAAACAATTTGAAATGAAAACTGAGCCCCGTCCCTCTCAAATAAAATGTTGCGTGCATGTAATAATCAAACAATTATTTTGAAAATTTTCCACATAGATTTTCCACAAAATCGTAGGTATTTATTTATTTGGAAACTTTTTAGTTAACTTCTTGTTACTGTAAAAAAAAGGACGAGAGTAAAAGAAACAATTTTAAAATTTTCTTACTCAAATTTTGGGTGTATATAGCATAAGAATATTGTGACGTAATCTGTGACCTAGAGCTATAACGTAGATTTTGTTACAGACAGAAATACAGACAATCTCCATTAATAGATATATCTTATTATAATGGAGATTGTGTGTTTTTCTCTCTGTAACCGAAACTATATTACTACTCAAGTCACAATTCCCTTCGTTATTTACATCACATTCTCCATGATTTTATTTATATTTAAACCTCAATTATTAATAAAATTTCCTCACATTTTTATTAGTGTTGTCCATATCTACATACAAATAACATGCAATTGTATTTATATATACAAAAAATAGCGGTTTACAGTGTGAATGGGAAGGCTAATTTGCATATTGATATTAAAAATGTGATTTTATTAAATATGTGCTTAGTATTATTGATTTCTAACTGTTTGGTTTTATTTTCATGAATATAAGGAAAAATCTCTTCAATGAATCTTAAATGAAATCCATTAACAAGAAAAAATAACTGTCATTTTATTCTTTATTTCCTAATTTAACTAAATAGTTAAATAAGTAAAATTCAGCAATGAAAGACGGGAGTGATGGAAGAGTAAGTTTCATTTCTATTTTTCTATTATACCCCCACTCTGTTACATATCTTTTTATCTGTCTTCTTATTAGACTTTCTAATTTAATACGATATTTCATTACATTAAAACTTAAATACTTGCACCCGGAGGGTGCATATATTTGCTAGTTAATATAAGGATTTGGTTATATTCTAGATGCATTGACTATATCTACGTTGAAAAGAAGGAAGCTATTTCCATTGCAACATAGAATAGAGTTAGTGATTTCTATCTAACCTTTAACAAAAATCAATAATATGGAGTAACAAGACCCTTGGATATACCACAGTATGATAATTTAATTATTACATTTGATATGTTTACTTAAAAGCTATTGCGAAATAGTTCTGTATAAAAAAATGTATAATAATCTTGATTTAAATCACTTGGACTTTTTTTTCTTTTTTCCATCTTTCCATCCTTTCCTCATGTTTAATTGAAACAGATTAGCGTTATTGCTTCCGCGCGTTAACCCCTCTCGATATCTTTCCTCTACTCTCTTTCTTTCTCATTATATTTTTTTCTGTAAAGTATATTCTTTACTCCCCTTTCTTTCTTTATAATAAAAACGGAAGGGTTCATTATTTAGTTGAGGGGACGACACTCATAAGGAATAAGAACTCGGTGGATAAGCGACACCATATAATCAGGATTTATATGTTTGCATTTCATCTTACCATAGTATGAAAATTTAATTATTACATTTGATATACTTACTTAAGAGCTATTGCGAAATAGTTCTGTATGTAGAAAGTATAATGATCTTCATTTAAATCATTTGTATTCTTTTTTTTTCTTTTTTCATTTTGGATTGTCTCATTTTAACCAAAGGATGTTGCAAGACCATAACGGCCGGAATATTAAAGAACACGGGTATTAATATATAGATGAGAAAGATGCAAGGTCAATAATTATGAGCACTTGTTCTATCGGTTAAGGCTTATCGGTAAAAACAGAAAATAATTATTTGTATATAAATCGATAGAGAAAACTACCCTGTCGGCTGGGGCGTTAGAATACACCGACTGTACCTCTGTAGAGGGGTAAGACTCGCGTAATGGGGCCACCTGTTGGCCGTGGGGAGTGACCCATGATGCTTAAGTATGGAACCCAGGTAGCTGAGTAGTCCATGACATGCAACACCCCACTTAGGCCCATATTTAGTCTAGACGGGCGGTCGGAGCGTCCCCCTCCGATCAATCGGCTGAGGCTGTCAAAACCTAGTACCTATATGATTGTACCGACCCTATTGCCCTTATGGCAACCCCCAACCCTTTTTACCATATGGACGCTAGAAGGCGGTGGCTGAAGGTCTTCGTGTCCATGGAATGGCGTTAAACTCAAACTGATGGTGAGATTCCAGTTCTGGGAGTTTGGGGAATGTGGAGCACCTCTTCATCACGATTGCTACCAGGTCCACTCTGACTCGGAGTGGTAGGACCTGTTAGGGTCCCATCTATGGGTTAAATAGAAAAATGTGTTTATAAAAAAATGAGTATCCATTAAGAATGAATTTATTTCAAAACTTTCTTGGCATTAAATGACCCACTGAGGTTGATATGCCGTAAAACAAAACAAATCAAACTAAACCATTAAGAAAAGCTGAATTGACTCAGACACTATCTACCGATCTGCAGGACGTAGTGGTTAACGTATTGAACTAGAGCATCGTAGTCAGCGAGTTCGAACACCATTCGTGCTATTACATTAACTTTCGGAATAATATTCTTGGGAAAGCTATGAACACCACCAACCCATAGCGATCAGTTAATTAGTACCACTATGAAAATGGCTATAGAACTAAATAACCGACGAAGTTTGGCATGCCATTAAACAAAGAAACCAAATCAAAACATGAAGCAATTCGTTTAAAGACAAAATATTTCCTATTGGCTAGCGAGTAATATATACAGCAAACCAAGATTTGGCATTAAATAACCCACAGGTGTTGATATACCATTAAAAATGACATAACACAACTGAAAAAGAAGTTGGTTGGTGGGTTGGATTTTACGGCACGTCAACCCTTCAGTTAACTTATGCCAAAAGCCGCCTTATTTTCTTTATTCTTGATGGGTATTTAATGATTTAAAAAGATTTAAACTCAATTTTTTAAACAATTTTTTTAAAACTAATTTTTTTCTATTTAATACATAGATGTGACCCTAGCAGGTACTACCATTCCGTTTCAAAGTGAACCTGGGAGTAATGGCGATGAAGGGGTACTCCATACTCGCCAGTGCTCCAACATTTGAAGTTCATCATTAGATGCAGGTTAACGTTATACCCAGGGCACACCGAAAATGAGGAAATAATAATTTTCATAAACAACAATGTAGCTGTATCATTGTTTCCCAGAAACACACATCAAAGTAAGCAACAAACAAACAATGGTTAAATCGAACTTAACGGACCTAAATTCAACCACTGTATGTCACCTCGCCGAAAGAAGAAAAAAATCAGGGAATTAACGGAATTTAATGAAATTTTCAGTGTTGATATATTAATGGATAAAATATATAATGCACTAGTTATTTTATATTAAAACTTTTACAGTTTTTCAGGTCAGTTAACTTTGAACTACGTATTTTTGAGGCGTATCACAGATTCTCAAAGATACGTGGTTCAAAGTTAACTTCCTCTGATTACCAATTCCTCCAGTCTCCTATCCAAGCCCTTTGGCACCATTGAAGATGTAATTAATTTTTACAAAATGACCAGAAAAAAACAAAAAACAAAAAAAAAACGATAATTTGATAGCTGAGAAAAGGCAAATATTTTTCTTTAGGGATTTTTGTTTGTTTTCTTTTCTTTCTTATTAAAAAACTGACATTGTTTATTTTTTGTTTTCTAATATTTTTTTTGTTTTATTTGTTTTAATATTCATTTTATGTTTTGTTTTAATTTGGTCTGCAGAGAAATCTGCCTTCGAGATTAATCTTTAGGTGAAGTGGAAATGATAACGTAAGATCGATTTCTTTAAATAAATATCGCTTTTTAGTCGGTAGTTTTGATTTGTTTATTTATTTTCCTGTTTTCTTTTCCTGACGAGGGAAACGAAAATAAGTTCCACTCTCAAAGTGTTCGAGCTGAAAAAATCAAAAACAAACAAAAAAAGAAAGAAAGATAAGCAAAGAAAAGAAAAGAAAAACCAAAACAAAAACACACACAAAAAAAACAACAGGCTGGAGATGTCAGTTTCTGCGTGCATACAAAAAAAAGAATACGCCAAATGTCATGGTATATTTATTCGACATTTCCACTTAACTGTGTGTTTTACTGGAAAACCATTTGTTTTTACCGCGTGTTTGCGAAGATCAACTGGACAGGCCATTCAATCGTGGACATTAGGAAGTGCATCTATAACTAGGAATTTTGATTTAAAATAATCTATTTCTTTCATACGAATAATCAAAATATTTAATCAATCGCGGACACCAGGATGTGTCCCAAAGAACCCGTTTTTATTTAAAACAACCAGCAAAAAAGAATCACCCCCAGGGCGGTGTAAAATTAACTTTTGAAAGATATTGCCAGTGGATGTGGTTGTTAAAAATTTAATATCAGAGGGTTTGTATTGTTGCATAGGGCTCTACTCAGGCCACAAAATCGTACATGTCATATACTGTTGCTGGGTCGTATGTGTTAGTAATGGAGTATAAGGATTCACACGTAGACATATGTAGTAGTAAGACTTTTAACGTTTATTTATTTCACCCGCGTGGTGGGTGCGTGTGGGTGGATGAGCTGGACAACGGCGCTACGAATGTTGCAGGCTGGCGATCGGGGGGGGGGTGAACGGGGTGGGCGAGCATCACTGCCCGCTCGACCGTGTCGACGGTCAGACACCTTGTGCTCTCTTCGCCGTCTCCTCGGGTCTCCTCGATGACCGCTTAAGTACTGACGACCGCCCACACATTCTTTTGTTCCTTGACCGGAAGTCCTTTCTCTTTGTTCAAATTCGCGTTTGTCCAGATGAGTCCTTTGTCACACCAGACCCTCTGTCTACCCTAGACATTGTCTTCTCAGTTCAATTTTCCTTTGTCTTTTCGACTTCCCGCGCAAAACCAACAGTCAATCTGCAACACTATCATAAGTAAGTAAAATCATCAAATTGATTAAAGTAGTAAAAAAGTAAAACAATTTGAAATGGAAAATTAATTATTTCCTCCTCAAAAAGGATTCGGGGATCTATTATTAATAAATGAATAATTATTTTGAATATTTCATAGTAGGAAAAAATAGAGGGGGAAAAATAAAAATCTAACTCAACAAGTTTTTTTTTAGGAAGGGGGAGTAAGAGAAGCGAGTTCAACGTCTTCTCGCAGGCTAAAACACCGACTTCGTCGTCGTCACAATCCTTAGCAGCTAATGTAGCAACACTCGTTTCTGCCGTCACCCCACTTCTGGGTTTGCCTTCTACTTATACACCGTTTCCCCTTACCATCCGTGCGTCTGTGCCCCACACACGGGACTGTCAACCCAATCCCAGCCACCGGAATGCTCGCAGCTATCATCCGGCGCTCACACACGGGACTGTGGCATCTCGACTCCGGTGCCCGTGCCAATGTGTCGCCCTTTCGCATTCTGAAGGACGCGGGTTCGATTCCAGGTCAATCCTACACGCCAGGCAAAGCCTAGCGCGCTTCCTTCGAGAATACGGCAAGCCTTCACGCCCGCCACCCACCTCGTGTTCTCTGTCACATGGAATCAGCCAGACAGCGAGGGAATCTATCCCCTTTTCACTAGAACTAGAACAAGAAGATTGTTTGTGCCTCTGAGGTGGAGAGGCACACCTACCATCAGCTCCTTACTTTACCGCAGTGATACATGTGCTACTCACACACTGAGTTGAGGAAGGCTGGTATCGGACCAGGAACCTTATGGTTTCTAGCCGAACGCTCTACCGACTGAGCTCACCCGTGCCCTATTGTGTAATGTGTGAAAATAAACCATTGTCTTCTTCGTGTGTGTTTTCGGACGAACTTGTAGATCTTCAACGCGATATCATGCGTTATTATTGAAAATATATGTTTTTATTGCAATAGCGTTAGTAACGTTACGATACAAATAGCTATGAAAATTACTGACATAGTGGTTTTCGTGAAATGTATTTTTACAAATATCACATGCCAATGTGTACACGGTGTAAACAACAGTTTTAAAGTAAGTAAAAACTATTAGGTCCTTAACATTGGAAGCAAATACTAGAATTTGCTACTAACATTCTTCTTATGCGAGGAAAAATCAACTATTACAAAATTTTTTATGAATTTTTTTCAATTGCATATCATTTTTTTCTTATTTGTAAACATACGTGAGGTTAGAAAATATTTAAGTATGTATCCGTAACTTAACAATTTTTATTTTCGACATCCGAGGAAGAAAAATTCCTACGTTGCATAAATGTGTGAAAATCTACCTAAAGAACAAAAACAAATCTGTTATAAAATATATTTGAATCCTCTCGAGAGAATCGGTTGCTGGTTGGTTAGTAGGTTGATGTATTTTAATGGGATTTCAACCCGTCTGGAGTTAATTTATGCCTAGAGGTTAGGAAATAACATACATTGTACGTTTATATTCGTATAGTTTAGAGTTTTTTTAAGATTTTATTTACGTAACCGACGCTACATTATTAACGGAATTAAGAGACAACATATTACCCTGCCCGTTGGCCAAAGCTGGCAGTGAATCCAGGGGTGGCATTACCGCCTTATCCACCGAAACTGTCTGGGGTTTAATCTATGCATAGAGATTAGGAAATAATATACATTGTACATTTATATTCGTACAGTTTAGAGGGGTTTTAAAATATTTTATTTACGTAATAAACGCAACACCATTAACAGAACTAAGAGAAAAGAAGTTGTATGGCACACATAAGACAGAATAATACCCTGTTCGTTGGCCAAAGCTGATGATGGATCCGGGGGTGGCATTACCGTCTTATCCACCGAAATTGTCTGGGATTAATTTATGCATAGAGGTTAGGAAATAATTTTTAATGTACGTTTACATTTGTATAGTTTAGATTTTTAAATTCAACACTACATTAACGAAATTAAGAGACAGGGAGAAACATGGCACAGATAAGAAAAAATAATACCCTGTCCGTTGGCCAAAGCTGCTGATGGATCCAGGGGTGGCATTACCGCCTTAGCCACCGAAACTATGTTAGCAACCCTTGTTGACGGCTGATGAGAATAGGTAATAGCAATCGAAGGGTTGTCTGGAGAAAATGGTTTTACCGATATACCACCATCGTCTGGGATGTTTTTCTAATAAATGGTTCGGAGCGGGGAGATAATGTTGAGAAGTTTCATCATAGATATTCACTTAACCTGTTCGCCACAGTTAAAATGTGACATAAAAGGGCATATATGGGGCATCTCACGATGATCGAAACTGCTATTAGGTTATAATTCATCTGTGAACCTAGCTTGCTAACCATTACACTACGATGGGGAACATTATTTAGTTGCCCAACCCGTTCGACACAGGTAGGATGTGACACAAGGTTGCAAGTATAGGGCACCCATTGAGGATCAAACTCGCTATTCAGTAAAAGTAGATCTACGAGACTATCTTGCAAACCATTACACAAGGATTGGACGCACAGGTATTTACTCAGCCCGTTCGTCACGGGTAGGATGGGACACAAGGTCACAAGGATAGGGCATACAATGAAGATTGTATTTGCTATTCACTAGTAAACGATCTGCGAAATTATTACGATTTTAGTTGCCATCCTTTAGGCTTCAAGCAAGAGCGCTTGTCCAGCGGAGATACTTTGTTTTAAACAGGGCGCGATCCTTGGTAAAGAATCCTTTGGTTGTTCCTTGCTACTCCTCAGTCTTGCAAGTCCTTCGTCAATGATTGCAAATGGACATCTCTCAGTATCATTAAGTAGTTAACCAGCCACATTAACATCGCTTAGTCTATAAATTTAAGTGGTGTATTCTAGCACACCTTATATCACCAAAATAGTAGCAAGCGCGTGGTGTAATGGTTAAAGTCATGGGAAATGGACTCGTCACCCCGAGTTCAAATCCTGGATGTGATAATTGCATTTCACTTTGCGGGAATACCATTGGGAAAGGTATGAATCCTACTCTCCCTCCAGCTATGGATAAATAGTAGGGCAGACTGAGCTCTCTAGCCTTGATTAGGCAACCGGTCTAGTAGAAGGAAAACTCTGAATTCAAACCTGTTGAACTCCGGTTAAGAAGTTGACTTCGTGTCACATCCTGCTCGTGCGGAGGGGTTGGTAAACATATATATATATCACCAAAATAGCCCAAGCTTGCTAACCATTGCTTTGCATGGTATTGATCATATTCTTACATAATTGTTGGTTATCCTATTAATTATGCATGGTTAGTGTGGTATATTCATTTGAATTCTAGTTAACGGAAAAATACAACATTTTCGGGGATTTGTGAGTGACGTCCCTTAACCTATAGTTGACCTCTCGTCCTGTTCGTGAGCTTAAACCGCAGGAGAGAGAGTTTATATTTACTTTCTGGTTGACTGTTGAATGAGAAGAACGCAATGGCATTTCTCATTCGATTAGCTAGATTCTCGCACGCGCGGTTGAGTAATCCAGATCCAAGACTTTAGTGAAAATGTGAATTGCCCAAAGTAATGTCTTGTGTTGGTAATCAAAAACAAACAACAGCACAGGACATTTCATAAACAGAAGAATATCTTAAGAAGAGACAAGCTAGGAAGATATACTGTCCAAAAAGATTTAGATGAGCTACTCAGACCAACCAATACGGAATAAGAAGAAATATAATAGAAGACAAGATCAACAGTATGAATAAATACAGAACGAGATTAAGAATGGTATACAACCACGGGTATGCGTCTATACAAGGCAAGTATGTTGTAACAATATTTACGTTTATTGTTATTAGGTATGATTTTCTTTCTATCAAGAAGGAGAAAATGTTGACAATCTCAAGAAGGAAGACAGAAGAAAGGATATCATACTCTACAGCAAAAAGGGGTATCGTGAGTATAACACTAAATTGTATTTGATGGTGAGGCTACAGTTCTTGAAATCTGTGGATTGCGTTTTTTTATTTTTCAATTTTTTAACGGTTGCAAATATTCTTATCTAACATAGACAATTATCTTAAATAGTAATCATTTATTTGCACAGTTATATGGTTTCACGTATTCCTACCCAATCGAAGCGCTGGATAATTACATTCTTTATTCTTGAATCCTTTTTATTTTCTTCGATTCGTACGTTTTATTTCCTTGATTTTATTCCTTCTTTCTATATTTAATTCGTTTTCCTTTCGTTTCTTCTTTCATTTCTTCTTCTATTTTTCATTACATCTTTCTTATTTACTATCTTTCTTTATTTCATTCATTCTTTTTCTTTTTCTCACTTTTTCATTCTTCCCTCTGTCATTCATTCTTTTTTCATTTTATTTCTTCATTACGTCCTTCTTTCTTTTTTTCTTTCTTTCTTTCTTTCTTTCTTTCTTTTCATTTCTTCATTACGTCCTTCTTTCTTTCTTTCTTTGCATTTCTTCTTATATTTTTCTTTACATATGCCCATTCTTTCTTTCTTTTCAGCTCTTCCTTCATTCTTTCTTTTATTCATTTTTTCTTTCATTCTTTCTTTTACTTTCTTTATTGCTTCTTTGTTTTCCTATTTCTTTCTTTCTTCCTTTCTTTCTTTCTTGTTTTCATTTAAGTTCTTCCATTCTTCTTTCTTATATTCATTTTTCTTATTATATATATTCCTTCTTTTTTCCTTTCTTTCATTCATTCATTCTTCTTTCTTTTCATTTCTTTCTTTCTTTTCAGTTTTCCTTTATTTCTTCATTCTTTCTTTCTTTCTTTCTTTCATTCCTTCTTTCTTCAATTCATTTTATTCTGTATTTCTTTCCTTCATTCCTCCTTTATTTTTTTTCATTTCTGTTTTCCTTCTTTCTTTCTTCGTTCTTTCTTTTTTCTTTCTTCTTTCCTTCTTTCCTCCCTGTTTTCCTTCTTTCTTTCATTATTTCAGTTTTTCAGTCCCTCTTTCTTTTACTCATTCTTTATTTTCATTTCTTTATTCTTACTTTCCTTCCTTCGTTCGGTCATTCTTTCATTTCTTCCTTTCTTTTTATTTTTCATTTTTTCTTTCCTTTCCAGCTTTCTTTCTTCCTTCCTTCTATCATTCGACCATTTGTTTATTTTTATTCATTTTCAATTCTTTCTTTCCTTCATGCTTTCTTTCCTTCTTTCTTCTTTCATTCGTTCTTTCATCCATTTTTATTCATTTTCACTTCTTGCTTTATTTGTTTAATTCTTTCTTCATTCGTTCGTTCGTCCTTTCATTCATTTTTATTTATTTTCACTCTATTCTTTCTTTTTTCTTTCTTTCTTTCCATCTTTCTTTCTTTCTTCCTTCCTTCTATCATTCGTCCATTCGTTCATTTTTATCTATTTTCAATTCTTTCTTTCCTTCATGCTTTCTTTCCTTCCTTCTTTCTTTCTTTATCTCTTCCTTCCTTTCTTCTTTCATTCGTTCTTTCATTTTTATTCATTTTCACTTCTTGCTTTCTTTCTTTAATTCTTTCTTCATTCTTTCGTTCGTTCTTTCATTTATTTTTATTTATTCTCACTCTTTTCTTTCTTTCTTTCTTTCTTTCTTTCCTTCTTCCTTACTTCTTTCATTCATCCATTCGTTCATTTTTATTTATTTTCAATTCTTTCTTTCCTTCATGCTTTTTGTCTTTCTTTCTTTCTTTCTTTCTTCCTTTTTTCATTCGATCTTTCATTCATTTTTATTCGTTTTCACTTCTTGCTTTCTTTCTTCAATTCTTTCTTTCTTTCTTTCATTCTTCTTTCATTCGTTCTTTCATTCATGTTTATTCAGTTTCAATTCTTTCTTTCTTTCTTTCTTTCTCTTTTCGTTTCGTTTCGTTTCTTCTTCGTTTCAAATATTCTATTTCTACTCTCACACCAACCAACCTCTTACGTTCGTTTTCCCATTCCTTTCTAAAAATTCCCTTATCTTTTTCTTTAATGTCCCTTTTCTGATCGCCCCACACCACCACCACCCATCACCACACCACCACCACCACCAATAACAACAACAACACACTAACAACAACAATAACCACACAAGTTTACCCATCTAAAATCCTATTCCATTTATTTGGCAACCCTCTGCATTGTCCACCTTATAAAATAGCCTCCTTCTCTCGTCCGTCACAATATCTTTTTATTTTCGTTTTTCATTTACTCCTTTTTGTTTTTCGTTATTTTTTTCCTTTTCTTTGGTATTCCTTGATGATATCACGCGCACACCACCGAAGTCAATATAAAATAGAATGTGAGCCAAACGAAATACCGAAACGAAACTAAATAATAGCAAAACAGATTTAAATGAAAGAAGGCCGCAAAGAATAGATGAAATAAAAATTAACATTCGTGTCGTCTTTTCTTGTCAGAATGATACGTCATCTCTTCTATAAACTTTCGCATTACAATCTAATAATACATGATAATCTTTTAGTTGAAGGAGAAAGGCGTTGAGCATAAAATACAATTATTTTGAGGTAACTTGGTTTTGTTCGTTGTATTATCACCAGAAAATGCGAAAAGAAGCACTTGTAGAACTTTGTAAATAACCAAAAAACACGTACATATCAACTGTAATTTAATACTACGCAAGGGTAACGTGCAGAATACACAATTAGGAATACTAGCAAATATATGCACCCTCCGGGTGCAAGTATTGGAAATTCAGGGTTTAAGTTTTAATGTAATGAAATATCATATTGAATTAGAAAGTCTAATAAGAATGCAGATAAAAAGATTTGAAACTGAGTGGGGTTATAATAGAAAAATAGAAATGAAACTTACTCTTCCATCATTGCCGTCTTTCATTGCTGAATTTTACTTATTTAACTATTTAGTTAAATTAGGAAATAAAGAATAAAATTGCACTTATTTTTTCTTGTTAATGGATTTCATTTAAGATTCATTGGAGAGATTTTTGCTTATATTCATTAAAATAAAACCACACAGTTAGAAATCAATAATACTAAGCACATATTTAATAAAATCACATTTTTAATATCAATATGCAAATTAGCCTTCCCGTTCACAGTGCAAACCGCCATTTTTTGTATATATAAATACAATAGCATGTTATTAGTATGTAGATATGGACAACACTAATAAAAAGGTGAAGCAATTTTATTAATAATTGAGGTTTAAATACAAATAAAATCATGAAGAATGTGATGAAAATAACTATGTTAATTGTGACTCGATTAGTAATACAGTTTCGGTTACAGACAGAAAAACACACAATCTCCATTATAATAAGATAACAGCTTCTTGTATTTTAATTAATTAGTATTTGCATAAGACCTTAAAATCATCTTTGGAAATTCAGGGTTTTTTGGGGTTTTTTTTTTTTTACCCTGTTTCGCATACCGATCCCTGTCGTTTGTAAGAAATACACAGTTAGCTCAATCCTCCGGCAGGACCGCATTGATTTCTCACTATAGATAGATTGGTTTGTTATGTTTTTACGGCATATCAACCTAAGTGGGTCATTTAATGCCGATAAAGTTTTGAAATAAATCAATTCTTAATGGATAATACAATTTTTTTATAAATACATATTTCTATTTAACCCATAGATGGGACCCTAACAGGTACTACCACTCCAGGTCAGAGTGGACCAGGGAGCAATGGTGATGAAGGGGTGCTCCACATTCCCCAAACCTCTAAAACTGGAGCCTCACCATCATATAGAGTTTAACGTCATTCCTAGGACATGTAGACCCTCAGTCACCGCCTTCTAGCACCCATTATGATAAAAAAGGTTGGGGCTTGCCATAAAGGCAGGACCGCATTGAGGGGTCGGTTTAGCTTAGTTAGACGGTAGAGCATCTGCCTATGAACTTCAAGGTTTGCGGGTTCGATAATATCCCTCGCCAACTAAGCGCATTAGTAGCTCAGCTTTGATTTGTACGGTAAAGTGGGGAGCGGATGGTAGGTGTGGTGCTCCACCTATGACGCAAAAAAAGAATCTCCTTCAGTTTAATTCAATCGGATGAGCATCCGCTTAGGAACCACATGATTCCGGGTTCGATATCGGCTCCCGCCAGCTCAGTGCGTGAGTAGAATTACTTGGATTTATCCGGTAAAGAGGGGAGTTGGTGGTAGGTGTGGCGGTCCATCTCAGACGCAAAAAAATAATCACGCTGATCTAGCGCTAGTGATATGAGATAGACTCCCTCGCTGTCCGACTAATACCAACAATACGTCACTCCGCTACTGACTATATGATACTATTTAGAAAAATGCGTTACGTTTCAAATATTATTTTTTTAGTATTAATATTGTCACATTTTTTTTAATAATAGAAAGTTGCTAATAGAAATATTACATGGTTCCCTAATATTTCCTCATTTTTCGTTTTCATTTTGAAAATAATTCTATAAACAATGCCATACTCACCGAATTGCCTGATGAGGGTTTTTATAAAAAACCGAAACGTTTTAACGTCGATTGAGTTCACACATACACTTGAATTTTACTTTTGGATGCTTTTCTTTTTTTTTTTTTTTTTTCTTATTTACATTTCTGTATGAAGATATACAATGTATGCAAAACAGTGTCGAGATTTTTTTTTCCTTGTATTCTGAAAAAAAAGTTAACGTTCCATTCATTGTTCATGTTTATCTTGGTAAATACAGCTGCAATCTCGATACTTTTATGACACACCTTGTATTCCGGAAAAAATAACGTTCCATTCACTGTTCATGTCTATCTTGGTAAATACAGCTACAATATCGATACTTTTATGACACACCTAGTATTCTGAAAAAAAGTTATCTTCTATCTTATTTGTATCTTGGTAAATACAGCTTCAAACTCAGCACTTTTTGACACACCTTGTATTCTAAAAAAGTTAACGTTCCATTCATTGTTCATTTCTATCTTGGTAAATACAGCTTCACTTTTTGACACAACTTGCATTCTGAAAAAAGTTAACGTTCCATTTCTATCTTGGCAAATACAGCTTCAATCTCGATACTTTTATGATACAACTTGTATGTCTAAAGAAAAGAAAAGACAAAGAAACTCCCTAATCTAGTACTAGTGAAATGAGATAATGATTTTATGAATGTTTTCAGTCTCAAGACCCACAAGAGTTTCTTTGTGAATCTGCAAACATAATCCGCCGTAAATATTCAACGCGTCTATATTCAGATCTTTATTTCTTATTCCTATCCCGATCGACGATTACAAACAAGGAACTGTCATTAAAGCACTTTTCTTAGATTACACATTCCAACTATTCTCACTTTTATTACTCCTTTATTAAAACTTTATTAAAATTAATAATTGGTGTTTGGGATCTACGACACACACACACACACACACACATGCATATATATATATGAGTATATATAAAAAGATATGAAAACACCACAAAATGCTGTTAAAGTGAAAACATTTTATAACTTACTGATATTGAACAATATTTCGATTTTATGAAAATCGTCATCAGAGATTGTTTATACTCCGTGTTGTTAAGAGCGGAGACAAAAGCTCTTAACAGCACAGAGTATAAACAAGCTCTGATGATGATTTTCATAAAATTTCATATCTTTTTATATACTCATACCGTCGGATTCATTTCCTTTCTTTTAACTTATACACACACACACACACACACACACACACATATATATATATATATATATATATATGTATATATATATATATATATATATAGAGAGAGAGAGAGAGCAAGCACCCTCGCTGATACCAACAATAGGTCACTCCGAAAAATGTACTTTTATTCTATATTTGCAATAGATATTGTCCGAGACAGGAGAACTGGCTAACGGTTTAGCTTTATCGAATTCTCCTGAGACCAGTGGTATGACAAACTATATTCACCTAGACGACTCCAATATAGGGGGGTAGTAGATAATACCACAATATGTATGGATTTATCTACACCCTCCAAACGAGCTGGATGCGACACAAGGTCTATTTTAAGCAGATTTGATCTGGTTTTTGTATTTAGAGTTTTCCTTCTCCCAGACTGGTTGCCATACCAAGATCAGATCCAGTCTGTTCTTCTATTTATACATTGTTGGGGGGAGAACCATTGGATTTACACCTTTCCCCAGGGCATTAGAATTATGTGAAATTCAACAAGCCTTGTCTAGAATTTGAATTAGTATCAACGAGTCCATTACCTATTACACTATTTCAATTTGCAATTAAGTTAAAAACCGACCAATCTCTTACTATACTCTCTGTCTATCACTTTCTTTCCCTCTATGTATCTCTTGACTACCTCCTCGTTATATAATGTTAGTCTCTCTGGTGAGAAGAGAGAGTGAGAGACGGGAGAATTTGAAATGTATTTCTATGATAAATTTCACAACCAGTAACCCGTAGCTTAAATGAGGTGAAACATTCCTGTTTTTAGAAAGCAGATTGATAATGATGTTAAGGTTTCATCTGGTCGAATTCATTTTTTTTGCATTTTGATTTTCTACAATTTTTATGCATTACAAAAATAAAAATAAAAATGAGTGTAATGTACAATTTAAGAATATGGACAAACTCGCTGTAAAAAATAATTAATCTATAAAAACACATACAAATTACATATTCAGAAAGACTAAGAGATTCCGAACTGCCTTTATTCGTATTATCGCCTATTTATCGTGTTTTTATAGCTTTTTTTTTAACTCGCTGTAAAAAAAAAAAATCTATAAAAACACATACAAATTACATATTCAGAAATTTCTGGTTGTATTCATTGTTTAAAAAATGTTATTCGCTTTGCTAACTCCCTTATCCGTAATCTCAATTATCTACCCAGAGCTGAATGGGTGACCCAACGGGTCACGTTTTGGCCAGTATATATATTATATAATATAATATTATATATATATATATATATATAATATATATGAAGATAGGATGGATGTAGTAGAATCCGACAGATGAGGTAGGTAAAAGGATAGTGAAGAAGAAATGATAACTCAAAACAAATCTAAGAGTTGAAATATTTCGTCCGATTTATACGGACATTCTCAGTCGAAAGATTTTTATTGAAAGCAAAATTACGTGCATGTACAAGTGATTTGGTGAGGGGGTTAGTAGCGGAAGTGAAGGGTAGGGAGGATAGGGGTTGACATGAATGAAGTGTGGGGATAGTTTACAGGAAGTAGAGAGTATGTTGGGAGTAGATGGGCACAGGGATAGGTCAAGAAACACACCACTACTAAGAACTTTACCCTCCTCCCTTGACCTACCCCTGTGCCCATCTACTCCTAACCTCCACTCTACTTCCTGTAAACTATCCCCACACTTCATTCATGTAAGCCCCTATCCTCCCTACCCTTCACTTCCGCTACTAACTCACCCCCTCACCAAATCACACGTACTTGCACGTAATTTTGCTTTCACATAATTTTGCTGTCAATAAAAATCTTTTGACTGAAGATGTCCGTATAAATCGGACGAAATATTTCAACTCTTAGATTTGTTTTGAGATATCATTTCTTGGTCACTATCCTTTTACCTACCTCATATATATATATATATATATATAATATATATATATATATATGGAAGTAGAATGAGGAAATTAATCCGACAGTATGCAGAGAATATATAGAACCAACACGGGATGTTACAATGTGTGGAAATTTATTAGTCGTAGAGTCGATGTTCGAACCTTTCGGTTTATAAAGAAACCTTTTTCAGTACAATATGTAACTAGTCAAGAGAAGAAAAAAGGATTTATATAGGTAAAAAGATGACGGGTGTTTTGAAAGCGTTGAGTTTGGATAATGTATAGAAAAGGTTCCTTAAGGCTCGTTAATTAGTGTTTATAATTGAATGTTAATGACGTGAATGGTACATGGGAAAGTGAAATGTGATAGGAACACGTGAAGTCGTAAAGCCAAGACGTGATTGGTCTACGAGGAGATGTTGAAAAGGTGTGACGTATTCCATATAGATAACAATGTTTAAAAACGATATATATATATATATATATATATATATATATATATATATATATATATATATAATTTGCTCTACTCACGTATTGAGCACTTTGTATTTGTTATATCGCTGTCTTATCATTGGGAAACTTGCTTCAAGTAACCATTGTGACCATTTTCACCGGTAAGTCACCTTTTCCACAATAACACACACACACATATATATATATATATATATATATATATATATATATATATATATATATGAGAGAGAGATAAAGACTGAGTTTCTGTGTATGTTAATCTAATTGTCGTAATTATAGCATTTTAGACTCCTCATAAAATTGACTAACGTCTCTGCCCATGATTATGATCGTACAGCCACATAAAGTTTTTATTCGAAGAATAAAAATGCTATTTTGGGAAAATTATACATTTATTTCGTGTTTTTCAGGTTGTATTAAAAAGATTCAATGATTTACCTTTGAGACAATTTTGAGTAGAGAATTAAAATTCTCTCTCTCTCTCTCTCTCTCTCTCTCTCTCTCTCTCTCTCTCTCTCTCTCTCTTTCTTTTTATCTATCTATCTATCTCTATCTCTCTGTATGTGTGTGAGAGTGTCTGTGTTTATCCAAGTTAATACATTTGAATATATCAGAAATTATGTATTAGTAAGTATATGTACCTGTGTGTGTATGATTTGGTTTGATTGTATTGCGTATTAATATATATATATATATATATATATATATATATATATATATATATAATATAATATATATATATATATATATATATATATGTGTGTGTGTGTGTGTGTGTGTAGAAAGAAAGAGAGATAGAGAGCATAAAATAGATGAAAAAGAGAGCGTATGTATTTCTACATGAACCTGTGTGTATATATGTAGATTGATTGTATATGTTTACGTACGAAATAATATATAATAGCAGGACCTGTGGATATACCACAGTATGATAATCTAATTATCACGTTTGATATATTTGCTTAATAGCTTTTGCTAAATAGTTCAATATGTAAAAAGTATAATAATTCCTATTAACTCTCTCTCTCTCTCTCTCTCTCTCTCTCTCTCACACACACACACATACACACACACGCACACACACACACACACACACTCTCTCTCTCTCTCTCTCTCTCTCTCTCACTCTTATTCGTTCTTTCCTTCTTTAGTCATCCATTGAAACAGATTAGCGTTATTGTTTTCCCGTTCTCACCCCCTCTCTCTATCTTCTTTCTTTCTTTCTTGCTTGCTTGCTGTGCTTATAATCTTTTTTCTGTGTACCTTGTTCTTTCTTTCTTTCTAATGAAAACGGAATGGTTGATTATTTAGTTGAGTTGACGACTCATAAGAAATAAAACTTCGGTGGATAAGCCACAGCAGATAATCAATATTTACATTTTTGCATTTAATCTTGGGCGATTTGGACAGTCTCCTTTTTTTTACGGAACACCAGTATTATATATATATATATATATATATATATATATATATATAGAGAGAGAGAGAGAGAGAGAGGGGGAAAGAGAGAGAGAGAAAGGGAAAGATAGAGAGAGACAGACAGAGAGAGACAGAGGCAGAGAGACAGAAATGGTCGAGAAAAAATAGGAAGAATGAGAGAAAAAGAGAGAGAGTGGGAGGGAAATTAAAATAGGAAGAGAGAGAAAGAGAGAAAGGCCGGGAGAGAGAGAGAGAGAGAGAGAGAGAGAGGCCAGAAATTTGACAGGAAAAACATACTAGTCCCTTACGAGATCTCTTTAAAAGTTATCAAGACTGAAGCTGTATTTACTAAGACATAAAAAACAATAAACGAAATATTTTAATTAAAAAACCTATTTGTTTCGTTTAATGACAAACCAGTTCTTGTGCGATATTAAATGCCAAATATTGTTTTTTTTTTAATACTAGCACTAAAAAGGACGTAGCAAAAATTAATTTTTGAAATATATTGCCTGGGTTGGGTAGGATTTAAAAAGTCAATATTAGAGGGTTTGTATCATAAGTAAAATACCACAAACTTATTAAAGAAGTAAAAAAAAAAAAAAAAAAAAAAACAATTTGAAATGGAAACTTAGTTCTCACCCACTTAAATAATATGAAGCGTATATCTATTAATTATTAATTAAATAATCATTTTGAATATTTTACACATAAATTTTACACAAAATCGTAGGTATTTATTTATTTGTAAACTTTTTAGTTAAATTCTTGTTACTGAAAAAAATGACGAGTGTGAAAAAATAATCTTTAAAACTGATTACAAATTTGTTCTTTATTCTATGTACTGACGATTTCGGGTAATGTGATGTAAGTAGTGGCGTAGTTTCGGTTACAGACAAATGGAGACTGAATCTCCAATAATAATAGATAGATAGATATATAATTTAAGGAAAAAATGAAAGAAAGAAAAAGGAAAGAAAAAAAGAAAAAAATTAGAAAGCTAACAAAATTAAATAAAAACGCATATAAAATGATTACACTTATTTTCAATTATATTTTAATTGTTTTATATATATAATCATTCATAGTATTGATTTTAATAAGTTGGAGAATAAAACAATAATATTAGAGTTCAATAACATCAAGTATTTAATTATTAAACCCGGTTTTGTTAGAACCAGTATGCAAATTAATCACACCATATATTAAAGAAACGTTTATTTCTTATTGATATATAAGACATATTGTAGAATATAAAACGCTCGAATAACACGAGCCTTTCGGGGTCTGTGTGTCCTGTGGCTTTGGTCATTGAGACCTGTGTTGTTAATTAACGGCGTGATCCAGGGGATTATCCCCACAGGCAATACCTGCCCCCTAGATTTAAAGGGGCAGGGCTGGGTTTATTGACCAGTGTCTGAGGCGCCCCCTTGGGGTGAATGCCGACGAGATCGATGCATTTTTTGCACCTGCGATCCCTTCGGCTTATGGGTGGTCCCATATTAAAAGACCTTGTGTCATACCTGCATACGTAAATATTTTAATGACATGGGCTGTTTTGAGTTAAATCTAACTCAGATTTTCATAGAGACACCTATATATACATATATAAAGGGCAGTTGTGTGTATGTGTATGTCCGGAGGAAACCTCGAAAATAAGACAATTAATGACAAAGTAAATATATATACACATTAAATATCACCAGTTCATGTTTTTTGAGCCAAAATAATGAAGGTTTGATTTATATAAGTGAAGATACTTAAAAAATAAAATTTAAATGATAATAGTTTGTTTTTTGCATTTAATATTTTAAATAGTAGACATTAATTTTTATTTCCAGAGTGGCTGGATCAACGCAACATGTTTTGTTTTTACATAGGGATTTTAATGGGGCATACTTCGAGGATCCAACTCGCGATTCAATAATAATGGATTTGTGAGACTTACTTCTTTTACCTCCCCCACTACTCAGACAACGCCGGATAGCAGCTTCTAGTCGTTAATAGATACGATTTATTCTATGTATTAATGATTTTGACAATGAATAAGATACTCATTGATAAATTTACGCAATCCCAGAAGGTGACGTAGTTTGGGTTACAGACACCGAATCTCCATTGTGATAAGATAGTTACCTGGAGTATTGGATATCTACGTTGAGTAATGGCACCGGTGTTTGAAGATACGCGGTGAAATAACACCATACAAGCGACACCAGATCACAGGTATGCTTTCTTGAGCCGACAAAGGACGTTGACTATATAAGAAAAAAGAAACAACGAGAAAATAAAAACCACAGAGAGAGAGAGAGAGAGAGAGAGAGAGAGAGAGAGAGACGTGCATCGAATAAAAAATAGATCAAACGAACTCTGGCATTTTCATTCAGAAGCTTATATAGTGTTAAGCGCAAATCACTATCGCTAACATTTGTCTAGGCACACACACACACACGTGCACGCATACAGTTGTAGCACTTAATACCCAACCCTCTCTCCCCACGGTGGTGTACTGGTTAGAGTCGGAGGAAAGGGACTCCTCGACCCGAATTCAAATCCTGGACGAAGCTACAGTTCACATAGCGCTAATACCCTTGGGAAAGGTATGAATCTAACTCTTCTCCTTCCAGCTATGGGTAAATAGTTGGGCAGGCTGGACTCTTTAACTTTGGTTAGGCAACCAGTATAGGAGAAGGAAAACTCTGAATTCAAACCTCGTGGGGTGGTTACTACTAGAATAGGCTCAGTGCTACTTAGTGATCTATTTCAATTTTTAAAATAGTGTCCTTGCTTCTCCAGCAGTGACCAGCGTGTCTTACCCGGATGGTTTGTGTGATATGAGGCAAGTGGCCGCACAGCTGTGGCGTGCTTTTTCTCATAAGTGACATTCTCCTATGTAAACCGGCACATGGGCACGCCAATGTGAGCCGTCCAGCAAATATGTACATAGATCAGCTCTGCACGGATAAGGGATGCGGTACAAAAGACCTCCCAGTGGCAATAAGCGAAAGGGACGGCTGGCGAGAGATTGTCATGGATATCCATGCTAATAGCGCGACATGATGATAATGATTCCCACAGGTAGGATGTAATACGAGGCAGACACACATACACACAAATATGGGGCATCCGGCGGTATTCAGTATTATCGGATCAGCGAGACAATCTTGCGAACCATTGCATCACGATGGGACGCCTACGATAGGTGTTTACCGAACCCGTTCACCAGGGTAGGATATGACACAGGATCGTAAGTATGGAGCCTCCAGCGTGGATCGAACTCGCTATTCTGTAGTATCGGATCAGCGAGATTAACTTGCTAAACATTGTACCAAGATGGGACGCCAAAGACAGGTATTTACTGAACCCGTTCACCAGGGGTAGGATGTGACACAAGATCGTAAATTGTGTGCATCTACTGAGGATCGAAATCGCTAATCAGTAGTAATGGATATGTGGGACATGCTTGCTAAACATTACTCCACAATTGAACGCCATAATATTTACCCATTGGTAGATTGGAATAATAGGTAACTCACCGTGGATTAAACTCGCTATACGTATTTACCCAACCCATTTGCTACGGGTAGGATGTGACGCAAGGTCGCAAGTAGGTACCATCCAGCACGGATCAAACTCGCAATTTATACAAACCGCTCAACACGGGATGACACATTACTCCTAGTTTCAATCTAACACGGCGTAATAGGTTTGGTTTGTTTTGTTTTACGGCATATCAACCTCGGTGGTTATTTAATGCCGACAAAGTTGTGAAATAAATTCATTCTTAATGCATGATACAATTTTGTTTATTAACTCATTTTTGTCTATTCAACCCATAGATGGGACCCTAACAGGTACTACCACTTCGGGTCAGAGCGTACCAGGGAGCAATGGTGATGAAGGGGTGGTCCACATTCCCCAAACCTCCAAAACTGGAACCTCACCATCAGATAGAGTTTAACTTCATTCCCAGGACATGTAGACCCTCAGTCACACCCTTCTATCACCCATATGATAAAAAGCGGTTGGGGCTTGCCATAAGGGCAATAGGGTTGGGAAAATCATATAGGTGCTAGGGCTTGATGTGACCAGCCGATTGATCGGAGGGGGCCTCTCCGACCGCCCGTCTAGCTCAAGATAGGGCCAAAGTGGAATATTGCAAGTCATGGACTGCTCAGCCACCTGGGTTCTATCCTTGAGCACCACGGGTCGCCACCTACGGCCAACAGATAGCCCCATTGGGGGAATCTTACCCCTCTGCAGAGGTTCAGTCGCTAGATTCTAACGCCCCAGCCGACAGGGCGGCCGGTGTAATAGGACATTTTAGGTGTACTATATATGGTTCAAACAGATCTATCAAAAAAATTATCAATATTCGATAGGAATACTTGACACCATATGACTGTAAAAAAATTAGTATTGTAAATAATTACAATAATTGTTTACTAAGGATTATAATTGGGTATTTGAAACCAAATGACCATAAAAAGAAACGACTATTATCTAATCTATATATTAATATTCATATATATATATATATATATATATATATATATATATATATATATATATATATATAAGTTATTGTATCGTTGATTTTGGTAACTGAAACTTTCTCGCTTATGCGAGAAAGACTTGGTTTAATAATCACATAGGCGAGAAATCGTCACTTACCAAACGCCATTGATTTTATGCCTTCGATACACTAACTTATATATATATATATATATATATATATATATATATATATATATATATATATGTGTGTGTGTGTGTGTGTGTGTGTGTGTGTGTGTGTGTGTCTGCGTCAAAATGTTATCCATCATGTTTTTTAATAACATTTATTCAAAAGAGCTGCGAGAAACTAACAGTTACCAAACGTCGTTAACTTTACACCTTCGCTACACTAACAAAAGGTTCTGGAAAAAAGATATAAAATAATATTCTTGATTTTGAATTCTGTTTTTTTTTTTGTGTTTATATATATATATATATATATATATATATATATATATATAGGAACACTCCCACACGCACACACACACCATAAAAGAAGAATATTTGACGTCATATTTCAAACCGTCTACCTTTCCAGCATTTCTTCTTCAAATTTCACATTTTGAACAGATTGATAAACAAGGACTATTACAGTTTTTCTCGTTATTCTGGGATAAATTTCTTTGTACTCTTCCTTATATCAACAAAAGCCGTGAAGAAGATCTACTTAACAGATCGAAACACTGCAGCGTCGGCTAATAAACGTAACTTATTTTATTTATACTCTGTGTTTTTTTCCAAATTTCTCACTATATTACATGTGTGTGTGTATATATATATATATACATATCTTATTATAATGGAGATTGTGGGTTTGTATGTCTGTAACCGAAACTATATTACTACTCAAGTCACAATTCCCTTAGTTATTAACGTCACATTCTCCATGATTTTATTTTTATTTAAACCTCAATTATTAATAAAATTCTTTTACATTATTAATACTGTTAACTATATCTACATACTAACAACATGAAATTATATTTATATATACAACAGAATAGCGGTTTACAGTGTGAATGGGAAGGCTAATTTGCATATTGATCTTAAAAAATTTGATATTAATAAATATATGCTTAGTATTATTGATTTCTAATTGTTTGGTTTTATCTTAATAAATATGAGCAAAAATCTCGGGGATAAATCTTAACAGAAATCTATTAACATAAAGAAATAACTGTAATTTTATTCTTTACTTCCTATTTTAACTAAACAGTTAAATTAGGGAAATTTACCACTAAAAGACGGGAGTAAGGGAAAATGGTGGAACAGTTAGTTTCAAAGTTGTTCTATTTTTCGATTATATCCCCTCTGTTCCAAATATTTTTATCTGAATTCTTATTCAGTTTCATTAGCCTTTCTAATTTAACATGATATTTTATTATATTAAAACTTAAATACTTGCACCCGGAGGGTGCATATATTTGCTAGTATATATAATATAAATTAATGTATCGAAGGTATAAATTCAACAGGCCTTGCTATCAGATAGTTATTCACTTATGCGAGAAAAATTTTAATAATCGCATAGGCAAGAAACTATCCTTTAACAACCGCCGTTAATTTTATGCCTTCGATACACTAACTAATTTTTATGGGGTGTTGCTGTGATGGTGTTTGTGGGGTCATATCTATATTCATATATATATATATATATATATATATATATATATATATATATATATACCAAACTTGTTGGTAAATCCTCGCGGTGAGAAAAAAACCAGCTTGATTGTAAAAATATACTACCAAACATCAACCAGGAAGAAAAAAAATGTTTGTAAAAAAGAAAAGACCAAGATAGTCGTACCAACAAAAAAATAATCTATTAGTACAATATTTTGGCCAAAAGAAAAAACAATTTATATGCATATATATATATATAAGATATATATATTCATTCGTAAGATATATATATTCATACACACCCGCCAGGAGACTAAAGCTAAAAAAGTGCTCAATAACTAAGTAGAGCAAATAAGTAGAGTCGGATCTTAGCCCTGAAGAGCATTAAGCGAAACTTTTAGTAGGTTCGTCTGACTCATTAGATTATCTTTATATTATATATATATATATTATATATAATATATGTGTGTGTGTGTTGTGTGTGTGTGTGTGTGTGTCTGTGCGTGTATGTGTTTATGTGTTTGTGTAGGTCAAAATATTACCCATCATGTTTTCAATAATATTCATTACCATAAGAGCTGCGAGAAACTGTCAGTTACCATGCACCGTTGACTTTGTGCCTTGGCTAAAATATTATATATATATATATATATATATATATATATATATATATATATATACTAGCTAAAGACCCGGTGCATGACCGGACTAAAAAAAATTAGGAAAACCATAGAGTGATTGAAAAAAAGAAAACAGGAATAAGAGAGAAAATAAGAGGAAAATGATTTATCAAATTAATTTAAAAAATCGCCGAGAATTGTATAGTAGAATGTTTGTTTATTTTAGCAAATGTATTTTTTTTTGTTTACATTTAAGATATTATTTCTAAAAATGCATTCCCAAACTATATTAAAGATTTGACGATAAACAAAGCTAAGAATTAATGTATTATTATATTCTATTATTTTAAAAATATTCACTTATTTTTACTTTTTTGGAACAATTTGATTTTTTTAAACGAGCTTCCTTGCCTGTGATTTTCATGGTAGAAATATATTAGTTTAATTCCTTTTTTACCGTATTAAAATCTAACAACAAAATGCTAAGAATTAAATACTCACAATTGTCCGTATTACAATTTTTTTTACTTTATTTTATAATAGTGTTCTTTTTTTTTTTAATGTAACCGCAAACCGTAAATCTTAATTTCTCTACAATTTTTTATGCATGACAGCAATCTAGATTAAAGTGAGTGTACAATTTAAGAATATGGATTTGATTTTACGTTAAAATTTAGTCTGAAAAAAATTATACTTCGTATTATCGGCGTATCCGAATAAAAATATATTTTTTAACTCGCTCTAAAATTTAATTCAATGGACAAAACACATACAAATTACATATTTAGAAGGATTATTTTATTTTCTTTCTAACCATATAAATATTTTAAAGATTGAACCATGAATTTGCAATAAAAAAAATGTGTCTCTTTGTTAAAATTTAGTCTGAAAAATATTATATTTCGTATTATCGGCATATCCGAAGCACATTTAAAAAAATTTTAAATCGCTCTAAAAATAATTCAATGGATAAAAACACATACAAGTTACATATTTAGAAAGAATATTTTATTTTCTTTCCAACCATATAAAGATTTTAAAGTTTGGACCATAAATTCCGAGCTGAACGGCTGAGACTGCGAAATTTATTCACTAAAATTAAACTTCACTGCTGATATTGCTGTAACAAAAAGCAGGCAGTGGCAATATTTTATTATCAGCAGTAGCTGGTATATGGCCAGTTTCGCAAATCGGTTGAATTTAGCTTAATTAATTAATTATATCCCTTAATCTGTAAAAGTCAACAACCAAATTTGGTGTGTTTCTTAGTTAGAAGGTATCAAGGTGTATGCAAGATTTCGAATCTGAGTGACCTCGCTTTCTGAGTTATACGTCGACACGTACATGCCAAACATCCTTATATATTATATATATATATATATATATATATATATATATATATATATGTATTTGTGTGTCTGTGTGTGTCTGTGTGTGTCTGTGTCTGTGTGTCAAAATATTATCCATCATGTTTTTTTTATAACATTCATTACCACAAGTGTTGCTTGAGACAAGATATAAAAAAGAAAACATTCTTAATTTTGTTTTCAGTTTGTTTCCTTTTTTTTTTTTTTCTTTTTTTTTTTTTTTTGGTTTCCAAATCGGTCCAGGTGATTATTTATTTCATTTTTTCACTTTTTTTTTTTTTTTTTTTTTCTTCATCTCATATAACTTTCGCCTTCGCTCAATCAAAGTTTTAAAAGAAAGTAAAACGAAAAAAAAAAAAAAGGTGCGAAATCGAATCTGTTGATTTGATTCGAGTTGAGGATTGGCGCCGATTTGATTCGATTATTTTTAGATCGACGAGTTTGTTTTCGTCAAAAAAAAGAATATATATATATATATATATATATATATATATATATATATATTGTGACGGAAATATTTCTGTCGAGTTTGATAGGAAGTGAAAAAACTTAGGGAGGATGGGACGGTAAGAAAGAAGGAGTTGCATAGGAAATATTGAGAGAAGGTGAGACTACAAGAGAGAGAGAGAGAGGG
>CM042165.1:68630077-68635077 GCA_023376005.1 Doryteuthis pealeii
CCAAATATATAAATAGAGCACTAGCCAATTAAAATGTTTTAAAATGAACTGACATAGTTATCCAGCGTCACCTTAGTGACAAAACAATTCAATAGTTTTAGTTAAATATTAAACAATTTTCATAATGATAGTTTAGACGGATATACAATGCATTGGTAATGGTTCGAAAAAGAACCGAAAGTAGTTGGTCTATTAATTATAACTTTCTCGGACAACATATTAACAACTTTCACGATAAAAACACCAAAAGAATTGTTAGGAAATGTCAAACGAAAAAGAAAATACTTGAAAATAAGGATTCTGTTATGTTTAACCAAATTTGTTTGATTGAAAAGATACTGCCTAAATATATATATATATATATATATAACTTTCAAAGAAAGAAAAAACTTAACAAACCGTCATTCGGTAATAAATTTATTTCAACCAGAAGCTCAAAAGGCTGTTAAAAAGAATTTCAAAAGATTCATAAAAATCCTTATGAGGTCAGCTTCTTCAGACGGATTTCTCAAAATGAGGTAATTTACCTAAAGACAATTTCACCAGAAAATTCAGCTCAGACAGCAAGTATAAGGTTAAAATCTAAGTCTAAAAAAGAGATACAATGTATACACAATCCGTCTGAAGAGCCTGGCTTCTTAAGGATTTTTAGAAATTTTGTTGAAAAATTTTTAAAAGCCTTTTGAGCTTCTGGTCGAAATAAATTTATTACGGAATGATGGTTTGTTAATTGTTTTTCTTTGAAAGTTAAATATTGCTCTGTATTTAATCTAATTTATTGATTATTATACATTGAGCTCTCTTTAGGGATTTATAAAAATCCTTGTATGAGTATATGGTTGCACCTACAAGAAAATACAGTATGGTTATACAGTGAGATTTTGAGGATCCCAGGTGGAATCATCCCTTACTACCAGTCATTTGGATACCTTACACACACACACACTCACACACACACACTCACACACGCACACACACACACACATATATATATATCCGCCCTCTGCAGAGGGGTAAGACTCCCCCAATGAGGCCACCTGTTGGCCGTGGGTGGCGACCCGTGATGCTTAAGGATAGAGCCCAGGTAGATGAGCAGTTCATGACATGCAATACTCCACATTGGCCCTATCTTGGGCTAGACGGGCGGTCGGTGAGGCCCCCTCCGATCAATCGGCTGGTCACGTCAAGCCCTAGCACCTATATGATATTCCCAACCCTATTGCCCTTATGGCAAGGCCCAGCCCCTTTTTATCATATGGGTGCTAGAAGGCGGTGGCTGCGGGACTACATGTCCTGGGAATGACGTTAAACTCTATCTGATGGTGAGGTTCCAGTTCTGGAGGTTTGGGGAATGTGAAGCACCCCTTCATCACCATTGCTCTCTGGTCCACTCTGACTCGGAGTGGTAGTACCTGTTAGGGTCCCATCTATGCGTTAAATAGAAAAATGTATTTATAAAAAAAATTGTATTATCCATTAAGAATTGATTTATTTCAAAACTTTATCGGCATTAAATGACCCACTGAGGTTGATATGCCGTAAAAACAAAACAAAACAAAACAAACATATATATATATATATATATATATATATATATATATATATATGATGTGATGGAAACAACACTGTTTAATTTTCTTTTTAATTTCAGCGTAATCTGACCGTAAGTCAAACATAACTTTAAAGTTTACGAGCTTCGTAGTCTTGTCAAACGTCGCCGAAATGCACTAAAGGAGGTCATTCGTGAAGTTACTCCGGTCTCCTTACAGATTTCGGGTCTTACAACATCATATCTGTTAAACCAGTAACTCAAACCTATTATCAGACCGCCTCCTTTTCAGATTTGCAGTTCAACGAATAGTTAAATAATTCTTAAATATTGGCCAAGGGATATTCAACATTCAAGCAAAGACTTGCGCGGTACATGTATAAAATAAGAGATTAAAGAAAAAGAAAAAATATCTTATTATAATGGAGATTCCTTTTATATCTGTCTATAACCAAAATTACGTCACTGCTTAAGCAACAATACCCTCGGGAATTGCGTAAATTTATCAATGAATATTTAATTTATTCTCAAAATCATTCATACATAAAATAAATCTTATCAAAAATGTTTCTATGAAAATTTGAGTTAGATATGCCTCAAGAGACCATGTTATGGAATTTGCCTCTCATCCCACTTATGAGGGCGTGACACAAGGACATTTTTATGTGGGCCCACCCACAAGCCGAAGCTCATGGATGGTAGGCCAAAAAAATGCGTTGATACTGTCGGTATTCCCTCTCAAGGGGCCGCATCAGGCGCTGGGCAATAAACCCAGCCCTGTCCCTTTAAATCGAGGGGCAGGTGTTGCCTGGGGGATAGCCCCCTGGGATCAACACTGTTAATTTACATTAACAAACCCAGGCCCCGAAGAGACCATCTTATTAGTGTGCTCAAAATCCTAAAATCATATATCACTAAGAAATATTTACATAATATATGGTATGGTTAATTTACATACTGGTTTTAACAAAACCAAGTTTAATAAATAATTACTTGGTGATATTGGTCTCTAATATTATTGTTTTATTCTCCAACGTATTAAAATCAATCGTATGAATGGCTTTACATAGAAACCAAATAAAATATAATCAAAATAAGTGAAATCTTTTTAATGGAGTTCTTATTTAATTTCGTTAGTCTTTCTAATTTGATATATTTCATTACATTAAAACTTAAATACCTACGCGTGGCAGAAGGTGTATATTCCTGCTAGTATTTTTCAAAACGTTATTATCCAGAGCCTACATTTATTTTTTAGTGGTTTGGAGGTGTTTTTATGGAAAAGTAAACTTTTTAGTGCTTTGAAGGCGTTAAAAGTAAGCTATCCCCAAATCTTTTCCCGAGAAAATATTTAAATATTTTAAACCCCCCTCTTTAGCGGTTAGATGTTTTTTTATTATCAATTTTATTATAAATGACTTTTTTTGTGGTTTTAATGCGTTAAAAGTAAGCCAATCCCAGTTTTTTTTATCAAGTAAATGTAAATAATTTATATATATATATTATATATATATATATATATATATAATATAATAAATTTAAAAACGGACCTGAAGGTACTGTTGCTTATCTGATACACAATTGCAAAATACACCGTATCTCTAATCTCATTTCATTCTCAGGAGCACCAACAGTCGGATTACGGCACTTGCTACTCACATGGATCCCAGCAACCCATCAGTAAACAGAAAGTCCGACACAAAACATATGCTGCCTTTCAATGAAAGGCTAGCGGAGAAAACCCTGATAACAAATCAGGAGTCGGAGTCTCTAAGGTGGCGTGATGCTGAAATCCAGTACTACCCGCATTGGTACATTACCTTCCCTTTGGATCACAGAGGCGGTGTGGAGAGGGGGATTTGCTGCATGGGCAACAGCTTATCCTCTATATGAACCCGCCCATGCTATGTAGTTCAAAGAGAGGAAAAAAGAAAAAAGTCTTTGACACTACTCCATCGTCTCACGTAGACGAAAAGCTGCCAACATTTATGATAGCACAGCAAAGGACGACATAATATATATATATATAATATATATATATATATATATATATATATATATATAGCTTTCCAAAAATACATGATGTATATGACCTTATAATAGCTTTCCATTATAAGTCTACGTATCTTAGTGAAATTTTAAGTTATCGATTTTATTGTTTTTTCTCATGGATTCTAATCCCTTGAATTTACTGATGGTGAAAAAAGTGCTCAATTCGGAGTTTTAGGTGACTTTTGAGGCCTGATAATCCCCCTGAGAGTAGGCAAAAATGGTCAATTTCGTGCAAAATTAAAGTGCCAAACTAAAATGATTTCCTGATAGAGTTCGATGAGGAGTATCACATAGTAAAAGCTGGTTGAGTTCGTTTGAGAATTGGGGGAGATATGGGACTTCAAAGGTGCCCCCAAAATGCCGTTTTTCAGCCATTATAAGACTACGTATCTTGGTGAAATTTTAGGTTATCGATTTTTTTTCATGCATTCTAATGCCTTGAATTTACTGATGGTGAAAAAAGTGCTCAATTCGGATTGCATAATGTCAGCGCTTTTTAAAAGTCTCCAAGAGAGTCGTCAATGGTGTTATGCCTTTATGAAAGTGTTCTTAGAATGCCTGGGATGGTGTTAAAGTTCTCTAAAAGCATTCTACTTTAACCACCGAGTGGCCAGACTTTGGGATTTAATACATTCTGTCTTTTTTTAAATCCCGTATTTTAATCAATGGTACTTAAGAACATAATTTCGTCACAGCATGTTGTTGACCCCCTCCCCCCAAAAAAGAAAATCACCAATGGAAGAATTATTGAATTAGTACACTAGGAGGGAGTTAATTTCTTTACTTAGCAGTAAATAAACTAATAACAGATAAGACTCAGAATATTTTTTTATTCAATAACTGAACATATCCATTCACAAGAGAACATCTATTAACTGTCACACACACACACACACACACACACACACACACATACACACACACAAATACACACACACATACATACATATATATAATATATATGAAGCGCGTGGTGTAATGGTTAGAGTCGTAGGAAATGGACTCGTCAACCCGAGTTCAATTCCTGGATAAACCTGTTGGATTTTCACATAGCGCTAATACCATTGGGAAATGTATGAATCCAATTCTCCCTCCAGCTATGGGTAAATATCAGGGCAGACTGGGCTCTTTAACCATGTCTAGATAACCAGTCTAGAAGAAGGAAAACTCTGAATTCAAACCTGTTAAACTCCGCTTAACAAATTGACCTTGTGTCGCATCCTGCTCGTGCGGAGCATTGGTATATATATATATATATATATATATATATGTGTGTGTGTGTGGTGTGTGTGTGTGTGTGTGTGTGTGTGCGTAAAGTTTATTAATATATAAGTTTCTCTGTCGTGCGTTGCTGTGCATATAGGACGACTCAATGTTTGAGTGTGAGAGTAGGTCAGCA
>CM042165.1:68640077-68660077 GCA_023376005.1 Doryteuthis pealeii
AAAACATACAATCTCCATTATAATAAGACGTTCAGAATTCTGCTATGTATCTTATATATGTCTAGGAAATAAAGGTTTACATAATATATGATTTGGTTTATTTGCATTCTGGTTTTAACAAAACCGGGTTTGATAAATAATTACTTGGTGTTATTGATCTTTATTCGTATTGTTTTATTCTTCAACGTATAAAAATCAATTTTATGAATGATTTTAATGTAAAAACAATTAAAATATAATTAAAATAAGTGTAATCTTTTTATATGCGTTCTTATTTATTTCGTTAGTCATTCTAATTTGATATATTTCATTACATTAAAACTTAAATACTTACGCCTGGAGGGTGGGTATTCTTGCTAGTATTTTTAATAACATTTTTCCTTTCAGTTCGAAGTTCCATGGAGCTCCCGATTACGATATGAAGGCTCCCGAGTTCGTGAAGATGGTTGCAGAGTTCGGAGAGAAGGTTACCGAGTCGAACAAGAAATAACTAAAGAAGGCCGGGCACATTGGCTGTTTCCTTGTGTAGATAACAATAAAGAAGAGCACAACAGTTGGAAGATCCAAATAATACAATTATCAAGCCTCATCTAAACAAACAAACAAAAAAAGATTAAAATAAATAGTATCTTTTTTTCTGTTTTATTTATTTATTGTTGTTTTTTTAGTATTTTATCCGCCATTATTTAGGAAAAAATAATACATTTATTTAATTTTGAACCGAGTTGTTTTGCAATTTAAATTTTGAATTTCTTTACGTTTTACGTCCCATATATAACCAGTTTATTTAAAGCCACGGTTAAGACAGCAACAGTTTTCCTTCAGAGCGAAGTTTCGCCATAGACCTTATATTAAACGACTAACTTCCACACAAATCAGTGGTTATATCTATCTTATTATAATATAGATAGTATGTTTGTCTCCCTGTAACCGAAACTATATCACTACTCAAGTCACAATTCCCCTAGATATTTACGTCGCATTCTCCTTGATTTATTTTTATTTAAACCTCAATTATTGATAGAACTATTTTAGATTATTAATACTGTTGACATATCTACATACTAGAATATTTACCACGTACCCCACGTGTACGGGTTAAGCACAAGGCCCTATTAATGTTGGACCACCCACACGCCCTGACTCATTGGTGACGCGTGCAAAAAATGCTGTGATACCGTCGGCATTCACCTTCAAGGGGCTCATTAGGCGCTGGGCAATAGACCCAGCCCTACCCCTTTAAATCAAGGGGGCAGGTGTTGCCTGGTGGGATGGTCCCCTGTGATCAACGATTTTACCTTTTAAGGTCCAGCAGCCGAAGCCACCGGAACCCCCGGTCAAAACCGGAGTTTGATAGGTATTTGCCTCATACCCCACTTGTTTGGGCTGGACACAAGGTCTCGTTTTTTAAGTAGGCAAATAAAAATTGCGTCGATCCCGTCGGCATTCACCCTCAAGGGGCACTGGGCAATAAACCCAGCCCTGCCCCTTTAAGTCAAGGGGCAGGTATTGCCTGGGGGATAGCCCCCTAGGATCGAAGCTATTAACTTGTAAGGTCCAGCCGGCAAAGCTCACTGGATCCCCGGCCGAAACCGGAGTTTGATATGTTGGACATATCTACATACTAATAACATGCAATTCTACTGTTATATACAACAAAATAGTTGTTTACAGTGGGATCGGGAAGGCTAATTTGCATATTGATATTAAAAATTTGATTTTAATAAATATATACTTAGTATTATTGATTTCTAATTGTTTGGTTTTATCTTTTCATGAATATGAGCAGAAATCTTGGGTATACATTTTAAAAGAAATCCATTACCAAGAAGACATAACTGTAATTTTATTTTCTGCTTTCTACTTTAACTAAATAGGTAAAACTTAACTATTTGCACCCAGAGGATACATATATTTGCTAGTATATATAAAAGAATATTTATGGTATAAGCGAGTTCGAGAAGGTTACCGAATCCGACAAGAAATACCTGAAGAGAGCCGGAGGGCACATCGGCCGGAACCCTATGTAGTTAACAATAACGATAAGGACAATAGTCCGAATAATCAAATAATCCAAATTATGCCTCATCACATAAAAATAGTATCTTTTTTTTTTTTTTATTTTTTTTTTTTTGATACGCAACTTTTTGGAATCGCTACTTTTACCCAGAAACACTTTAGTAGATTACACATAAATTTGTCTGAACCTCTACTCTAACCTAGACATGCATTAAAGAGGTTGGCCTCGGGGGATCTGTCTGCGCCAGGCATCATCTTCTTGAGCGTCAAAAAGTGCAAGGGCAAGGTTCAGTGACTGATGCCCAAGGCAGTTCACATCGAGAGAAAGCCGTCGCAGCCAAGCAATTTTTAGCACTGCCCTCGACCCTTCATCCGTGTACGGGATGACCTCCGCCTAAAAAAAATTGACATCCTGCCTGAGGTGGAAGAGTTAGGTAAATATCATTTGAGGCGGAAAAAACATTGCTTTGGCGTTAAGATTTTTGCAGAACCCAGACGAACAAATAACTATACAGGATCCAGAAGCATTATATATATATATATATATTATATATATATATATATATATCTTATTATAATGGAGATTGTGTGTTTTTCTGTCTGTAACCGAAACTATATTCCTACTCAAGTCACAATTCCCTCAGTTATTGACATCACATTCACCATGATTTTATTTTTATCTAAACCTCAATTATTAATAAAATTGTCTTACATTATTAATACTGTTAACTATGTCTACATACTGACAACATGCAATTATATTTATATATACAACAAAATAGCGGTTTACAGTGTGAACGGGAAGGCTAATTTGCATATTAATATTAAAAAATCGAATTTAATAAATATGTGCTTAGTATTATTGATTTCTAACTGTTTGGTTTTATTTTAATGAATATAAGCAAAAATCTCTTCAATGAATCTTAAATGAAATCCATTAATAAGATAAAATAACTGTCATTTTATTCTTTACTTCCTTATTTAGAAAAAATAACTATGAAAGACGAGAGTGATGGAAGAGTAAGTTTCAGTTATTCCATTTTTTATTATACTCCCTCTGTTTCAAATCTTTTTTATCTGTATTCTTATTTAGTTCCGTTAGACTTTCTAATTTAATATAATATTTTATTACATTAAAACTTAAATACTTGCAACCGGAGGGTGCATATATTTGCTAGTATAAGTAAAGAAATAACAAAAGACTTAGAGAGTGAGCATTATAGTCTATTTCAGGGAGCTTAAACAAAGTGTCTAACTCTCCAACTCATCAGATGAGTTGGGAGAGTTAGGCACTTTGTCTAAGCTCCCTGAAATAGACTATAATGCTCAATCTCTAAGTCTTTTATTATTTCTTTACTTATATATTTGCTCTGTGACTCTAACATTAAGAGCACACATTGAGCTCTCAAACTGCGACAGTTTTTTAAATAAAACTATTGTGTCGTAAGGAAGATTTCTTCTCTGGACTTTTGCATTTTATACATATACATATATATATATATATATATATATATATATATATATATAAACTAGCAAGAATATGGCCCCCTGGGCATATAAAAAGATTACATTTATTTTAATTATATTCTAATTGGTTTTATATAAAACCATTGTTAGGATTGAGTTTAATAAGTTTGAGAATAAATCAATATTAGAGATCAATGAAATCAACTAATTATTTATTAAACCCGAGTTTGTTAAAACCAGTATGAAAATTAACCACACCAGAAGTTATGCAAACCTTAACTTGTTAGTGAAATATGAGACAACACATTTTTTTATTGTTAATAAATAAGATTTATTCTATGTATAAATGATTTATGTAAAGAAATTCAACAGTCACGGTAATTACACCTCTGTCAATAAGTTTAACTCAAAATAACCGCTATTAGCGTCGATCACAGCCCCAATCCTGGAGCAAGCTGATGTTACAGTTTCCCTGGGAAGGGTATCAAAAACTACCTTAATTCTGTCGATTAACTGGACTTTTGTAATACTGGCACGGCGATTCGTGTCTTTCTCAACAGCGCCACATACATAATAATCCATGGGGTTAAGATCGGGGGAGTTCGGAGTCCAAACATTTGGGACTGGTGTAGTTGTAAAAATTCGACGTCAACCCTTTTTGAATTTTCCCAGTGGTGTGGCAGGGGGCTGAATTTTTACATATGGTCTACCTTTGTTATCCAGGGCTTGACTACAGTGTTTAGCAACTCCACGTAGGCATCTGAGAGTTCTTCAACACTTTTTCTGTAGATTTTCTAGGAATTCTGTGTACGAACGCAATCAGATCATCGGTTATGTTGCCTACTTCTGGCTACAGGCTCGTAGTCTCTATTACAATAGGGTTGGGAGTATCATATAGGGGATAGGGCTTGACAGGATCAAAGAAGGAATAGAGATGCTAGGATGAAAGAAAATCGAACAGAAGGAAGAAAGAAACAACGAAATGAAAAAGGATTCTAGGTCACCTCGCTTAATAATAATCTATTGCCATAACTTCACATCTGCTTTGTATCAGACAAATGATTTATCCATTATATATATATATATATATATATATATATATATATATATATATATATAATCTGATTTGATTTGGAAGCGAGTTATTTTGCAATATTAAATTTTGAAATTCTTTATGTTTTAGGTCCCAAATAAAACCTCTGATAACCAGATTATTTGAAGCCTCAGTTTCGCTTCACAGCGAATAGTTTCGAAACAGATATTATTCTAAACCAACTAACTCTAACACAAATCACTGATTATATATATATATATATATATATATATATATATATATATATATATATATATATATATATGTGTGTGTGTGTGTGTGTGTGTGTGTGTATATATATATATATGTATATATACATATATGCATACATACACGCAAACATATATATATATATATATATATATATAAATGTGTGTGTGTGTGTCTGTGTGTGTGTGTGTGTGTGTATTTGGGCAGCATTCTTTCATTTATACATGTAGAATTAAACAAAAGACACATCTCCTGTTTAACACTTTTATTCTTGATCTTTTCGAGTTTTCTGGCCAACTTTTTAATATTTGGGTGGAATTCGTGGATAAGTCCCCCAAAGTTCAAGTTTTTCGTGGATTTTTAAACGGTGTTGGAGTTTATTTTCATTGTATATTTTTTCCAATTGATATGTGAGTTTGTGGTATTGTTCATCAGTCGTGGAGACTTTTATCTGGTTGCGGATATCATTGGCTGTGGTATGAAGGTTGCAAATGTTCTCTTTGGCTGTTTCAATTTGCCTTTTCACAAGGTCACACACACACACACACACATATATATATATATATATATATATATATATATATATATGGCAGTGAAATGAGAAAATCAATCTGAGTGTATGTGGAAAAATAAAGCCATACACGAAGTATAACCAGTGATTAATATTTAATATTGATGTTAATGCCGACGCTATAAAGCTTCAGTTTTTGGAACCTTCTTTAGGACATCAAGAATAAATATTCATCCTATGGAAACACTTTGTGTTTGTCAATATTTTTCACAGCTACACACACAGACACACAGACACACACACACACACACACACACCAATATATGCAAGGTGTGTCAAAAATATCGAGGTTTTTTGTACCATTTGACACACATTATATTCCGGAAAAAATAACGTTCCATTCATTAATTTTTTCATAATATAATGTGGGTAGAAAAAAGGACCTAGTTTAAAATTGTATTTATCAAGATAGAAATGAAGAATGAAAGGAACATCATTTTTTTAGAATACAAGGTGTGTCAGAAAGTAGAAAAAAATCTCGATACTTTTTGTGTCTTCTCGTAGCAGTGACTTCACGCTCACACCTCTTACTTCGTGACTAGATTGCTGCCGTCCTGGCAAATAAATGAGCTCCTTTTATATCGTCGGCGTACTTTGCATAGGCGACGCCACGCTCACGCCACGAACGAGACAGAACGAGACCACACCTTACAAATCCGCTCGTCAACGGTGACCATGCTTCTTCAGCTTAATTCAGGCAGAACCTGACAAGCTAAGCAGATGCGTTTCGCCGTAAGTAAGTAAGTAAGTAAGTAAGTAAGCTTGTTCATTACACTTTTTTTACCCGACTATATATATACTAGCAAATATATGCACCCTCCGGGTGCAAGTATTTAAGTTTTAATGTAATGAAATATCGTATTAAATTAGAAAGTCTAATAAGAAGGCAGATAAAAAGATATGTAACAGAGTGGGGGTATAATAGAAAAATAGAAATGAAACTTACTCTTCCATCACTCCCGTCTTTCATTGCTGAATTTTACTTATTTAACTATTTAGTTAAATTAGGAAATAAAGAATAAAATGACAGTTATTTTTTTGTTAATGGATTTCATTTAAGATTTATTGAAGAGATTTTTGCTTATATTCATTAAAATAAAACCAAACAATTAGAAATCAATAATACTAAGCACATATTTAATAAAATCACATTTTTAATATCAATATGCAAATTAGCCTTCCCATTCACACTGTAAACCGCTTTTTTTTGTATATATAAATACAATTGCATGTTATTTGTATGTAGATATGGACAACACTAATAAAAAGGTGAAGCAATTTTATTAATAATTGAGGTTTAAATATAAATAAAATCATGGAGAATGTGATGTAAATAACAAAGGGAATTGTGACTTGAGTAGGAATATAGTTTCGGTTACAGACAGACAAACACACAATCTCCATTATAATAAGATGTTGTTGGTATTGAAACTAAGTAAATATGGAAGACGCAAGTGATGGAGTAATGGATAGATTGCAGCATCAATATTTTAAAAAGTAATAAAATAGCAACCCTTAGTCACGAATTTAAAATACAGATGTTTTTAAAAGAAAAATATGTGTATTATTTTCTTCTTTTTGTATTTGACTATCAGATGAATGAATGTTATAATAAGCTAACATGAAGGCATTTAATATGAAGTTGTAAATATTTCTGTGTATTTGCTTATAAAATTGTCCTGCAGTGAGTTCTCCACAGGAATCGAATGAAACATCCTATATGTCTACGTGATAGAAAAGGATTATATATATCTTATTATAATGGAGTTTTTCTGTCTGTAACCGAAACTAAATCACTATTCAAGTCATAATTCCCTTAGTTATTGACGTCACATTTACCATGAATTTATTTTTATTTAAACCTCAGTTATTGATAAAATTGTTATACCTTATTAATACTGTTGACCATATCTACTGTATTTACCGCGTACCCCACTTGTACGGGTCAGGCACAAAGTCCCTATTAACGTGGGACCACCCACAAGCCGAAGCTCATGGAGTGGCAGGTGAAAAATTGCGTCGATCCCGTCGGCATTCCCCCTCAAGGGGGGCGCCTCAGGCGCTGGGCAATAAACCCAGCCCTGCCCCTTTAAATCAAGGGGGCAGGTGTTGCCTGGGGGGATGGCCCCCTGTGATCGACGCCGTTGATTATATCAATGGTCCAGAGGCCGAAGCCACTGTTGACCATATCTACCTACTAATAGCATTTAATTGTATTTATATATACAACAAAATAGCGGTTTACAGTGTGAACGAGAAGGCTAATTTGCATATTGATATTTAAAATTTGATTTTAATAAATATATGCTTAGTATTATTGATTTCTAATTGTTTGGTTTTCTCTTAACAAATCTGAGCAAAGATCTCGGGGATAAATCTTAAAAGAAATCCATAAACAAGACAAAAGAACTGTAATTTTATTAAATACTTCATAATCTAACTAAATAGATAAATTAGGAAAAATGAAAGACGGGAGAGAAAGAAAATGATAGAAGAGTTAAATCTAAAGCTGTTCTATTTTTCGATTATACCCCCTCAGTTTATCATTTTCTAAATAGTTTATAATTTGATACAATATTTTATAACATCAAAACCTAAATACTTGCACCCGAAGGGTGCATATATTTGCTAGTATATATATATATATATATATATATATATATATATATAATATATATATATATATATATATATATTTAAATAAATAACAAAAGACTTAGAGATCTTGGATTATAGACTATTTCAGGGAGCTTAGACAAAAATGTCTAATTCTCCCGACTCATCAGATGCGAATGATGAATTCTTTATTTTTAAGGCATTTGAAAACAGATTTTTTCCCCTTCCTTTTAAATTGTCCTGTCCTGCTCAGCTGTAGAGTAATGAAAATAGGAATAAAAATACAAATAATAGTAAACAATAATAATAAAACCAAAGATATCTGACCGCTTGTCAGTAATTTGTTAGGAGTTACTGTTAATTCAATTAATTCAGCTCTCAAACTGCGACAAGTTGTTTTAAAAAAAAACCTATGTCGTAAGGAAGATTTCTTCTCTGGACTTGTGGATTATATATATATGTATGTGTGTGTGTGTGTGTGTGTGTGTGTGTGTGTGTGTGTGTAATATAGTGAAGAATTTGAAAAAAAAAACACAGGTTCAAATGAAATGAGTGATATTTATTCAGCCAACGCTGCAGTGTTTCAATCTGTTTAGTAGATCTTCTCCAGGGCTTTTGTTGATATGAGGAAAAGTAAAATTTATCACAGAATAATAAGGAGACTGTGATAGTTTTTTGATCAGTTTGTTTAAAAATGTTTTGAATGGAAAATTAGCGCTCTTAGAATAATTTGAAATTTATGAAACGCTGGGATAAACGATTTTGAAAGATGACATCGGACATTCTCTTACGTTGTGTGTGTGAGTGTGAGAAGAGAGAGAGAGAGAGAGAGAGAGAGAGAGAGAGAGAGAGAGAGAGAGGGGGGGGAGATTCTAACACTGCAGCGTTGGCTGAATAAATACCACTCATTTTATTTAAACCTGTGTTTTTCAAATTTTTCCCTATCAAATTTTTTCCATATCACTTCCATTTTTTTCTTCAGACACATACACACACACACACACACACATCACACACACACACACACACACACACACACATCACACACACACATCACATAGATAGATAGATAGACAGATTGATAGGTTGAAAGAGATTATTTTATAGAGATTTTTATATTTATATGTATAGTTTTAAAATCGTTAGGAGAGAAATTGTCAGTTATCAAGCAAGACCGCTTGAGGTATCCTCGTCTTGCAGTCTTGTCGAATTTGTCCGTCACGCTATCTCTCTGACTGATTACCAAGAAGTGAAGTTAGTTCCGTGCACACTATATATATATATATTATATATATATATATATATATATATATGTGTGTGTGTGTGTGTGTATATATATATATTATATATATATGTATTATTAAAAGCAATAAATATATATATATTTTATTAATTCAAGTAATCAACCAAAGCCTGAAGAAGATACCAGAAGATCTGAAACACGTGTTGCACATGTAAAACAAAAAGAATAAAAAAATTTTTCTGAGAACAAAATACATTTTGCGGACCTTCCTTTTTTATAAAATATTGAATTTTCTCCCGTTGGAACCAGAACAACACTTTATATATATATATATATATATATATATATATATATATATATATGTGTGTGTGTGTGTGTGTGTGTGTGTGTGTGTGTGTGTGTATATATATATATATATGTATTATTAAAAGCAATAATATATATATATTTTATTAATTCAAGTAATATCTATTATCTATCTATCTATATCTATATCTATATCTATATCTATATATATATATATTATATATATATATATATATGTGTGTGTGTGTGTGTGTGTGTGTGTATGTATTATTAAAAGCAATAAATATATATATATTGTATTAATTCAAGTAATACCTATCTATCTATCTAACTATATATATATATATATATATATATATATATATATATTATATATATATATATATATATATCATACATGTGTGTGTGTGTGTGTGTGTGAAGAGAAAATGAAGTGAATCCGACAGTATGTAATATAGTAAAAAATTGAAAAAAAAATACAAGTTCATAAAGCGAGCGATGTTTTTTTCGGCAACGCTGCAGTGTTTCGATCTGTTTCAAAAGATCGTCATGAGGGCGTTTGTTAATTTGAGGAAAAAATAAAATTCATCACAGAGAATAAGAAGACTGCGAGAGTCTTTTGCTTTGTCGGTCAATCTATTTAAAAAAAACTTTTTTACTATATATATATATATATATATATATATATATATACTTTTGTGCGGTACCAAGATTTTTGGTACAAGGTGATTCTAGGTGGGTCCTAATTCTCTACCAGTAGTTTGTTGTAGAGTTCAGGTTCCGTATGTGAGCTTAATGTTTAATTATTGTAAACAGAGCAAATTTATTTGGGAATAAAAGGCCTTAAATACCATGGGTATCGTGGTTATGGACAATTTCCACCGCGAGTATGCCCACGAGCTTCTTCAGACCACTGAAATCTTTTATTTAGACAGGCACATGGGCAAACTCATCTTATATTCATACATTTCTCCTCCCTCATTCAGGGGTGATCATATTGCATTTTTTCTTTTCAAGTGTCTTTTTTATTTGTGGAAATTTTTTTCCTTTATCCTTTGCATATATATATATATATATATATATATATATATATATATATATATATATATATAGAGAGAGAGAGAGAGAGAGAGAGAGGGGGGAGAGAGATTAATGCAAGTAATATACATATATAATAAATTAATGCAAATAATATAAATTCTATGAATAGGGATTGGCAAAAAATAGATCTCATTAGCCGCCGATGATGGCCTATAAGTTTATTTAGAAGCCAAAAACAAAAGACTGCAAATAAGGGCTTAACTAATCCCGGACATCTGCACAAGGGATTATCTTGGTAGATATTTATAAGCATCTTAAACCGCTCTCTTTTGTCATGCATGTGTTTTTGTTTTTTTTTTTGTTCTTTTTTTGGCGCAGTGTTTGATAAACTCATAAAGAATTGTATACTGTTCTAGCGCTGCTCTTTCTTCGATGCCTCGAGGGAGGATTTTGAAAAGTGTTTACGAAGGCGGTTTTTGTTGGGGCTTTGCCCAAACGCAATACGTCAGATTCTATGAATTAGGCATCGTTTTTCAAATCCTTTCGCGAGGCGAGTAAATCCATTGCCAAACAATGGCAAACCTACAGAGCACCAGTGATTTTATTCGGTTCGATTTAACTCTTTGCCTAATAAATTCCTCCCACGACTGTACCAACATTTCTAGGTATTTTTTAAAACCTCTATGATGGGATATTGAAACAGATTAGTATTATCACTTCCGCATGCTCACCCTCTTTCTCTATTTTCCCTACTCTCATTCTTTCTTTCTTTCTTTCTTTCTTTCTTAAGAAATAAGAATTTGGTTGATAAGAAACACCTGTACCAACATTTCTAGGTATTTTTTAACCTCTATGATGGGATATTGAAACAGATTAGTATTATCACTTCCGCAGGCTCACCCTCTTTCTCTATTTTCCTCTACTCTCATACTTTCTTTCTTTCTTTCTTTCTTTCTTAAGAAATACAAATTTGGTTGATAAGAAACACTTGTACCAAAATGTCTAGGTATTTTTTAAAACCTCTATGATGGGATATTGAAATAGATTAGTATTATCACTTCCGCATGCTCACCCTCTTTCTCAATTTTCCCCTACTCTCATTCTTTCTTTCTTTTGTCCTTTCTTATATTTTTGTGTAGCATGTCCTTTTTCTTCTATTTCTTTCTATATAATAAAATGGAATGATTCATTATATAGATGAGGGGAAAACATTAATAAGAAATAAGCATTTGGATGGATAAGAAACAACAGATAATCAGTGTTTACATTTTTGTATTTCATCTTGCATGATTTGGACAGTCCTATTTATAACCAGATGGTGTTGTAAAATAAGGCGTACAATTAATGAACACGTGTATGGAATATTTCAATTCTCACTATTTATTTAAGGCTGAAAGGAGAGAGGAAAAAAAACAAATAAATCAAATAAAGAAAGGTAAAAGGCCAAGTGATATAAAGAAATGAGAAAATGATAATAAATGATGAGGAAATAAGAAAACAAAGGCAAAATAAATAAAATTTGTAAAAAATGGCAGCAAAGCTTCTATTTTGAAGAAGTCAAGATAAAAAGGCTGTTTATTTGTTGTTTAGAGTAAATGAGAGCTCATCATAAATAGAGCGCGAAAAAATCCTTTGAAAAACGAAATATATACTCTTATAAATTTGTATACTTTATTCTCAACGTGTATTGCAAATACATGTGGGGGTGCGCATCTGTGTCTATAAATTATTTATGCAATATAATATATATAAATCTATATATATATATATATATAAGAGTCTCGAGGAATGCCATGGTATGTACGTGTCGACCTATAACTCTGATGATATAAGTCATTCAGATTTGAAATCTTGCATATACTTTAAAATCCGTCTAACTATAATCTATTAACATATTCTATTAAAATAAATTTATATCATTATTGTAATCTAACTCCTTCTGCTCAGTTATAATGAACTAAAAAGGCGCGTGGAGGTATAATGGTTATCGTCGTTGAAATTGGACACGACGAGATGAGTTCAAATCCTGGACGAGGATGTATGCATTTCACATAGCACTAATACCATTAGGAAAGGCATGAACCCAATAATTCTCCCTCTTTCTATGGGTAAATAGCAGGGCAGACTGTGCTCTTTAACCTTGGTTAGGCAACCAGTCTGGGAGAACGAAAACTCTGAATTAAAAAAAGGTTAAACTCCGCTTGAAAAAACGGACCATGTGTCACATCCTACTCGTGCGGAGGAATTGGTAAATTCGTATAATGAACTAACCATCTGTTTTTGTACTTTACCCATGGCAAGATCGCAGTAATATGTGAGCCACTGCGAGCGGCTTAAAGTAGGCAAAGATTCTAGAATGTCTTTTTGGCTTCAGAATAATGACCGCTTATATCTTTAACAATTTTTAATGTACATCATCATTATCATCATCATCATCATCATCATCCTGGAGTCGTGCTGACAGAAGGGATTTCATATCTCTCTCTCTCTCCTCTCTCTCTCTCTCTCTCTCTCTCTCTCTCTCTCTCTCTCACTAACCATCCATATGATCTCTTCTGGCATGGTCTCTCCACGGCATCCAGTATCTAACACCGAGCTGATCAATGTAAGTTTTTTTTTTGCAGATCGGCCTACAACGATGTGCTTATGTGTAAATGTAAATATGAGAACGTCACTTATGCGTTTGTTTTTATTTCACCAGCGGTGTCACCCATGTCTTTTTTGCCTTATTTAGATGGTTTGTGTGATAGGAGGTAAGTGGCCGTATTCGCTCAATCGGTAGAGAGTTCGCTTAGGAACCACAAGGTTCCTGTTTCGATAACGGCGCTCGCCAACTTAGCGTATGAGTAGCACAGGGATATGTGCTGTAAAGAGCTGATGGTAGGTGTAGTGCTCCAGCTCAGTACAAAAACTGACTTAAGGCCACCACGACCACGACCACTTGTATATATATATGTGTATATATATATATATATATATATATATATATCCACAGGAGTAGGATGTAACAAATGGTCAATTTCTTAAGGTCAAGTCCAATCTCATATCAAACTACCACCTGGAAGTTGTGAGTTCAATTCCTAGTCCCGGGTTGTTTCTCCCTTTTTCTTTCTTTATTCTCTTTTTCTTTTTCTTTCTTTGTTTTATTCTTCCAATCTTTCTCTTTCCTTATTTTCTTTCTCTGTTTCTTTCTTTTTCTTTTTCTTTTCTTTACTTTTTCTTTTTCTTTTTCTTTTTTTTCTTTTTCTTTTTCTTTCTTTCTTTCTCTCTCTCTTGTTTCATTCTGTCTTGTATTTAATTCGTTCCATCTTTTTCTTTTTTTTTTCTTTTATTTTTCATTCTTTCTTTCTTTCTTTTTCTTTCTTTCTTTCTTTCCTTCTTTCGCTCTTTCTTTCTGTCTTTTAATCGTTCTTTACATACTTTTTTCTTTTCTTTTTTTTCTTTTATTTATCCCCTTTCGTCTCTTACTTTTCGTTTCCATATTTCTATTGTTTTCTCTCTTTTTTCATATACAGTGATCATTTACCCATCTCTGTCTATCTGTCTGTCTGTCTGTCTGTCTCTGTCTCTGTCTGTCTGTCTGTCTGTCTGTCTCTCTCTCTCTATCTATCTATCTATCTGTGTGTGTGTGTGTGTCTCTCTCTCTCTCCCCCCTTTCTTCTCTTAATAACGCTCTCTATCATCTTCTAATTCCCTTTATATTCGTATCGCTTTAATAACGAAGCCACGTATATTCACCGCAATTTCACTCTCCACTCTCACCCGAAGTACTTCCTTTAATAACTCAAACGCCCACCAATTGAAACAACGCTTGCAATCACGTGATTACTCTCTGAATGCGAGTTGACAAAAAATACGAGAAGAAATATTAGTATTAATGAATCAATAAATAATGTGCTTAGCATTTCGAAGCGAATCTCTTTTGGCTAAGATTCAAAATTCGATTTCGCCTCATATATATATATAATATATATATATATATATATATATATATATATATATATAATTTTTTCTTTAACTTCTGCAGGACAAATAATAAATTTGGGGAATTTAATTTTGATTTATCGTTATATAAAGGACTTCTGGATACACGTGTGGGTGGGGGTCAATAATTGCCCTTTGGAGCTGGGGTCTCAGACACACTACCCGGGTTACTGCATGCGATCAGTGGGCAGCTTATCTCTTGTGCAGGGGTCACCAAACTTTTTTCAAAGCGAGCCAGATAACTGAGCAAATGACAAACGAGGGCCGCAGAATCATTTTGTTCAATACAATACAGTGGATGCACAAAAAGTAAAGGCGACCAGTATATACACAGAGAAACCGTGGTGTAATGGTTAAAGTAATGAAGAAATGGACTCGTCTCCCCGAGTTCAATTCCTGGATGTGGTAATTGCATTTCACTTAGCGCTAATACCCTTGGGAAATGTATGAATCCTACTCTCTCTCTCCAGCTATGGACAAATAGTAGGGCAGACTGGGCTCTGTAACCTTGGTTAGGCAAGCGGTCTAGGAGAAGGAAAACTCTGAATTCAAACCTGTTGAACTCCGCTTAAGAAGTTGACCTTGTGTCACATCCTGCTCGTGTGGAAGGGTTTGCAAATATATATACACAAAGAAACCTCACATCAACGGACTAATGGAATATACCTCTCATCAACGAACTAATGATACAACACTTTTTGTTCTCCCGCCTTATAAGTGGATATAGTCAGCGTATTCTAAGCCCCGTCTACAGGATAGCCCAACAGTTTTGCCACCCTGACATGTTATTCTAAACATGTAAGTTTTTTGAAGTGCGTGGTGTAATGGTTAAAGTAATGGGAAATGGACTCGTCGCCCGAGTTCAAATTCTGGATGTGGTAATTGCATTTCACTTAGCGCTAATACCCTTGGGTAAGGTATCAATCCTACTCTCCCACCAGCTATGGGTAAATAGTAGGGAAGACTGGGCTCTTTAACCTTGGTTAGGCAACCGGTCCAGGAGAAGGAAAATTCTGAATTTAAACCTGTTGAACTCCGCTTAAGAAATTGACCTTGTGTCACATCCTGCACGTGCGGAGGGGTTGGTAAATATACACATTTTATTTTAAATAACTTTTTTTGTTTTGGTCATATAATATATGTATTTACCAACATCTCCGCATGACCAGGATGTAACACAAGGTCAATTTATTAAGCAGTGTTTAACAGGTTTGAATTCAGAGCTTTCAAACTCCTGTATCTCTCTCTCTAAACAAGGTTAAAGGGCCAAGTTCGCCCTACTATTTACCCCTGGCTGGAGGAATAATAGTTTGATTAATACCTTTCGTATTAACGCCATGTAAAATGTAAAACGCCTCGTCCCGGATTTGAATGCGGATCGACGAGTCCATTTCCTATGGCAGTAACCATTACACTATGCGCCTCCATTATAATATATATGTATATATATATATATATGCATACATAAATGTATATTATAAATACATGTATATAAATATGATATGAATATATGTATATATAGCATAAATAAATAAATATATATATATATATATATTTAATCTCTCTCTCTCTCTCTCTCTATATATATATATATATATATATATATATATATATATAATTAATTTTTTGTTATTAATATTGGAGAAATGATTATAAAGTGCTCAATTATTTCTTTAAGAGCTGTATTTATTTATTTATTTAAGTCACCAATACAAAGTTCGTCTTACCAATGGTTTCAGATGTTTATCCGTCATCAGAGACGTTGACTTTATTAATATATATATATATATATATATATTATATATATATATATATATATATATATATTATATAATTGTTAGAGCCGGTATCCTATCAGAGTGGATGCCTCTTAGGGTTCGCAACTCACCCGCAGTGGAATCAAATGGGCAGGTCTGGAAATAAAACTTGATCAAGAAACAAAGAAGTCTTGTTGTCTTAATCAAATTGATTTGTTTTCGTTTACGGCATATCAAACTCAGTGGGTCATTTAATGGCGATAAAATTTTGAAATAAATTCATTCTTAATGGATACTCAATTTTAAAAAAAACACGTTTTTTCTATTTAACCCATAGATGGGACCCTAACTGGTACTACTACTCCGGGTCAAAGTGAATCAGGGAGCAATGGTGATGAAGGGGTGCTTCGCATTCGCAATGGTGATGAAGGGGTGCTTCGCATTCGCAATGGTGATGAAGGGGTGCTTCGCATTCGCAATGGTGATGAAGGCGTGCTTCGCATTCGCAATGGTGATGAAGGGGTGCATTTCCCAAACCTCCAGAACTGGAACAAAACAAGCAATGTCCAGCCCACCACAAAGAAGAATCAACGAAGAAGAACCAACTCTTAACAGGAGCCCACTAGACGGAAGAAAATGGCGACTGGAGTAGAAACAGTGTAAAAAAGTGTACAAAGTAAAATAACCATCTATCATCTAATATATCTGTCGTTCTCTCTGTCTGTCTCTCTCTATATATAGTTTCTACTCGACGAATGGGTATACATGGCTATATAAAACCTGCTCCACCAAAAACCATGGTGAGTTGACCACGTGACAGCGCTCTAACCAATGAAGGAACACCCATTTTCATATTTGGCTCGGCGGTTACAACATTAGACCTATCACCTCTTATTAATGCCTCCATAAATGTCTGATATTTCCACTATGGAGGAGAGTAGTGTAATGGTTATAGTTAGAAATGGACTCGTCGACCCGAGTTCAAATCCTTGACGAAGACGTTTGCAGTTTTCAGTGCGCTAATTCTTATGGGAAAGGTATGAATCCAACTCTCCCTCATGATATGGGTAAATAATAGGGTAGTTTGGGCTCTTTTACTTTGTTTAGCTAACCCGTCTAAGAGAAGGAAATCTATGAATTCAAACCAGTTAAACCCATCTTAAGAAATTGACCTTGTGTCGCATCCTGCTCTCGCGGAGTGGTTGATGTATATATATATATATATATATGTGTGTGTGTGTGTGTGTGTGTGTCCAAAGTGCTGAGAGTGGTAGGGGGTAGATTAAGTTTCACTTTTGGTCGTGTGCCAAAATAAAGCCGATCTTGGTAAATAATTACTTATCTATGGACCTTTCCCGTATGAGCGTTTTCCGAAAACTTTTGACTTATCTTATCAAATTCTGACCATGTTCACAAAACAAATATGGCCGTGGGTATTTTACTCTAAAATTAAAATAAAAGATCTGCTTTGCGCTTATAATTCACAAAGGGGGCTTTCTAGGCTGATTTGTATGATGTGAAGCGAAACAAAGAAATGCAGATTGAGAAAAAAAGGTTGTCCAAAGTCATCTTAAAGTAAGATTAAATAATTACACTGTCAATGTTTCGTGGCATTGAACGAGCATTCTAATGATGTTGCTGTAGCAAAAACCGCAAGTTCATAATACTGTCATCATCATCATCATGTCGCGCACGCAGCACGGGCATCCATGACAATCCTTCGCCAACCCTCCCTATCATTCATTACACCTGGAAGCTCCTCTGCGGAGCAGCCAGCATCTTCACATAACTGGTCAATGTATGTCCTTGCTGGGCGCCCCACACTTGCATGTCCATGTGTTGGCTTCCACAGGAGAACGTCGCTTATGAGTTCATCCCTGCTTCTCCAGCAGTGTCCTGCGTGTCTTGTCCGTCTCACTCGGATAGTTTGTGAGATGGGGGGTAGGTGACCGTAAAGCTGTTTCCTTGTGGGGTGCTGTTTCCACGACTTATTCAAGACTGCACGCAGCATTCTTGTGCAGCTCCCATCTAGCTTATTCTCAAGACGCTTTGTCAGGGTCCACGTGGTGCAGCCATACAGCAGCACCGACACAACCACAGCCTGGAAGAACTGTCGCTTCAGCTTGCCAGGGAGATCGGACCTCCATATGACTGATAATCTATTTGTGGCCGCCCATGCCTTTGCTATTCGTGTATTAACATCGCATAATACTGTAGCAGTTATAAAAAATGGCACATTCTAATGTTATTGTAATATATTGTCTGATCACCCAAGGACTGAGCTGAATAGGAAGTGCATGGGGGCCAGGTGCAGCCTGGAAACGAAAACAGGATGTGGTCCCGACCTGACCTTTTGCACCTGGAAATGCAGGTGGATGTTTGACATGATTTCGGTGCAGAAATCTGTAGGCTTGGCCCATAGCCAATGAAAACAGCCTGCGTGGGCGAAAAGGCGTGTCTAAAGAAAAAAAACTGCGTAGGTGTCACGAACAAAGAGGCGTGACACCGGGGGCCAGACTACAATAAAAGAAGCCCGTAGAGATCGATTAGACAGACGACGATCAGGTTCGAGATCAATTGAAAAGAACTCCCGAAGGCTCCACGTTGCGTAACCCTGCCAACGACTCTCAGCTGTACACAACCGGGGAAAATAAATATCTCTTATATTTTCCTAAATACAAGTGTTTGTGTTTTTTGACGGGTCCAGTGTGTAACATTATACCAGTAGCAAAAAAAACACAATCTAATGATGATGTAGTCATAAAAACGATGGAGAGTGTCAAAGTTTGTTTTGTTTTTTAGATATTTTTTTAAATTTTAATCTTTAAATTTAATCTATATATTTAAAAAAAAATTTTTCTTCTTTCTTTGAACTACATAGCCTGGGCAGGTTCATATGGAGGATAAGCTGTTGCCCATGCAGGAAATCCCCCCTCCCCACACTACCGCTGTGATCCAAAGGAAAGTTAAGGCACCAATGCGGTTTGGCAACGGTAGTGTCGCAGGAGTTAATGGGTAGCACTGGATTTCAGCATCACACATCCTTAGGGACTCCGGCTCCTGATTTATTTTCGGGGTTTACTCCCCTAGCCTTTTCTTGAAGGCAGCAGAGGTTTTGTGTCGGACTTTTCCTTGACTTTGATGGGTTGCTGACCAAAACTAAGCCATATGGGGATTTATGCGAGTAGTCATCATCATGTCGCGCTTGCAGCACGGATATCCATGACAATCTCTCGCCAACCTTCTCTATCATTCATTGACCCAGGGAGGTCCTCTGCGCAGCATCCAGCATCCTCGCATAGTTGGTCAATGTAGATCCTTGGTGGGCGGCCCACACTAGCATGTCCGTGTGTTGGCTTCTACAGAACGTCGCTTATGGGCTGGTCCTTGCTTCTCCAGCAGTGTCCAGCATGACTTGTCCGTCTCACTCGAATGGTTTGTGATATGGGGGGGGGGCATGTGGCCATACAGCTGTTTCCTTGTGGGGTGCTGTTTCTAAGATTTGTTCAAGACCGCACGCAGCATTCTTGTACAGCTCTCATCTTATTCCTAAGGCGCCTCATTAGGGTCCAGGTGGTGCAGACATACAGCAGTACTGATATAACTACAGCCTGCAAGAATTGTCGCTTTGACTCGTCAGTGAGATCGGATTTCCATATGACTGGTAATTTGTTTGTGGCAGACCATGCTTTT
>CM042165.1:68670077-68676052 GCA_023376005.1 Doryteuthis pealeii
CTACCTTAAGATATACAAAGTGGGTCAAAAAAGTATCGGGATTTTTTGTACTTTTTGACACTTTTTGTATTCTAAAAAAAAAAACCTTCCGTTCATTCTTCATTTGTATCTTGGTAAATACAGCGTTAAACTTGGTACTTTTTTGACACACCTTGTATTCTGAAAAAATTAATGAATGGAACGATATTTATTTATTTTTTAATTTTTCAGAATACAAGCTGAGTCAAAAAGTACAAAAAATCTCGATACTTTTTTGACACACCTTGAATATTTTTTTTTTAAATAACACCAACTACAACTAAATAGATTTATTAGAATACTTTAACTCCAGTAGTATACACAAATAAGATATAAACAAAACGAATAAAGGAAAAAAGAGGTGGGAGTTTAAGATAGATAATAGATTTACAAATTACTTTCGCCTGAATAAAGGAAACACGTTAATAAAAAAAACAAATATTTAATTTCAAAGGAAATCAGTCTAGACTTAGAAGCTAGAATTCATACACACTACCGGAGTTGACGGCATATAGGACGCATTTTTTTCCAAATGTTTGGCTCAAAAAGTTGCCCTGCGTCTTATACATCATAGGTGAAGTTTTAGACCTCTCATAGGCCTAGGCTAATCTTCTCTATGATGCTCACTAACCCAGCTTGCGCTCAGTACTTTTACCTACCCTAAACCCCATGAATCCTTATTTTATTGCTGGTATTATTGTATTATTACCGGTGCTTTAAAAATGAATTCGTAAAAATGAAAGCATTCTATTATTATTATTTACTGCTTTTGAGTTTTCACATCAGCATTAGCTGATGGTCTTTCACTGGAATTTGAGTGACAGCAAGTCTCCCCAGGTCTCCAGGACTCTTCTGAGTATTCTGGCAGATTGCAGCAGTGCAGTGTTCTGAATGGTTTCAACCCTTCCTCTGATTCCCAAACTTTCCAGACCCTTTTCCAATCCTTTTGAGACTGTCCTTCTTCTTCTTCTTCTTCTTCTTCTTCTTATTATTATTATTATTATTATTATATTATTACTATTATTTCCTGCTATTGAGATGTTTTGAGTATGCTTATTGCTTGCCTGTACTGTCAAATTGCATTTATACGGCTATGTTTCTGCTTGTGTAATGCACAGCTAGACTGTTTTCAACAATATATGCTTAAATACACTAAAACCTTTTTTCCTGAATCTGACCTGCTGAAATGGGGGTGCGTCTTATATGCCCGCGCGTCTTATACGCCGTCAAATACGATAATTAAAATGACTAACAATCAGGGCATCTGAACAACATCTTAAGAAGAAGACAGACCAGTCAAATAGTAGACGTTCGACCGTTATCGATATGCTGGAAAACCAACCAACCAACCAGCCAACCAAACAACCAATCAATGAAGCCTATAATTCTACGGTTGACAACTAGCTGCACATGTTACCAGTCAAGTCAGCTCTCTGTAACACTTCCTTCATCTTCTCCTCTTTCTACACCTTTTCGTCACCTTTGGTATCTACGCGTTTCCCGCTGATTATTACGCCGGCCTGTAATTTTGGGGCGACATATTTGATTATACTTACAGGCAACACAAGTTGATTAATGGCTGAGATCTGGTCAAAAGAGCGACGTCTGAACTGGCTAATCAGCGGAATGTTTAAATGAACACGTGCTATTTTCAATTTTAGATTCCATGAATTTTATCCAGACGTCAAAATTCAGTGTATGACAATGTTGCCATGTTAATTAGCAACACAAAATCGAGTCTTCTTATCGTATTATTTAGGTTGCGAATGTCGTTAGGATTTATTCAGCTTTACTTTGTCTGACACAGAGGCCTCAATAGCTTCTATCTTATCTATCTATCTATCTATCTATCTATATATATATATATATAATATATATATATATATTTCTGTTATCTATCTATCTATCTATCTATCTATATTCTATCTATCTATCTATCTATATCTATTATCTATATCTCTATATCTCTATATCTATCTCTCTATATCTATCTCTCTATATATCTATATCCTAAATCTATCTCTTATATCTATATATCTAATCTCTATATCTATATATCTTATCTCTATATCTCTCTATATCTATCTCTATATCTATCTCTATATCTCTCTATATATATTATCTAATCATTTCTATAATCCTCTTATTATCTCTCTATATATCTTATATATCTATATCTATCTCTATCTCTCTCTATCTCTATCTCTATCTCTATCTCTATCTCTCTCTCTCTCTCTATTATAATATATATTATATATTATATATATATATGTTGTGTGTGTTGAAGAAAGAAGTGAATCCGACGGTATGTAGTATATCAAGAAAAATGAAAAAAACACAGGTTTAAATGGGTTAAGTGGTGAGTTTATTGGCCGACGCTGCAGTGTTCGATCTATTAATTAGATCATCTTCAGGGCATAAGATAAGAAATTATTATTACAGAATAATGAGAAAGCGAGTGGTAATCCTTGTCATTCAGTCTGTTTAAAAAATTTTAGAAGTTTGAAAAAAGGAGACGTTTTGAAATATGACATCAAATTTCATTTTATGGCGTGGAGTATGTGCGCTGTAAGTGTGTGTATCGAAAGGAAATATTCACACACACAACCACATACCTAAAATAAAAATGCAAAATTTATATATATATATATCTGATTCTGTGTGGTGGTTCCCGGTTTCTATTTCTGTCGGAGGGAAATCGTAGTTAAAAACACTGATGATATTAATAAAGTTGAAACAGCTGTACGGTGTTCCACGTCGCACCCGTTTTGCCGATTCACTTGTCATGATTATTTTCAATAATTATCGAATTTTATACGATATACGCATTGTAATTGCTTCAAAAATATATAACAATAATATACTTTACTTAACAATACTCCAAAAAGGAATTTTCAAACCTATATATATATATATATATATAATATATATATATATATATATATTATATAACACATTTTGGTATAGCTGAATTTATCAGGGATTTTTTAAATAATGACATACTTTTTTTGATCAGCAAATTTCGAAAGAGAAAAAGAGAAAATGAAAACTAAGGGCCTTTCGACAGGTGCTTTGTCAAAAGTAACAACGGTAGCTCGTTTAAAAGTCACAATGTAAATTAGATAGGTAAAAGAGAGATTAAATCATATGCAATGGTGGGTAATATGAAGGAAATAGGAAGAGAATTTCCACATATGATTTATACATAGAGAGAAACGAAAATTAGTCGGTTTCGATCCGGATAAAGGTATCTGTTAAAAAGTCGAGCCACGCTGGATGAGAGTAAACTGCGAAACACGTGGTCGTGGTTGACTGATATATATGCTCCCACACCCTATGGTTGAGTACTGTAGGAGGGGTATTAATTGAAATTTCACCGTTTGGCCGTAAAGCCGTTACGCGTCTGTCGCTGTTTACAGTCTAGAGTTCTCTGGGGATTGTAAAAACATTCCTCGTAGGAATGGTACTCAATTAATGTTTCACTTCAGACTGACAGCCGCTGATAGCCACAAGGGTAAGGACTGGGCAGATACGAAAAATTATGTTCGCATCCCGCCTAGAGGAGGTAGTTGTTAAAAATCGAGCCGCACTGATGAGAAAGTAAACTTCGAAAACAGTGTCTGTGATGACTGAATATATATATTATACTCCTTCGTACATATAGAATGTGGCACAAGGTCAATTTCTGTAGCTGAGTTTAACAGTTGAATTCAGAGTTTTGCCTTCTCATAGACTGGTTAACTATCCAGAATTCAATGAGTCCAATCTGCCCTACTACTCCCAATAACGAAGGAAAACGTTCAGATGCGTACCTTTCCCAAAGTATAGTGCAAATGAATGCAATGCAACATCATTTGAACTCGGTCGACGAATTCCATTTCCACGCCACTCAAATTATAAAATCAGAATTTTATGAATTTCCACACACACTGTCTCCTCTCTCTCTCATTCCTCTCTCTCTTCTATAAGTATATATATATATATTATATAATATCTATATATATAATGTGTGTGTGTGTGTGTGTGTGTGTGTGTGTGGAAATCTGACTTAGTTTGTATGAGTGCTACTGTACCGTACCACTTGGACCCTAAAAAGGCGCCGAGATAATAAGCGAGATGGGAGTTTACAAGAATTTGTTAATCAATCGTGGAAAGAACATCCAACAAAATCTCAACTGTATACCACTGCAGTGCACTTTACCTCTTGTTCTCATGACCAAGGGCAGGTGCAGCCCTGAGGGATGAACACCTGAAACCAGCCCACTGCCATATATCATTGCAGGAGTCAATAATTGTGCTTTCTTTCGCCTCAAACATTTTTCCTGGTATCTTGCTTAATAACTGCAAAGGTAGCGATTTCCTCTTAAAGATCGTTTATGATATATATTACCAAACACTCCGCACGAGCAGGATGTGACACCAAGGTCAATTTCATAGGCAGAGTTTAACAGGTTTGAATTCAGAGTTTTCTTCTTCTAGGACTGCTGCCTAAGCAATGTAAAGAGCCCAGTCCGCCCTACTAGTTACTCATAGTTGGAGGGAGACTAGTTGGATGCATACCTTTCCCAAAGGTATTAATGCTATGTGACATGTAAACAGGATTTGAACTCGGGTCGATGGGTTTATTTCTTACGACTCTAATCATTACATCATGGGTTTCTTAGTTGAAAAAGGAAGTAATTTTGTTTCTGCGGGTCAGATAAACTATTTTTTGTTCTTTAAAGGTCGCTTATAACAAAGACGAAAAATAATGATAAATAGCTGCAATGAAAGGCAAATCATTTCCAAGGCCTTTTATGTAGATAACTCATTTCCATGCATTTTTAATGTAAAAAATAATTTGTAATGCGTTTTATAGGAAAAATCATTTCCATTACATTTTATAGTAAAAATTATTGACCAATACATTTTTTAGTATAGAACCATTTCCAATACATTTTATTAGTAAAAATCATTGGCCAATACATTTTTCTTGTAAAATCACTTTCATTGCCTTTTATAGTAACGAACCCATTTCCAGTACATTTTTTATAGTAAAAATTAGATTGCCAATATGTTTTTAAGTAACGAAAATCATTTCAATACATTTTTATAGTAAATATCATTGGCCAATACATTTCTCTTGTAAAATCATCTTTATGCATTTTTAGCAAAAATCATGGCCAATACATTTTTTTTAGTAAAAATCATTGGCCAAATAATTTTTTCAATAAAATCACTTTCATTGCATTTATAGTAGAACCATTTCCAATACATTTTTATAGTAAGAATCATTTCCAGTCAATTTTTATAGAAAAAATTATTAGCCATACTTTTTAAAAGTAAAAATCATTTCCAATACATTTCTTTTGTAAAAACATTGGTCAGTACATTTCTCTCTTCGTAAATCATTTTGATTAATTTTTTTAAGTAAAAAATCATTAGCCAATCCACATTTTTATTGTAAAATGCTTTCAGTGCGACAAATCCTAAGAACACATTGGCGATCGGTCCTCTTTTTTTTTCAGTAAAATAGTTGCAAGACCAACGCATGTGTGTTGTGAAATATTTGCAAATGATGTCATCTAACACCGGGTGGGTTAGACATTGTGGTATCTACGTAATCGAGTAATTTTGAGCTTCCTGATTCCGATTTTACTAACAGATCATATCATTTCGATCTGGGGCCTTTCCTTAATATCGCTGTTGTTTTGTTTCTCTTCTTCTTGAATGTTTTCTAATAGCATTTATAATATTTCATCGATCACATAATGTGCTAACGAACTTGACCTTCTGCAATTAAAACATTACCTATAGGAAATCGGAAAACACGTACCCACCTAAAGTGTGTTTTTTATTTTCCTCAAAATTTAGATTACCATAAAAGGGGGTCACAAAACAAATCGGGGGGTTAATTTCCGAGTTGAGTTAAACATAATATTACAGTTGACCCCAGAAAAAAAACAGAACCCACTTTA
>CM042165.1:68676152-68721566 GCA_023376005.1 Doryteuthis pealeii
AAAAAAAAGAAAGAAAAAAAACAAAGCAAGATTTAACATAATATATTAATTATTTATATTATATTATATATATTAATATATATATATATATATATGAAGGGAAGGGTGGATGGGTTTAGGATCCGACGATATGCTGTAGATAGAAGGAAAGTGGTCAAGAAATGATCAACTCAAAACAAGTCACAGGGTGGTACGTTTCGTCTGTATGCACAGACTTTCTCAGCCGATCTGAGACTTTATTGAAGCAAAGCATACGTTTAAATACATGTGGTGGTGGCGGTGTCGGGGAGGTCAAGGGGGTGAGTGTGTAGTGATGTGAGCTAAGGAGGAGCGGGGAGTGGTGGGTAGGATCAGTTGAAATGGAGGGGTAGAGGATGTTTGTTAGAAGTGCTGGCATTCTTCAAATTCAATAGCAAATTGTATAACAAAAATGGATTAATGGGCAATCAGCGGCGTCCTCGTGTGTTCTAGAATTTCTAGAATCAGGCCCCTTCAAATACAGGCTACCCGACAATGCACATACGCTAGATACATAGATGACATTCTGATTATCCTCCCAACAAACACCAAAATAGAACACATCGCCCACAAACTGAACTCCGTAGAACCCTCCATAAAATTCACCCACGAAAAAGAGTCCAACAACTCCTTACCCTTCCTCGACACCCTACTAATCAAATCCGGAAACACACTCACCTACAAAATCCACCGCAAACCCACCAACAAGAACGACTACATACACTACTACTCCCATCACAACAACAAAATCAAATCTGGCCTCATAATAGGATTATATCTAAGAGCATTACGAATATGCAGCCCCCAATACTTAGATGAAGAATACAAAAACATCGAAGATTCCCTTAAAACCCTAAAATACCCTAAATATTTCATCCTGAATGCCAGGAAAAAAGCACTCGATATACACACGAAAACTAAACCAAAAAACACGTCCACCACCAAAACCTCCCCCAACCCTCCCCACACACGCTTAATCCTACCCACCCACACTCAAAACATCCCTCTTTACAAAAAACTAACAAACCTAGGAATAAAGATCATCCAGACCACCTCCCAAACAATCAAAGACCTCGTCAACTCTTCAACACGCATAGACACTCCAAATACCCCCAACACCCTTAGTGCCGGCATCTACACCATCCCCTGCGAAGACTGCAACAAATGTTACATAGGTGAAACCCAACGGGACCTCTCACAACGTCTAAGAGAACACAAAAGATCAATAAGAATACACGACAAACTAAATGCTCTAGTCACACACATGATAGAACACAACCACTCTCTCAACTTCACCCAGGCAAAACTCGTCAAATTCATACACAAAAAAGTTTAAGACGACTATGCGAAGCTGCTCTAATACCTCATGTAAAAATATTAACACCAGAAAAGGCTTCTTCAACCTTGACAAATCAATAGCTCAATCTATAATCCACGAGAACAATCTTCCTCTCCATGATAATGGATAACAAATGAAAATCAACAAACACTACAAATCTCCCACTACAATCTCCCACATTTCGCCTCTAACATAACTTAGCCACACATGAACGTTTCTCCCCCTCTAACACATTCGGCTACACACAAACATTCACTTACACCAAATTGACCCATAAACCACTGTCACCTCCCAGCACCTCAAACAAACATCCTCTACCCCTCTACTCAACTGACCCAGCGACCCCGTCCTACCCTAAATTCCCCGCTCCTCCTTAGCTCACACCAAAAAATTTCCTTGCTCCCCCTTAGCTCACACCAAAATTCAACTGACCCAGCGACCCGTCCTACCCAAAATTCCCCACTCCTCCTTAGCCCACACCAAAATTCCCCACTCCTCCTTATCTCACATCACTACACACTCACCCCCTTGACCTCCCCTTTACTCACATAAATCAATATACACCCACACTAATTGACCCTTCAACCACTGCCACCGCCCCAGCACTTCTAACAAACATCCTCTACCCCTCCATTTCAACTGATCCTACCCACAACTCCCCGCTCCTCCTTAGCTCACATCACTACACACTCACCCCCTTGACCTCCCCGACACCGCCACCACCACATGTATTTAAACGTATGCTTTGCTTCAATAAAGTCTCAGATCGGCTGAGAAAGTCTGTGCATACAGACGAAACGTACCACCCTGTGACTTGCTTTGAGTTGATCATTTCTTGACCACTTTCCTTCTATCTACAGCATATCGTCGGATCCTAAACCCATCCACCCTTCCTTCATAATGTCAGGAACGGACAAGAAATCACTCAACAAAGCATTACGGTTATATACAAACACCCTCATAGCAGCCCATTCACACGAAAACAGAGGAAATTTCCTTCAGGATTGCATCAACGAAAAAGTAATCCCCAAAAGCACGATGAAATCTTACCAAAAAACTCACCACATCTACCCTACACACATCAACGAATTCCTATCCTCCACCAAAACCATCCTCCACCTCCAAGCTAAGGCACGCTTCCAAGAAGCAAAATCACTAGCCCAGAAACTCCACAGGCACCCCCTCTACACCTATCACCATGCACTCAAAATCACCCAAAAAACCGACGAATTCAACACCCAACACGTCCACAACCTACAACGAAAACTCTCCCATCTCATACTACACAGCCCATGGAAACACATAGGCCGCCCCGACATGGTCCAAAACCTAACCGACATCCAGTTCTCACACACACTGAAATAGAAGCCCTCAGCTTCGGCCTTAAATTCGCCATAGGAACATACCGAAACCCAACCACTGACACCGTCCTCCGAAACTACAACAACGGGGACCCCGACTTCGCTAAAGGCTTTACCCAAGGAATCATCCTTGCCACCATTTCCCATCCCAACGAAAAAAACACTCCCCAAAAGATACATGCAAGCCCTCACACGACTCGCCAAAAACCCACACATCACCATATCCCCCGCTGATAAAAGCGGCGGCGTAGTCATCATGAAAAAATCGGAATACATAGCAAAAATAGAAGCACAACTAACCGACGACACTATCTACACTCCCACGGACATCACCAAAATCAACAGGGACACCGAAGAATTCAAAAAACAATTAAAAAAACTCGTCAAAAATAACAAAACGTGGACGTCCCTCATAGAACACCACCCAACCATCCCCACACTTTATGGTCTCCCCAAAACACATAAAGAAAACATCCCGCTACGACCCATCATCTCGGGCATAGGAAGCGCCACTCACAAAATAGCCCGCGCTATATCCAAGATCCTAACCCCTCTACTAGGCACCATCAGCACCGCCCACATAATAAACTCCGCCGACCTCCTTAAAAGACTAAAAAAACACCAACATCCACAACATGAACTTAAACAGCCTTGACGTAGTCTCTCTATATACAAACATTCCTAACAAAAAATGCCTTAATCTCCTCAACACACACCTAAGAAAAATTAAATTCAAATCGACCCTACCCATCCACTCCATCATCGAAATCTCCAGACACATCACAAACATGACATTCTTCAAATTCAATAGCAAATTCTACCAACAAAAATCCGGATTACCGATGGGCAACCCCCTCAGCGGCGTCCTCGCCTGCCTGTTCCTAGAATTTCTAGAATCAGGCCCTTCAAATACAGGCTACCCGACAACTGCACATACGCTAGATACATAGATGACATTCTGATTATCCTCCCAACAAACACCAAAATAGAACACATCGCCCACAAACTGAACTCCGTAGAACCCTCCATAAAATTCACCCACGAAAAAGAGTCCAACAACTCCTTACCCTTCCTCGACACCCTACTAATCAAATCCGGAAACACACTCACCTACAAAATCCACCGCAAACCCACCAACAAGAACGACTACATACACTACTACTCCCATCACAACAACAAAATCAAATCTGGCCTCATAATAGGATTATATCTAAGAGCATTACGAATATGCAGCCCCCAATACTTAGATGAAGAATACAAAAACATCGAAGATTCCCTTAAAACCCTAAAATACCCTAAATATTTCATCCTGAATGCCAGGAAAAAAGCACTCGATATACACACACGAAAACTAAACCAAAAAACACGTCCACCACCAAAACCTCCCCCAACCCTCCCCACACACGCTTAATCCTACCCACCCACACTCAAAACATCCTCTTTTACAAAAAACTAACAAACCTAGGAATAAAGATCATCCAGACCACCTCCCAAACAATCAAAGACCTCGTCAACTCTTCAACACGCATAGACACTCCAAATACCCCCAACACCCTTAGTGCCGGCATCTACACCATCCCCTGCGAAGACTGCAACAAATGTTACATAGGTGAAACCCAACGGACCTCTCACAACGTCTAAGAGAACACAAAAGATCAATAAGAATACACGACAAACTAAATGCTCTAGTCACACACATGATAGAACACAACCACTCTCTCAACTTCACCCAGGCAAAACTCGTCAAATTCATACACAAAAAAGTTTAAGACGACTATGCGAAGCTGCTCTAATACCTCATGTAAAAAATATTAACACCAGAAAAGGCTTCTTCAACCTTGACAAATCAATAGCTCAATCTATAATCCACGAGAACAATCTTCCTCTCCATGATAATGGATAACAAATGAAAATCAACAAACACTACAAATCTCCCACTACAATCTCCCACATTTCGCCTCTAACATAACTTAGCCACACATGAACGTTTCTCCCCCTCTAACACATTCGGCTACACACAAACATTCACTTACACCAAATTGACCCATAAACCACTGTCACCTCCCCAGCACCTCAAACAAACATCCTCTACCCCTCTACTCAACTGACCCAGCGACCCCGTCCTACCCTAAATTCCCCGCTCCTCCTTAGCTCACACCAAAAAAATTTCCTTGCTCCCCCTTAGCTCACACCAAAATTCAACTGACCCAGTGAACCCGGTCTTACCCAAAATTCCCCACTCCTCCTTAGCCCACACCAAAATTCCCCACTCCTCCTTATCTCACATCACTACACACTCACCCCCTTAACCTCCCCTTTACTCACATAAATCAATATACACCCACACTAATTGACCCTTCAACCACTGCCACCGCCCAGCACTTCTAACAAACATCCTCTACCCCTCCATTTCAACTGATCCTACCCACCACTCCCCGCTCCTCCTTAGCTCACATCACTACACACTCACCCCCTTGACCTCCCCGACACCGCCACCACCACATGTATTTAAACGTATGCTTTGCTTCAATAAAGTCTCAGATCGGCTGAGAAAGTCTGTGCATACAGACGAAACGTACCACCCTGTGACTTGTTTTGAGTTGATCATTTCTTGACCACTTTCCTTCTATCTACAGCATATATATATATATATATGTGTGTGTGTGTGTGTGTGTGTGTGTGTGTGTGTGTCTCTCTCTCTCTCCCCCCTTTCTTCTCTTAATAACGCTCTCTATCATCTTCTAATTCCCTTTATATTCATATCGCTTTAATAACGAAGCTACGTATATTCACCGCAATTTCACTCCCCACTCTCACCCGAAGTACTTCCTTTAATAACTCAAACGCCCACCAATTGAAACAACTCTTGCAATCACGTGATTACTCTCTGAATGCGAGTTGACAAAAAATACGAGAAGAAATATTAAGTATTAATGAATCAATAAATAATGTGCTTAGCATTTCGAAGCGAATCTCTTTTGGCTAAGATTCAAATTTCGACTTCGCCTCATATATATATATATATATATATATATATATATATATATATATATATATATATATATATATTTTTTCTTTAACTTCTGCAGGACAAATAATAAATTTGGGGAATTTAATTTGATTTATCGGTTATATGAGGACTTCCTGGATACGCGTGTGGGTGGGGGTCAATAATTGCCCTTTGGAGCTGGGGTCTCAGACACACTACCCGGGTTACTGCATGCGATCAGTGGGCAGCTTATCTCTTGTACAGGGGTCACCAAACTTTTTTCAAAGCGAGCCAGCTAACTGAGCAAATGACAAACGAGGGCCGCAGAATCATTTTGTTCAATACAATACAGTGGATGCACAAAAAGTAAAGGCGACAAATATGTACACAGAGAAACCGTGGTGTAATGGTTAAAGTCATGGGAAATGGACTCGTCGTCCAGAGTTCAAATCCTGGATGTGGTAATTGCATTTCACTTAGCGCTAATACCCTTGGGAAAGGTATGAATCATACTCTCTCTCCAGCTATGGGTAAATAGTAAGGCAGACTGGGCTCTTTAACCTTGGTTAGACAACCAGTCTAGGAGAAGGAAAACTCTGAATTCAAACCTGTTAAACTCCGCTTAAGAAATTGACCTTGTGTCACAATATGCTCGTACGGAGGGGTTGGTAAATATATATAAGGAGAATCTACGATGGTTATTCAATATATAAGGGGAATTATTTATCTATCTATTTATACAAAGGGCCGGGTTAGCTCAGTCGGTAGAGTGTTCGGCTAGAAACCACAAGGTTCCTGGTTCGATACCGGCCCTCGCTAACTCAGCGTATGAGTAGCACAGGGATCTGTGCGGTAAAGTAAAGAGCAGATGGTAGGGCAGACTGGGCTCTTTAACCTTGGTTATGCAACCAGTCTAGGAGAAGGAAAACTCTGAATTCAAACCTGTTAAACTCCGCTTAAGAAATTGACCTTGTGTCACATCCTGCTCGTGCAGATGGGTTTGTAAATATATATACACAGAGAAACTTCACATCAACGGACTAATGGAATATACCTCTCATGAACGGACTTATGATAGAACACTTTTTGTTTTCCCGCCTCATAACTGGATATAATCAGTGTATTCTAAGCCCCATCTACAGGGTAGCCCAAATGTTTAGTCACCCTTACATGTTATTTTAAACATGTAAGTTTTTTGCAGTGGGTGGTGTAATGGTTAACTCTTAATCTCCTATACCACCTCATTCCACCCGGCTGGAAGTCACATTTGTTTTCCTAATCCACCTCAAATGATAGCCTGTGTTTAAATGTAATATTAAACATATTTAGAAGTCTTTAATTTAAGGGAAATATCTTGGGTTAACTTTAAATAAAAAGGATCAGTTTTAGCAATTTTTAAAATAAATCCTTATAGGAATGGGGCTTTGGAATTATCAACAGGATGTTAAGAGTTAAAGTCATGGGAGAAGGACTCCTCAACCTGCGTTCAATTCCTGTGTGTGGTAATTACATTTCACTTAGCGCTAATACCCTTGGGAAATGTATGAATCCTACTCTCTCTCCAGCTATGGGTAAATAGTAAGGCAGACTGGGCTCTTTAACCTTGGTTAGGCAACCGGTCTAGGAGAAGGAAAATTCTGAATTTAAACCTGTTGAACTCCGCTTAAGAAATTGACCTTGTGTCACATCCTGCACGTGTGGAGGGGTTGGTAAATATACACATTTTATTTTAAATAACTTTTTTGTTTTGGTCATATAATATATGTATTTACCAACATCTCCGCATGACCAGGATGTAACACAAGGTCAATTTATTAAGCGGTGTTTAACAGGTTTGAATTCAGAGTTTTCAAACTCCTCTATCTCTCTCTCTCTAAACAAGGTTAAAGCGCCAAGTTCGCCCTACTATTTACCCGTGGCTGGAGGAATAATAGTTTGATTAATACCTTTCGTATTAACGCCATGCAAAATGTAAAACGCCTCGTCCCGGATTTGAATACGGATGGATGAGTCCATTTCCTATGATGGTAACCATTACACTATGCGCCTCCATTATAATGTATATATATATATATATAAGATTTTTGGATGTTTGTTTTTAGAAGCAATGTTGAATAAATTATTATTTATATTTTTGCTTGAAGGCAATTATAAATGCATGTATCGTATAAAATTCGATAATTATAGAAAATAAACTTGACAAGTAAATCCCGCAAAGGATGGCTCGCCATGCAGAACACCGTACAGACTGTTTCGACTTTATTGAGTCTCTTCAGCGATGTATACTAACGACTCCCCTCCTGTGAAGTCCCGGTTTCGATTCCTGTCGGAGGGGAGTCGTTAGTATACATCGCTGAAGAGACTCAATAAAGTCGAAACAGTCTGTACGGTGTTCTGCATGGCGAGCCATCCTTTGCGGGATTTACTTGTCAAGTTTATTTTCTATAATTATCGAATTTTATACGATACATGCATTTATAATTGCCTTCAAGCAAAAATATAAATAATAATTTATTCAACATTGCTTCTAAAAACAAACATCCAAAAATCTTATTCACTTCGCCGAAGAGGCTTAACGGCCGGTTTGTTTACTAAATAAACGTCTACTTGCCTGCTATGGCAGGGGCGTGTAATAGTTTCCTTGACAAGGTTAATTTCGCAGGGATTGTTCGCTATGTACCGGCGGCCGAACGGATATGGTCTCTGACTATGCCTGTGAAGTCCCGGTTTCGATTCCTGTCGGAGGGGAGTCGTTAGTATACATCGCTGAAGAGACTCAATAAAGTCGAAACAGTCTGTACGGTGTTCTGCATGGCGAGCCATCCTTTGCGGATTTACTTGTCAAGTTTTATTTTCTATAATTATCGAATTTTATACGATACATGCATTTATAATTGCCTTCAAGCAAAAATATAAATAATAATATATATATATATATATATATATATATTATATATATATATGCTATATATACATATATTTATATACATGCATTTATAATATACATTTATGTATGTATGTATATATATATATATATATATATATATATATATATACATACATAAATGTATATTATAAATGCATGTTTATAAATATATATAAATATATGTATATATAGCATAGATAAATAAATATATATATATATATATATTTTAAGCACTATATATATATATATATATATATATATATATAATTTTTTGTTATTAATATTGGAGAAATGATTATAAAGTGCTCAATTATTTCTTTAAGAGTTGTATTTATTCATTTAAGTCACCAATACAAAGTTCGTCTTACCAATGGTTTCAGATGTTTATCCGTCATCAGAGACGTTGACTTTATTAATATATATATATATATATATATATATATATATATATATTTGTTAGAGCCGGCACCCTATCAGAGACGATGCCTCTTAGTGTTCGCAACTCACACGCAGTAGAATCAAATGGGCAGCGCTGGTAATAAAACTTGATCAAGAAATAAACAAGTCTTGTTGTGTTAATCAAATTGATTTGTTTTCGTATACGGCATATCAAGCGCAGTGGCTAATTTAATGCTGATAAATTTTTGAAATAAATTAATTCTTAATGGATACTCAATTTTTAAAAAACACGTTCTTTCTATTTAACCCATAGATGGGACCCTTACTGGTACTACCACTCCGGGTCAAAGTGGATCAGTATACAATGGTGATGAAGGGGTGCTTCGCATTCCCCAAACCTCCAAAACTGGAACAAAACAAGCAATGTCCAGCCCACCACAAAGAAGAATCAACGAAGAAGAATCCGCCCTTAACAGAAGCCCACTAGACGGAAGAAAATGGCGACTGGAGTAGAAACAGTGTAAAAAAGTGTAAAAAGTACGAATAACCATCTATCATCTGATATATCGGTCTGTCTGTCTGTCTGTCTGTCTGTCTGTCTGTCTCTCTCTCTCTCTCTCTCTCTCTCTATTATATACTCGACGAATGGGTATACATGACTATATAAAACTTGCTCCATCAAAAAACCATGGTGAGTTGACCACGTGACAGCGCTCTAACCAATGAAGGAACACCCATTTTCATATTTGGCTCGGCGATTACAACATTTGACCTATCACCTCTTATTAATGCCTTCATAAATCTCTGATATTTCCACTATGGAGGCGAGTAGTGTAATGGTTATAGTTAGAAATGGACTCGTCGACCCGAGTTCAAATCCTTGACGAAGCCGTTTGCAGTTTTCAGTACGCTAATTCTTATGGGAAAGGTATGAATCCAACTCTCCCTCCTGATATGGGTAAATAATAGGGTAGATTGGGCTCTTTAACTTTGTTTAGCTAACCCGTCTAAGAGAAGGAAATCTATGAATTCAAACCAGTTAAACCCAGCTTAAGAAATTGACCTTGTGTCGCATCCTGCTCTCGCGGAGTGGTTGATGTATGTATATATATATATATATATATATATTATATATATATATGTGTGTGTGTGTGTGTGTGTGTGTGTGTGTGTGTGTGTGTCCAAAGTGCTGAGAGTGGTAGGGGGTAGATTAAGTTTCACTTCTGGCCTTGTGCCAAAATAAAGCCGATCTTGGTAAATAATTACTTATCTATGGACCTTCCCCGTATGAGCGTTTTCCGAAAACGTTTGACTTATCTTATCAAATTCTGACCATGTTCACAAAACAAATATGGCCGTGGGTATTTTACTCTAAAATTAAAATAAAAGAGATCTGCTTCGCGCTTATAATTCGCAAAGGGGTCTTTCTAGGCTGATTTGTATGATGTGAAGCCAAACAAAGACATTCAGATTGAGAAAAAAAGGTTGTCCAAAATCATCTTCACCAGAAAGTAAGATTAAATAATTGAACTGTCAATGTTTCGCGGCATTGAACGAGCATTCTAATGATCTTGCTGTAGCAAAAACCGCAATCTTCATCTCCCCTAATGTATATTATTAACTAGCAGGACCTATGGATATACCACAGTATAATAATTTGATTATCACAATATATGATATGTTTACTTAAAAGCTATTGCCAAATAGTTCAATATGTAAAAAAGTATAATAATCTTGATTTAATTCTCTCTCTCTCACTCTTTTTTTCTTTCTTTTCTTCTTTTCATCTTTTTATTATGTTTGATTGAAACAGATTAGTATTATCACTTCTGCATGCTCACCCCCTCTCTCTATCTTTCCCCTATTCTCTTTACCTGTTTCTTTCTTTCTTTCTTTCTTATTATATATTTTGTATCGCATGCCCTTTTTTTGCAGTTATAAAAAATGGCACATTCTAATGTTATTGTAATATATTGTCTGATCAGTGCACCCAAGGACCGAGCTGAATAGGAAGTGCATGGGGGCCAGGTGCAGCCTGGAAACGAAAACAGGATGTGGCCCCGACCTGACCTTTTGCACCTGGAAATGCAGGTGGATGTTTGACATGATTTCGGTGCAGAAATCTGTAGGCGTAGCCCATAGCCAATGAAAACAGCCTGCGTGGGCGAAAAGGCGTGTCTACAGAAAAAAACTGCGTAGGTGTCACGAACAAAGAGGCGTGACACCGGGGGTCAAACTACAATAAAAGAAGCCCGTAGAGATCGATTAAACAGACGACGATCAGGTTCGAGATCAATTGAAAAGAACTCCCGAAGGCTCCACGTTGCGTAACCCTGCCAACGACTCTCAGCTGTACACAACCGGGGAAAATAAAGATCTCTTATATTTTCCCTAAATACAAGTGGTTGTGTTATTTGACGGGTCCAGTGTGTAACATTATACCAGTAGCAAAAAGACACATTCTAATCATGTTGCAGTCATAAAAAAGATGGAGAGTGTCAAAGTTTGTTTTTTTTAATATTTTTTAAATTTTAATCTTTAAATATATGTATTTTTAAAATAGTTTTTCTTCTTTCTTTGAATTACATCCTTCAGCATAAGGGGTCACCACCCACGGCCAATATGTGGGCCACACTGGGGTGAATTTACCGGTATTCTAAAGCCCCCGACCGACAGGCTACGACTGGATGAAATAATCCAAAACATATGGGTGAAACCTTGGTTGGCAGACCTCCGTCTACGAGAGACGATGGAGTTGTGTCAATTTTTTTATTTCTCTCTCTTTGAACTACATAGCCTGGGCGGATTCATATGGAGGATAAGCTGTTGCCCATGCAGGAAATCCCCCCTCCCCACACTACCGCTGTGATCCAAAGGAAAGTTAAGGTACCAATGCGGTTTGGCAACGGTAGTGTCGCAGGAGTTGATGGGTAGCACTGGATTTCAGTATCACACCACCTTAGGGACTCTGGCTTCTGATTTATTTTCGGGGTTTGCTCCCCTAGCCTTTCTTTGAAGGCAGCAGAGGTTTTGTGTCGGACTTTTCCTTGACTTTGATGGGTTGCCGACCAAAGCTAAGGAGCCTCTTGGGGGATTTATGCGAGTAGTCATAATCATGTCGCGCTTGCAGCACGGATATCCATGACAATCTCTCGCCAACCTTCCCTATCATTCATTGACCCAGGGAGGTTCTCTGCGCAGCATCCAGCATCCTTGCATAGTTTGTCAATGTAGATCCTTGGTGGGCGGCCCACACTAGCATGTCCGTGTGTTGGCTTCTACAGAACGTCGCTTATGGGCTGGTCCTTGCTTCTCCAGCAGTGTCCAGCATGACTTGTCCGTCTCACTCGAATGGTTTGTGATATGGGGGGGGGGGCAGGTGGCTATACAGCTGTTTCCTTGTGGGTGCTGTTTCTAAGATTTGTTCAAGACCGCACGTAGCATTCATGTGCAGCTCTCATCTAGCTTATTCTCAAAGCTCCTCGTTAGGGTCCAGGTGGTGCAGCCATACAGTAGTACTGATATGACTACAGCCTGGAAGAATTGTCGCTTTGACTTTTCAGTGAGATCGGATTTCCATATGACTGATAATTTGTTTGTGGCAGAACATGCTTTTCCTATTCGTGTATTTATATCACTTTCTATGGATGAGATATTACTACCGAGGTATGTGAATTGTTCAACTGGCTGTAGGGACTTACTGTTGAGTATAGATACGTCCCCTTTACTTTTGAAACATATGAACTCAGTTTTATCGGAGTTCACATATAGGCCAAATATGCTGCCTCTCCAGACTATGCAGTAGTGACTCGGCCTGTGCCGGAGTATCTGCAAGAAGTGCAAGGTCAAGTACCCCAATCTTACTACTATCGGTGTTCCTGAAAATAAAAGGATATTATAACCCAGACATTGTCCTGTGGGAATATTCAGAAACCATTTTAAAAGCGCTGAACCTAAAATTATTTTTGTGTAAAATCGGTAAAAGAAAAAAAGATATCCGAAATCTGATGAATAAAGCAGATGACTGAAAACCCCAGTCAAATATAACAATGTTCGTCTGGCCACAAAAAATATAATATAATGTTCGCCTAATTGAATATCACGTTTTTTTTTTCACTTAATTAATTCCAGACGTTTTTTGTCGATTTCTGACTTCAGTTTGTTTAACTGGGAACGGTACACATTTCTTTCATTCATTATATTAAAAAAAAAGCAACAATACAATAAAAATTGTACGCAATCCTCTTTGGCCAGTAATATTACATTGAAAACTAATGAGGTCACTGGGCCTATTGAGGCAGGCCCTATTGATCAGGATTGGAATACGTTGACTCTATTTTGCTACAGATGCGTAAATTCCCATAGAATATAGTTATGATTTCAAACAAACATTTACAAATTAATCTAATAAGGATGTGACAAATCGAATAAACCAAAAGAATAAACCAAAATAAACCAAAATTTCAAAGGGAAAAATTCACGGAAGATTCGTGGAAATGGAAGCCATTAAAGTATGTTCAGGGTCCAGTTTTATAGCTCTGGGGTGTCTTTGCAAATTATGTTTGATTTATTCGGCTTCTTTATTTAACTCTTTGTCTACTTTAAACCGCTCACAGCGACTCCTAACCACTACCGTACCAAGAATGTTGATTAATTCATTATAGACTTGGTTTGGTTTGGTTTTACGGCATATCAACCTCAGTGGGTCATTTAATGCCAATAAAGTTTTGAAATAAATCCATTCTTAATGGATAATACAATTTTTTTATAAATACATTTTTCTATTTAACCCATAGATGGGACCCTAACAGGAGACTAATTCATTATAATTGAGCAGAAGGTATTCTCTTTCTCTCTCACCCCCTCTTTCTCTCTCTCTCCCTCTCTCTCTCTCTCTCTATATATATATATATATATATTATATATATATGAAATACTTATATATATATATATATATATATATATAATATATATATATATATATATATATATTATATATATATAAAGTCGTCGAGGTGGCCTAAAGTCGGTATCAACTACACAACGAGGGAGTGTTTGTGTCTGACGAGGAGCGCCACACTTACCATCGACTCCTTACTTTATCGCACAGATCCCTGAGATATACACTGATTTGGCGAGGATCGGTATCGAACCAGGCAACCTGTGGTTCCTAGGCGCACGTTCTACCAACTGACCTAAAACCCATTTTGTCTTTAGAATAAATTTAAAACAGCTTCGCAAAAGACTAAGGACAAATATCATTTGAATTTAGTTGTGTTGTTTTATTCATATTTTCCATCTATTTTCAACCACACACACACACACACACACACACACACATGTATATATATATATATATATATATATAATATATATATATATATGAAAGTATGCAAACAATTTGTTTGGGGCGATAACCGACAATTTTCACTCACAAAGCGGCTTTCTGTCTATAACTCTACTGATGAGGCATAATAGGCCGAAATGTACATACACAAATTGACTTTTTCTCGATTTGTTTACGCCTTACATTTGAACAGACATATTCGGCTAATTCATCAATTATCAACTAACTAATTTTCAAATTAGGTATGACTTCAATTAAGCACATATTCTCCCAAATAAATGTTTTATCAGCATTTTCCATGTATTTTCAACCACATACACACACACACACACACACACACAGATATATATATATACATATATATATATATATATATATATATATATATATTATATATATATATATATGGGGTTGGCAACCTTCCGGTTAAGACCATGGCGTAGTGTCCATTTAAACATTTTTTTTACCTACAGCTACGTGAGGGGCTGAACAGATCGATCCTTGAATGGCAGTCTCTGGTGCAATGACTGCAAACAAAAGGTGATGCTTTCTGTAGGTGTTGTTATCTCTCCTTCCTTTTAATTCTCTTTTCTGTGGCGGCTTCTTTCCTCTCTTTTCCACTCCCTTTTGTTCCTTGTTTGACGAGGAGGCGCCAGGTCGCACGGTCTTCTGCACAAGCCTCCCATGTGTTTATGTCGATGTGGCACGTCTTCATGTCTCTCTTGCAGACATCTTTGAAGCGAAGGCGTGGTCTCCCTGCCGGTCGGGTGCCCTCTACTAACTCACCATACAGTAGGTCTTTGGGGATGCGGCCTTTGTCTATCCTCCTGACATGGCCAAGCCAGCGCAGGTGTCTCTCGCAGATGATGGCGGGCATGCTGTTTACGTTTGCTCGTTCCAGCACTTCTGTGTTGGGCACTTTGTCCTACCAGCGAACACACACACACACACACACACACACAGATATATAGTATAATAAAAAAATTGAAAAAACACAGGTTTGAATGAGTTAAGTGGTGAGTTTATTGGCAGACGCTGCAGTGTTTCGATCTATTAATTAGATCATCTTCGGGGCTTTTGTTGGTATGTGGAAGGGGATTAAAAAATATCTCAGAATAAGGAGAAAGGCGAGTAATAGTCCTTGTTTATCGGTCTGTTTAAAATTTGATGTCTGAGAAAAAAGAACGTTGAACAAATGAACGGTTTGAAATATGACGTCAAATATTCTTTTTTTGCGGTGTGAATATTAGAATGTGTAAGTGTTTGTATCGAAAAAAGCATTGTGCATTTTTCATGTGTTTATGAATGTGTGGTTGCGCGTGTGTGTATAAATATTTTGCGATAAATGGAATCGAAACAAACCTCAAGGTTATGTATGTGTGTGTGAGCATGATTTTGATTTTATACATATATATATATATATATATATATATATATATTATATATATATATATATATATGAAAAGAAAAAATATTTAAAAATATAACAAACACAGGATGTTACGATCAGGAAACAATTTTTAGTGTCAAATACTTAAGTATTTCGGTATTTTATACCATCTTCAGGACACTGTTAGGTGAGGAACAAAATGATGTTAAGTGTATAGTGGTTGTGTGAATCTGATGCTGTTAACCGTTAATTTTCATATGCGCGTTTGTTTACGAAAAGCAAATGACGTGATCAATGCATGTGCAAAAATGGAAGGCGAAGAACATATAATGGCGCATGCTTTAACGTGAATAAGCTGAGAACGAAAAGTTAATAAAGATATGTCGTATATCATATGGAATATTAATGTTAGAAAAATAAGAACATTAAAACAATATTAAATACATACATTCCATATATACGCATATCCACATATAATCATACATAGACCTATATATATATATATATATATATATATATATATATATATATATATATGCATATACACACATGTACACATACATACGCATACATATACATATATATACATACGAGCATACATATACATACATATACATACGCACATACAGACGTACACATACATAAATATGCAAAAGGCATACATGTATGCACAGACGTGTCATGTTATACTGTTGTGACCGGGGTTTGCAATCTTATAACCACCGATTATTAATTTGCCTATGTGTTTGGGTATGTTGAAATATTTTATTTTCATATTGTCGGATTAATTTCCTCATCGTATTTCCATATATATATATATATATATATATATATATATATATATTAGACTAGTTCTTGATTCTTTGGAAGTGATCGTCCTCGTGGCGTCACCGTTTGTACATGGAGTTGATTTAATTATGTTGTAGATTAATCTTTCCTTACGGTTCTTTGAAGTTGTTTGAAAACTTGATCGGGCCTATTAATATTTCTTAAGCAAAGTTTATAAACGATACAAAGTTTTGAAATGAAGACTCGACTCATCAAAGCGGAACTTGTCATGGAGCAATTATGCTCGAGTTAGTAACACATCAGATATAACGGAATAGAAAGCCCTGTTGGCTGTGGTTTTAGAATACACCGACTGCACCTCTACAGTTCTATCTCGTCGGCCATTTTCTCCGGGCCAATCTAGTGGGCTTCTATTAAGGGTTGGTCTTCTTTCTGTTGATTCTTCTTTGTGCTGGGCTGGTCATTGTTTGTAACAATTAATTAACAAACAAGACTTGGTTGTTTTATTTTGATAAAGCTTTATTCCGTAACCCTGCCCATATTGATTCTGCCTCAGGGGGAGATGGACCCCTGTGAGCTGACAACAACAGCTACACTCCTCGAAAGTTGGGCCACATCTCAAGCTAAAACTATCGCGTCTGTAATGGCCCGTTTTATAGGAGTCAAAACAAAAGGTTATTACTCGTCCATAACTGTCTGGTATTTTCTATGGACAGGGTTGACAAGAAAAAAGTAATATGTGTCATCTCTATTAATAATGTAGATTCGCTTCCGGCTTTTGTCTGTAACAAAAATTACGTCACTGCTTACGTCACATTATCCAAAATCGTCATAACATAGAATAAATACACTCAAAATTTGAACATGCAACATTAGACAGTTCTCATTGTTTTTTTTTAAACAATTTTTAATAAATACATGACTGTTATTATATATCTATATATAGTTTGTTTTATTTTAATACATATTTAAAGTTTACATTTGAAATTGTTTTATTTTTTAATCCTTTAATGAATTTGATGATTTTACTTACTTAGGGTACAAACTCGCTGACATTGAATTTTTAACTCCCACCCCTCAGACAATATGTTTCAAAAATCTATGTTTACATCGCCCGGAGTAACTGGTAAATAATTTCCCTTCAACATTTGGTATTTCAAAACTACTGTGAATCGATTTTGTACGTATATTGATACATTTACCAACCTCTCCGCACGATAAGGTCAGCCTCTTCCGGGATTTGAACTCGGGTCGACGAGTTCGTTTCCTACGACGGTAAACATTACACTATGCATTGATAGTAAATATCATATAGGCCATGGGGGAATGTCAATGAAGGGGTGACTCAACACAACCCAAAATTCCAGTTTAGTGTCATCTACAGGATGCCCTTTTTAGGGAAGGGCTTTTCCTATTCTATACTCGACGGCCAAGGAAGCGCGTGGTGTAATGGTTAAAGACATTGGAAATGGACTCGTCGCCCCGAGTTCAATTCCTGACGTGGCACTTGCATTTAATTTAGCGCTAATACCATTGGGAAAGGTATGAATCCTACTCTCTCCCTCCAGCTATGGGTAAATAGTAGGGCAGACTGGGCTCTTTAACCTTGGTTAAGCAAACGGTCTAGGAAAAGGAAAAATTTTAATTCAAACCTGTTAAACGTCGCTTAATAAATTGATCTTGTGTCACATCCTGCTCGTGTGGATGGGTTGGTATATATATATATATATATATATATATATAATTTTTTTTTTAAAGTTGGGCGTTATTACGAAGCATCTAAAAATAAATGAATGAACTCGATGTTATGGAGTATTGGATTAACTTATTTTATTATTATTATTTTTTATCATAAATTTTCGGGTTCGTTAGATACACTTTATCAAATGACTGTTGTTCCTGTTTAACTGATCTTTTGTCTCTATTTATAATAACGGAGTAATCTCGAAAACAAGCAGAAACTAAATGGATTCTAAAATTACAAACTCACGTGAGGGGACTGAACGCTGACATCGGAATACTCCGTTATTATAATTTTTTTACAGACGCTGCCGCTGTCAATAACAACAGAGACAAAAGATCCGTTGAACAGGTACAACAGTCATTTGATAAAGGGTATCTAACGAACCCGAAAATTTATGATAAAAAATAATAATAAAAAAATAAGTGAATCCAATACTCCATAACATCGAGTTCATTCATTTATTTTTAGATGCTTCGTAATAACGCCCAACTTAAAAAAAAAACATAAAAATATATACCAAAAGAAACATACGGAGACCCCTAAAATACAACATGAATATATATATCGGGTTAGCTCAGTCGGTAGAGCGTTCGGCTAGAAACCACAAGGTTCCTAGTTCGATACCGGTCCTCGCCAACTCAGCGTATGAGTAGCACAGGGATCTGTGCGGTAAAGTAAGGAGCTGATGGTAGATGTAGCGCTCCACCTCAGATGCTAAAACAATCTCCTTGGTTTAGTGCTATTGAAAAGGGAATAGACTCCCTCGCTGACTGGCTGATACCGACTTTAGGCCGCCCCGTCGACTTTACTTACTTTATATATATATACTAGAAGACCAAGCGGACAGGAAAAAAAGTAATATGTGTTATTGTATTAACTGGCAAATAATTTCCCTTCAAAATTTGATATTTCAAATCTACTGTGAATCAATTTTGTATGTATATGTATGTAAATCTGGTTTCTATGTGATAAAAGATTGCGCGCGTGACTGAAAATTGGCGGGAATATCTGCGGATCAACTGACATACAATAGAAACTGATGAATTAATGATTTCCTGATCAAAACTTAAAGGTCGACCTTTACACGAAATATGTGGCGTATCTCAATAGAACACTATTAAATATTTTACACGCTGTCTACAGCTACCTCCAGCTGTCTGTCTGTTATTGTTCAAAATAGAAACCGAAGCGACTAGCGGACAATACGTTGGGGACAATGGATCGATACGTATAATAAAAGTAATTGTTTTTGTTCCGACAAAACAAGTATTTCAAATCAGCAGAAATCCCCAGCCGACCTAGAGTTTCGCTGCAATATAAAAATTTTGCAAAAAGAATGATATTGTGTTGATATTATTCGTCGAGGAGAGGGTCGAGGGGTTGAACGGCGTGTGTGTACCGACGCATCTACACTCGCATGCACGCGAGCTCACGTAGGGATGCGCACGCAATGACGCACAGCACACTCACTCACATTAGTCATAATCACACACACACACACACACACCACACACACACACACACAACACACCTGTACACGTACACACATAGATGTTCTTAGAAAAAACGGAATTATAACTAGACAAAAGAACACGCTAAAATATTGTCCTTTCTTACACACAATTAGACAATCTCTAATGCATGTGCTTCATACACACACAGAAATATTCACACACACACACACGCACACACACACACATATATATATATGTGTGTGTGTGTGTGTGTGTGTGTGTGTGTGTGTATGGAAGCGCGTGGTGTAAACGTTAAAGTCATGGGAAATGGACTCGTCGCCCCGAGTTCAAATCCTGGGCGTGGTAATTGCATTTCACTTAGCGCTAATACCCTTGGGAAAGGTATGAATCCTGTTCTCCCTCCAGCTATGGATAAATAGTAGGGCGGACTGGGCTCTTTAAACTTGGTTAGGCAACCAGTCTAGGAGAAGGAAAACTCTGAATTCAAAACCTGTTGATCTCCGCTTAAGAAATTGACCTTGTGTCGTATCCTGCTCGTGCGGAGGGATTGGTAAATATATATATATATATATATATATATATATAATATATATGTGTGTGTGTGTGTGTGTGTGTGGTGTGTGTGTTTATGTGTGGTGTGTGGTTGTAAGAAGATAATGCTTGCAGTTTTTACTGTCTGTTGGGTATGTTAGTCTTTTAATATAACCACCCCATTTCTCTCTCTCTCTCTCTCTCTCTCTCTCTCTCTCTCTCTCTCTCTCTCTCTCTCTCTCTCTCTCTCTCTGTTGGAATCCACAAGTATGCACTAGACAAGTTGTGTCTCCCTCCATTAGGCCTTGGGTGCCTTGCCCCCCACCCAGCTCTAGGTTTGTACCCATGTGTATACGTAGCCCTTTCTAGACGCTAACCACCTAGCTCATATACAGTAAGTGATGTACAATTGCATTCGTGTCTTTGCAGAACAACTTCACAGCGGCAACAGTTTTATTGGGGATACCATATCCTAGAAGTATTGGCTCCACTTTTTCATTCAAATAAATATCAGCTTTCTTTCTCTGGTCATGTAAAGCGAGAATTCTTCCAAACTCTAACCGGTAGTGCTACTGTATGGCTGCACCATTTGGATGAAACGTTTGGGGAAAAAGCTAGATGGGGATTAATCTAATTTTTATTCGAATAAAATTCTGGAAGGATCCACCCGCAAAAAGCAACTATACGGCCATTTTCCTCGTATCACACAAACTATCAAAGGGAGATGAACCAGACATGCTGGTCACTGCTAGAGAAGTAAGGACGAACTCATAAGTGACGTTAACATACAAATGGAAACACCAGAGTGTACCTCTTTATTGCCATTAATCCTAGGCCAACTCTGACCCAGAGTGGTTCTACCTGCTAGGGATTCATCTATGGGTAAAATAGATCTGCTTAGAAATTATTCGTATTCGATAAGAATATTTCTTTACGATGGGTTATTATTAGTCACTTAAAACTAGATAATTGTGAACAAACAACTGACTATTAATAAATAGAAATACGATGACGAGTCAAAAAGTAATGACATTTTGTTTTGGACAGGTTTAATTACCAACACAGTAACTTGTATCATATATCAAAAATGAAGCTGGTTCTTTGTGGATCACATCCCTACTTCTCCACATAGGTGTGTCAAAAAGTAATGGCATTTTGTTTAGGACAGGTATAATTACCAACGCAGTAACATTCTTTTTAGCATTACCGAAAAAAATTACAAAGACGTATTTATTTTTTCCCTAAACCAGTTATTCAAAAATATATACTATGATATTTACCACGTGAACTACGATGGAAATAAAATGAGAAAGATATGGTATATAATTTTGTTTTTGCGTAGAGGTTCCTTGACATATGTAATTTATTTTAAGGATTAAGCAAGGGTAAAAAAAGTTTGAGAAACGCTAGTCTGGAAGTTGCAGGTTCAATCCTGACTTCAGGCAAAAAGAATAGAATACTTAACATAGCTTAACACTTGTACTCTCTCAAGGTTAATGGAATGGGAACCATCGACCGAAATCGATAAAATAAAGATTTTGGTTCGAAACTCCGTAAAGTCTCCCGATTACGACAGGAAGGATTCTGAGTTGATAAAGAAGATTCCCGAACCTGAAGAAGGCCGGTGGGGACATTGACCGAAACGTTGTGTATATAACAATAAAGATGAGGACAACAACCTGACAAATCTAAATGATACAAGAAATTAGTTTTTCTCTGAATGTTTGAGATGAGGCTTGATGATTAGTATTATCTGCGTTATTCGGACTATTGTCCTCATCTTCATTAACCCCTCTACCTCAGCTATGGTTAGCGGAATGAGATCACGATAAATCCGTGGACTGAATAAAGGGTTATGTTCAAAGTTCCATGATGGCTCCCGATTACGACAAGAAGTTTCCTGATTACGACAAGAAAGTTCCCGAGTCCGAAAAAGAAGGTTCCCGAGTCCGAGAAGGTTCCCGAGTCCGACAAGAAATACATGAAGAAGGCCGGAGGGCACATCAGCCGAAACGTTGTACAGATAATAATGAAGATGGGGACAATAGTCCGAATAACGCAGATAATACTAAGAAAAAACTTGTACTCAATTATAAGTGATTATTCAGATTGTCATTTGAAAATTAACCTTGCCTTTCGTTTCGTTTTATTTTTTAATTCCCTTTCATTTTTCTATTGAATTTTAATTTTCACAACAACCCTTAGAATTCCAAGTCACGTTTCCTTTAACCAAATCCATTGAGATATTCTTTTTTTTCCTAACATTTCCTTTGCATCCTTTTCAGCGCCGGTTTTGTAGTCGAAATTGAGCAGATGATCATGAAAAGTGCTTTGAATAATTTTCACCAAAAGGAGTTTTGGTCATGGGGATTGCCATTGCTGTTTTAATTCAAATTTTTGCCATTGGATGTTTTCCAAAATTTGTTTCATTAGAATTGTCGCGATTTTCAAGAAACTTTTCAGTTAAAAATATTAGAGTGCATCAAAAGTACGTTACCTCTTTCCATATAAGTAAGATTAACACCTACCTTAAGATATACAAGATGGGTAAAAAAAGTATTTTTTTTTTTGTACTTTTTGACACTTTTTGTATTCTAAAAAAAAAAAATCGTTCCATACATTCTTCATTTGTATCTTGGTAAATACAGCGTTAAACTTGGTACTTTTTTGACACACCTTGTATTCTAAAAAAAAATTTATGAATGGAACGTTATTTTTTTTTTTTTTCAGAATACAAGCTAAGTGAAAAAGTACAAAAAATCTCGATACTTTTTTGACACACCTTGAATATTATTTTTTTTTAATAACACCAATTACAACTAAATAGATTTATTAGAATACTTTAACTCCAGTAGTATACACAAATAAGATATAAACAAAACGAATAAAGGAAAAAAGAGGTGGAAGTTTGAGATAATAGATTTACAAATTACTTTTGCCTGAATAAAGGAGACACGTTTATAGAAAACAAATATTTAATTTCAAAGGAAATCAGTCTATACTTAGAAGCTAAAATTCATACAAACTACCGTGGTTGATGGCATATATGACGCATTTTTCCCCAAAAGTTTGGCTCAAAAAGTTGCCCTGCGTCTTATACATCGTAGGTGAAGTTTTAGACCTCTCATAGGCCTAGGCTAATCTTCTATATGATGCTCACTAACCCAACTTATGCTCAGTACTTTTACCTACCCTAAACTCCATTCATCCTTATTTTATTGCTAGTATTATTGTATTATTACCGGTGATTTAAAAATCAATTCGTAAAAATGAAATCTATTATTATTATTTACTCCTTTTGAGTTTTCCCTGGAATTTGAGTGACAGCAAGTCTCCCCAGGTCTCCAGGACGCTTCTGAGTATTCTGGCATATTGCAGCAGTGCAGTGTTCTGAATAGTTTCAACCCTTCCTCGGATTCCCAAACTTTCCAGACCCTTTTCCAATCCTTTTGAGACTGTTCTTCTTCTTCTTCTTCTTCTTCTTCTTCTTCTTCTTCTTATTATTATTATTATTATTATTTCCTGCTATTGAGATGTTTTGTGTATGCTTATTGCTTGCCTGTAGTGTCAAATTGCTTTTATACAGCTTTGTTTCTGCTTGTGTAATGCACAGCTAGACTGTTTTCAACAATATATGCTTAAATACACTAAGAACTGTGTTTCCTGAATCTGATCTGCTGTAATGGGGGTGCGTCTTGTATGCCCGCGCGTCTTATACGCCGTCAAATACGATAATTAAAATGACTAACAACCAGGGCATCTCAACAACATCTTAAGAAGACAGACAAGTCAAATAGTAGACGTTCGACCGTTATCGATATGCTGAAAAACCAACCAACCAACCAGCCAACCAAACAACCAATCAATGAAGCCTATAATTCTACCGGTTGACAACTAGCTGCACATGTTACCAGTCAAGTCAGATCTCTGTAACACTTCCTTCATCTTCTCCTCTTTCTACACCTTTTCGTCACCTTTGGTATCTACGCGTTTCCGCTGATTATTACGCCGGCCTGTAATTTTGGGGCGACATATTTGATTATACTTACAGGCAAACACAAGTTGATTAATGGCTGAGATCTGGTCAAAAGGAGCGACGTCTGAACTGGCTAATCAGCGGAATGTTTAAATGAACACGTGCTATTTTTCAATTTTAGATTCCATGAATTTTATCCAGACGTCAAAATTCAGTGTATGACAATGTTGCCATGTTAATTAGCAACACAAAAATCGAGTCTTCTTATCGTATTATTTAGGTTGCGAATGTCGTTAGGATTTATTCAGCTTTACTTTGTCTGACACAGAGGCCTCAATTAGCTTCTATCTATCTATCTATCTATCTATCTATCTATCTATCTATATATATATATATATATATATATATATATATATATATATATATATATATATATATATATTTCTGTTTATCTATCTATCTATCTATCTATCTATCTATATCTATCTATCTATCTATATCTATCTATCTATATCTCTATCTCTCTATATCTATCTCTCTATATCTATATCTCTATATCTATCTCTCTATATCTATATATCTATATCTCTATATCTATATCTATATCTCTATATCTATCTCTATATCTATCTCTCTATATCTATATCTCTATATCTCTCTCTATATATCTCTATATCTATATCTCTATATATCTCTCTCTATATCTATATCTCTATATATCTATATCTCTATATCTCCATATCTATATATATATCTATATCTGTCTATCTCTATCTCTATCTCTATATCTCTCTCTCTCTCTCTCTCTCTCTCTCTCTCTATATTATATATATATATATATATATTATATATATATGTTGTGTGTGTGTGTGTGTGTGTGTGTGTGTGTGTGTGTGTGTGTGAAGAAAGGAAGTGAATCCGACGGTATGTAGTATATCAAGAAAATGAAAAAAACACAGGTTTAAATGGGTTAAGTGGTGAGTTTATTGGTCGACGCTGCAGTGTTTCGATCTATTAATTAGATCATCTTCAGAGCATAAGATAAGAAATTATTTATTACAGAATAATGAGAAAAGCGAGTGGTAATCCTTGTCATTCAGTCTGTTTAAAAATTTGTTGAAGTTTGAAAAAGAAGACGGTTTTGAAATATGACATCAAATATTCTATTTTATGGCGTGAGTATGTGACGCTGTAAGTGTGTGTATTGAAAGGAAATATTCACACACACACAACCACATACCTAAAAAAAAATAATGCACAATATTTCCTTTCGATACACACACTTACAGCGCCACATACTCACGCCATAAAATAGAATATTTGATGTCATATTTCAAAACCGTCTCCTTTTTCAAACTTCAACAAATTTTTAAACAGACTGAATGACAAGGATTACCACTCGCTTTTCTCATTATTCTGTAATAAATAATTTCTTATCTTATGCCCTGAAGATGATCTAATTAATAGATCGAAACACTGCAGCGTCGGCCAATAAACTCACCACTTAACCCATTTAAACCTGTGTTTTTTCATTTTTCTTTATATATATATATATATATATATATATATATATGATTCTGCGTGGTGGGTTCCCGGTTTCGATTTCTGTCGGAGGGAAATCGTAGCTATACACCACTGATGAGACTTAATAAAGTTGAAACAGCTGTACGGTGTTTCACGTCGCACCCGTTTTTTGCCGAGTTCACTTGTCATGATTATTTTCAATAATTATCGAATTTCATACGATATACGCATTGTAATTGCCTTCAAAAAATATAAACAATAATATACTTTACTTTACTATACTCCAAAAAGCAAATTTTCAAACTATATATATATATATAATATATAATATATATATATATATATATATATATATATATATAAACAAATTTTTGGTATAATTGAATTTATAAGGGATTTTAAAAAATAATGACATACTTTTATTGATCAGCAAATTTCGAAAGAGAAAAGCGAAAATGAAAACTTAAGGGCCCTTTCGACAGGTGCTTTGTCAAAAGTAACAACCGGTAGCTCGTTTAAAAGTCACAATGTAAATTAGATAGGTAAAAGAGAGATTAAATCATATGCAATGGTGGGGTAATATGAAGGCAAATAGGGAGGAGGAATTTCCACATATATACATATATATATATATATAGAGAGAGAGAGAGACGAAAATTCTGTCGGGTTTCGATCCCGGATAAAGGTATCTGTTAAAAAGTCGAGCCACACTGACGAGAAGTAAACTTCGAAACACGTGTCTGTGGATGACTGATATATATGCTCCCACACCCTATAGTTGAGTACTGTAGGAGGGACATTAATTGAAATTTCACCGTTTGGCGTAAAGCCGTTACGCGTCTGTCCGCTGTTTACAGTCTAGAGTTCTCTGGGGATTGTAAAAACATTTCGCGTAGGAATGTATCAATTAATTCTTCACTTCAGACTGATAGTCGCTAATAGCCACAAGGGTAAGGGACTTGCCAGACGAAAATTCTGTCGGATTTCGATCCTGGCTAGAGGAGATAGCTGTTAAAAAGTCGAGCCGCAATGATGAGAAGTAAACTTCGAAACATGTGTCTGTGGATGACTAATATATATATATATATATATATATATATATATATATATATATATATTAACTCCTTCGTACATATAGAATGTGACACATGGTTAATTTCTGAAGCTGAGTTTAACAGGTTTGAATTCAGAGTGTGCCTTCTCATAGACTGGTTAACTATCCAAGATTAATGAGTCCAGTCTGTCCTACTATTTACCCATAACTGAAGGGAAAATAGAAGCGTACCTTTCCCAAGGGTATAAGTGCAATGTGACAATGCAAACAGCCTCGTCGAGGATTTGAACTCGGATCGACGAATCCATTTCCTACGGCTCTAACCATTAAACCACGCCACTCAAATTATAACATCAAGAACTTTCATGCACTTTTCTTTGAATTTCCCTCCACACACATCTCTCTCTCAATATATATATATATATATATATATATATATATATATATATATATATATATGTGTGTGTGTGTGTGTGTGGACATCTGACGTAGTTGTATCAGTGCTACTGTACGGCTGCACCACTTGGACCCTAAAAAAGCGCCGAGATAATAAGCGAGATGGGAGTCTTACAAGAATGTTGCGTGCGATCTTAATCAAATCATGGAAAGAACATCCTACAAAAAGGCAGCTGTATACACACTGCAATGCACTTTACCCTTGTTCTCATAGACCAAGGGACAGGTGCAGCCTGAGGGATAGACTCCTGAAGCCAGCCACTGCCATATATATTGCAGGAGTCAATAATTGTGCTTTCTTTCGCCTCAAAAAATTTCCTTGGTATCTTGCTATATAACTTGGCAAAGGTAGCGATTTCCTCTTTAAAGATCGTTTATATATATTTACCAAACACTCCGCACGAGCAGGATGGGACACAAGGTCAATTTCATAGGTAGAGTTTAACAGGTTTGAATTCATAGTTTTTCTTCTTCTAGACTGCTTGCCTAAGCAATGTTAAAGAGCCCAGTCCGCCCTACTAGTTACTCATAGTTGGAGGGAGACTAGTCGGATGCATACCTTTCCCAGAGGTATTAATGCTATGTGACATGTAAACAGTCTCGTCAGGATTTGAACTCGGGACAATGGGTCTATTTCTTACGACTCTAATCATTACATCACGGGTTTCTTAGTTGACAAAGGAAGTAATTTTGTTTCTGCGGTCAGGTAAACTGCTTTTTGTTCATTAAAGGTCGCTTATAACTAAGAGAAAATTCATAGATAAATAGCTGCATTGAAAGGCAAATCATTTCCAAGGCCTTTTATCGTAAAACTCATTTCCAATGCATTTTTAATGTAAAAATTATTTGTAATGCGTTTTTATAGTAAAAATCATTTCCAATAAATTTTTATAGTAAAAATCATTGACCAATACATTTTTTTAGTAAGAACCATTTCCAATACATTTTATTAGTAAAAATCATTGGCCAATACATTTTTCTTGTAAAAATCACTTTCATTGCATTTTTATAGTAAGAACCATTTCCAGTACATTTTTATAGTAAAAATTATTGGCCAATACGTTTTTAAAGTAAAAATCATTTCCAATACATTTTTATAGTAAAAATTATTGGCCAATACGTTTTTAAAGTAAAATCATTTCCAATACATTTTTAGTAAATATCATTGGCCAATACATTTCTCTTGTAAAAATCATATTTAATGCATTTTTTAGCAAAAATCATTGGCCAATACATTTTTTTAGTAAAAGTCATTGGCCAATAATTTTTATCATAAAAATCACTTTCATTGCATTTTATAATAAGAACCATTTCCAGTACATTTTTATAGTAAGAATCATTTCCAGTACATTTTTATAGTAAAAATTATTGGCCAATACGTTTTTAAAGTAAAAATCATTTCCAATACATTTTTATAGTAAATATCATTGGTCAATACATTTCTCTTGTAAAAATCATCTTCGATGCATTTTTTAGCAAAAATCATTGGCCAATACATTTTTTAGTAAAATTCATTTCCAATACATTTTTTTAGTAATAATCATTGGCCAATACATTTTTATTGTAAAAATCACTTTCATTGCACTTTATAGAAAGAACCATTTACAATACATTTTTATAGTAAGAATCATTTCCAGTACATTTCAATAGTAAAAATTATTGGCCAATATATTGTTATAGTAAAAATCATTTCCAATACATTTCTTTTGTAAAAAAAAACATTGGTCAGTACATTTCTTTTGTAAAAATCAATCTTTTTAGTAGAAATCATTAACCAATACATTTTTATTGTAAGAATCATTTCCAGTGCTGACCAAAGTCCTAAGAACACATTGCTGATCGTCAGTGCGGTCCTTTTTTTATTCAGTTCTAAAAGAGTTACAACCACGCATGCGTATTGTGCTATTTGCAAATGGTGGTTCTAACCGGGTGGGTCAGACATCGTGGTATCTACGTATCGAGTAAATTTGAGCTTCCTGATTCGATTTTACTAACAGATTCATTATTCATTTTCGATCTGCCTTTCTTAATATCCTGTTTTGTTTGTTTCTTGAATTGTTTTCTTAATAGCATTCATAATTATCATCGACTCACATAATGTGTCTACGAATCTTGACCTTCTTGCCAATTAAAAACATTAACCTCATAGGAAATCGAAACACCCACCTAAAAAGTTGTTTTTTTCTCAAAATTTAGATTTAACATCAAAAGGGGGTCACAAAACTAAATCGGTTATTTCTTAGTTGAGTAACATAATATTACAGTGACCCAGAAAAAACAGAACCCAGATTATTTATTTATTTTCCCATTAAACTAACCCTAAACCCCAACCCTAACCCTAACCCTAACTCTTGTTGTAGTTAAACTTAAAAAAGAATTGAAATTAAAATTAACAGCTTTATTACAAAATTTGTGTTTTTCTGGGTCACCTTGTAATATTATGTTACTCAACTAGGGTTTATGGTTAGGGCTATGGTTATGGTTTAGGGTTAGTTATTGGGAAAATAAATAAATAATTTGGGTTCTGTTTTTCTGGATCACTCTGTAATATCATGTTACTCAACTAGAGGTGTTAGGGTTAGGGTTAGGGTTTAGGGTTAGAGTTAGGGTTTAGGCTTAGGGTTGGGGTTTAGGGTTAGGGTTGAGGTTTAGGGGTTGAGGTTAGTAGTTTAATGGAAAAATAAATAATTTGGGTTCTGTTTTTTCTGGGTCACCCTGTAATATCATGTTACTCAACTAGGAAATAACCATTAAATCTTATGTTTTTTGTTGGAGTTTGTTGGGTCTTTTTTCTCTCAAAAATCTTATGAAAATATTAAATAAACTTCTCAAATTTGTAATTCTCGTAACTTTATTGAAAATATTACATACTCCTCCGCTAAATTAGGTTTAATCTAAGTGATTTTCAGTAAGACCCATTTTGCTGAGGAGTATGTAATATTTTTCATAAACTTACGAGAACTAGAAATGCATTGAAAGTGAGTTTTACAATGTAAATGTATTGACCAATGATTTTTACTAAAAAATGCATTGAAAATAATTTTTACAATAAAAATGTATTGGTCAATGATTTTTACTAAAAAATGCATCGAAAATCATTATTACAAGAGAAATGTATTGGCCAATGATTTTCACTATATAAATGTATTGGAAATGATTCTTACTATAAAAATGTATTGGAAACGGTTTTTATTGTAAAATGCATTGAAAGTGATTTTTACTTATTGTAAAAGTCACTTTGAAACCACCGATTTACGCCCGATCACTGAAGTTCACTACTCAGATGGGTGACCATTAAGCAGTATCAGGTACTATAATTAAATAACCCCAAAAAGGTTGATATGCTGTAAAACAAAACAACCGTCCAACCAACCGGCCTCTAATTGGGAGTTCTAGCCTTTTTGAAAATAATACATATTACTACTCCTCTAATTCACCCCCCCCCTGTTTAAAAATGAGACCGTCCAAACTGTCCCAGATGAAATGCAAAAAAATTGTAAATCCTGATTATCTCTTGTCGATTAATCACCGAATTCTTTTTCCTATGAATGTCGACACCTCAGCCAAATAATGGACCATTTCGTTTTTATTAGAAAGAAAGAAAGATAAAGAGTGGGGAAAGATAGAGAGAGATGGAGAGGGCGCGCGGAAGCGATAACACTAATCTGTTTCAATCGAACATTATGAAAAGATGAAAAAGAAGTAAAGAAAGAAAGAGAAGAGTGAGGGAGAGTTAAATCAAGATTATTATGTTTTTACATATTGAACTATTTGGCAATATCGTTTAAGTAAACATATGAAACGTTGTAATAATATCATACTGTGGTATATCCACAGGTCCTGTTAGTTAAACTAACTTCCTCCTTTAAACTGGATTTCTTATGTTTTTCATGTCTCCCCGGACGGTTCCAAGTTGTCGTAAGTCAATAAACACAACAGAAATTCCGCCCTGTCGACTGGGGCGTTAGAACGCACCGACTGCACGTCTGCAGGTGGGTAAGATTCTCCCAAATGGCGCCACCTGTTGGCCGTGGGTGGCGACCCATGATGCTTAAGGATAGAACCCAGGTGGTTGAGCAGTTCATGACTTGCAATATTCCACTTTGGTCCTTTCTTGGGCTGGACGCGCGGTGGGAGAGGCCCCCTCCGATCAATCGGCGTGTTATGTCAAGACCTAGCACATATATGATTACCCCAACCTTGTTGCCCTCATGGCAAGACCCAACCCCTTTTTTATCATATGGGTGTTAGAAGGCGGTGGGTGAGGGTCGTCTTTTCCTGGGAATGACGTTAAATTCTATCTGATGGTGAGGTTCCGGTTTGGGAGATTTGGCGAATGTGGAGCACCCCTTCATCACCATTGCTCCCTGATCTACTCTGACCCGGAGTGGTAGTACCTGTTAGGGTCCCATCTATGGGTTAAATAGAAAAAATGTATTTATAATCAAACTGATTATCCATGAAGAATCACTTTATTTCAAAACTTTATCGGCATTAAATGACCCACTGAGGTTGATATGCCGTCAAACAAACCAAACCAAACAAATCAAATGAAATTTTCCTGTTCTCCATTTATTTCAGTTCTCTAGCGAGCTCTAGATCTTCCCAAGTTTTTCTCTTTTCTTTCGCATTTAATCTCTGCCTTACCAGAACAAGGAAATCAAATGACAGACATTTTTTCTGGCTTACATTTGCTAGATCTTATCTTCTAGCTGGATTTTGGTAATCTGTTTGAATCCCAAACTTCCAGAGAATGGAATATTTTTATTCTTTAAGACAGATTTTAGATTGTACAGGAAATATTGGTTTGTATGGTTGTATTCTAATCGTTTTCCAATGCGTCAAATTTATTATTTTTTTTAAACTCCTTTTGAGTTTTTCATATCAGCGTCAGCTGATGGTATTTCACTGGAGTGAGTGACAACAAGTCTCCTCAGGTCTCCAGGACTCTTTTGAGTATTCTAGCCGATTGCAGCAATGCAGTAGTCTGGGTGGTCCCAATTCTTCCTATGATTTCCAGGTCATCCTGTCTTTTTTCTATGTTTTTGGGACCGTTCTCGGTGCACCAACTACAATTGGTATCACTTTCACCCTCATATTCCACAGCTTTTTCAATTTTCTGGCAAGGTCCAGGTATTTGTCCAACTTTTTGTTTTCTTTCAACTTCACCATGTAATCTGCTGGAACCGCAAAGTCCACCAGTTGGCATGTTCTCTTTTCTTACTTTTTTTTTTGTTAATCAAAACTAGGTCTCGTCTCCTGGCCGGATGGGGTGACCCTCTTTATCCCGAAGTCCCAGAAAATTTTATGCGTCTCACACTCAGGAACAGAATCTGGTTTATGCATATACCATTTTGTTGTATGATCAAAATTTAATTTTTTGTATAATTCCAGTGGATCACCTTCTCAACCCAGTCGTGCCTCGCTTTGTATTCCCGTTGTGCTAGTTTGCTACATTCGCTTAATACGTGGGTTACAGTCTCATGTCTGTCACCGCACAGTCTATATTTACTGTTTGGTTGTGTCTTATCTATTTTTGCTTTGATATAATTTGTTCCTATTTTGTGCAACAATTATTAACGATTCAGTTTCTCTTGAAGTTTCCTCTTCTTAACCCTGTCCAAATCTTTTTATGTGCAACCTCTCTGATTTGTCGTTTGAAGTGTCCATAGAATTGTTTTTCTTCCCATCTTTGTTTTCTGGTTTTCGTTGTTTATTTTTGTAATTCTCCTTTGGTTTCCAGGACTCTTCTGAGTATTCTAGTTGTATATAAGAATGCTGTTGTGTGAATGGTCTTGATTCTTCTAGTTTCCAACTCAGGTCTTTTTATCCAAACCCTTGTAAAGAAGAGGGGGAAAGAGAGAGAGAGAGAGAGAGAGAGAAGAGAGAGAGAGAGAGAGAGAGAGAGAGTTAAATCAAGCTTATTATACATTTTACATATTGAACTATTTTCAATAGCTGTTAAGTAAACCTATCAAACGTTGTAATAATTAAATTATCATACTGTGGTATATCTACTGTTGGAATATTTGGCATAAAAGGTGTGCTGTAGGCCACAACCTAAACTTATAGACTCGTCGTAGCCGCATGGATTCAATCAGCCAATCAACAGTCAAAATACGTGGTAGGTTGACTATTTAATCGCCGGTTTTCAAAGGCATTCAATTGCTCATAGTTAACACGGACGAACGGATTAACAACCAAGGATTCTGATTAATACTAAGGAACAACCTAGGATTTTTCACTAAGGAACAACCAAGGATTCTGACTACCACTAAGGAACACAAGGATTCTGCCTAACACTAAGTAACACAAGGATTCTACCTAACAACCAAGGATTATGCCTAATACTAAGGAACACAAGGATTCTGACTAACACTACAGAACAACCAAGGATTCTGCCTAGCACTAAGTAACACAAGGATTCTACCTAACACTAAGGAACAACCAATGATTCGGTCTAACACTAAGGAACAACCAAGGATTCTGCCTAACATTAAGGAACACAAGGATTCTACCTAACACTAAGGAACACAATTGATCTCCACAGTGAAATGCTCTTACCTTCAGCCTAAAAATGGCCACAAAAATCGTAACATTCACAGCTCCTGCTATAATTTTGCCTCTTGCATGTTTTTCCTCACCAGCGCTCGTTCGTGGCCTTTCAGTGAAGTCTGAGCAACAGCAAGGAGTCTTCTGAGAATTCTAGTCGATCTTAATGGCGTGGTCTGGATGGTATTGATTCCTCGTCAGATCTTAAATTCTTCCACATTATTTTCTCCAAGGGAGAACCATTCCAAGCGCAACATCTGCAATTGGTAGCACCGCCTCCCCCACTCACCTGTTTTCTCAATTTTCTGGCAATTTTCCCGCTTAGCCATGCACTCCATTCGTAATAGTTTGCTGCATTCGTTTATTATATGACTAGAAGCGGCTGCCCGGCGTTGTTGGGTAGTTGGGGGGTATTTTTAAAAAGTTAGTCTCGCAGATCCATTATTACTAACCGTGAGTTGGATCCTCGCTGGATGCCCCACAAAATGTTCCAGGTAAAAAAAGATCTGGCGGAACGTCAGGATTTTTTTCTCAAATCGAAATCAAATCTACAATATTATTTGTACAAAAAGCAAGTTCTGGTGATAGTGAATGTGTGTATATATTTACTCTATCGTTAATTGTTTTATTTTCGTAGTTTCATCCGGACATACGTTCATACAATGGCAATAGGCAATAGCATAATCTTTACAGATCATTGCCGTCCCTCACAATCCCACAACTCCACCACCAGAACCCTTCCTTGCATGAGCCCTCAAATGACTCATCAAACCTGCTGCAGATCTACAAAGTTTGACGCAAATATGACATTGAAAAGACTTCTTCCCCGTTGAATGAGATGATTCAGATGAATCAGATGAGTCAGATGATAAAATTTGATGCTTATGCACTACCATATGTCTCTTAAGACCAGAAGCCGACTTACAGACCTTGCCACATATAGCACAAGACATATTTTTGCTCCTGGAATCTGCATGGATTGACCCAGGTGAGATTTCCTATGATTGACATAGCCAGCCCTCGAAAGCAAAACTCGACCACATACATACACACAGCTGCCCTTTATATATGAACTAGAAGCGGCTTCCCGGCGTCACCTGGGTAGAAGGAGGGCAAAAAGTGAGTCTCGAATATCTATTATTAGATAATCGTGAGTTGAATAATCGCAGGATGCCCCATTAAAATCCCTATGTAAAATGACTTTGCATTGATACGGTTTGGTGGGACATCAGAAAAAAGTACACTGACACGCTGGAAAAAAAAATAATGTCTCCTATCTAAAATATTAAATGAAAAAAAAAATCTATGCTGTTACTATTTAAATCTTATTTTATAATTATCTTCACGAATATAGATCAAATCTTCATTATTTTTGCTCAAAAAGCAAGATCTGGTGAGAGTGAATGTGTGTATATGTTTACTTTGTAGTTTGTGGTGGACCGGAAGTTCTAACTACGACGAATAAAAGTCAAGTGACGAAATTCAATAGTCTGCGCAAGGGGATCGCGCAGCCTAGTAAAAAGAAAATTGAAATAAAAATTTGTACATTTTCAACCAATCAGAGACGTTCGCGCCCAAAAAGGAATCTACCAAAAAGACCCAATTTGGAGCCTAATTTTTCTTATAAATAACGGATTTTTCAGACCCCAATCAGAAAGAATTTATTCGTCAAAACGACTCCACGTCATGCTAGCGTAAGATAAAATCACATTCACTTATAAGAAGGTATGAACATATATCACTCTCTATTAATGTGGTATAATGGTTAAAGTCATGGGAAATGGACTCGTCGCCCCGAGTTCAAATCCTGGACGTGGTAATTGCATTTCACTTAGCGCTAATACCCTTGGGAAAGGTATGAATCCTACTCTCCCTCCAACTATGGATAAATAGCAGGGCAGACTGGGTTCTTTAAACTTGGTTTAGGCAACCGGTCTAGGAGAAGAAAAACTCTGAATTCATACCTGTTGAACTCCGCTTAATAAATTGACCTTGTGTCACATCCTGCTCGTGCGGAGGAGTTGTTAAATATATATATATATATATATATATATATATATATATATATATATATATATTTCTATAATCAACAATTTACATGATCAGCAATTTATTTACGCCTGACTGTTTAGTGACTTATTACATCTTACCCTTTCTTTCTCACTTCAAAACTTATAACATCTTTTTCTTACATGTTATAATGAACTTTACAAAAATTACATTTTTGTACAAAAGACTGATGAAAGAACTTTGCTCGGTATTCTGCATTACCTTTTTGTAAGCTTTTTCTCAATACAATTTGTTTGTTTTAAAATTGAGTTCTGTTCTGTATGCCATGTGCCTACGTTATTGAATATTCTTGTGGTGTCTTTCACGTTTTGAATAATATTTAATGAAGTTCAACTTTAACCTGGTGACCTCACAATATATATATATATATATATATATATATATATATATATATATATATATATATATATATATATATATATATCAAACAATCATACAACCATCCACCATAAGTAAAATTGTTTTATTTACGTAGTTTTATCTAGACGTGATGATGGCAGCAAACTCGTGTTCGAGTATTGCCATTGCTTGATTAAAAAAAAGAAGAAAAGAATGAAAGTTCAACGGTGAGCAGCGCCAATGTGGCTTTTAGTCCAGCTGAAGTCTTGCACATCTTCCCACATTCAGAACAAGTTATTCCAAGGAGCACAGGGTAGATTATTTGTGCATTTCGCCGATGCACAGTTTGGTGACTCATCAGGCCAACTCTGCTCAGACACGGCCTTCCGCATTGTTCACACATGGCAATAGCATAATCTTTACAGATCACTGCCGTCCCTCACAATCCCACAACTCGACCACCAGAACCCTTCCTTGCATGAGCCCTCAAATGACTCATCAAACCTGCTGCAGATCCACAAAGTTTGATGCAGATATGACATTGAAAAGACTTCCTTCCCGTGAATGAGTGATGATTCAGATGAATCAGATGAATCAGATGATAAAATTTGATGCTTATGCACCACCATATGTTCTTTAAGACCAGAAGCGACTTACAGACCTTGCCACAGATAGCACAAGACACATTATTTGCTCCTGGAATCTTCATGGATTGACCCAGGTGAGACTTCCTATGATTAACATATCCAGCCTTAGAAAGTAAAACTCGACCACATGTCAGACATTTCCAACCCTCCATGATCTCTCCAATATGACAGGTGTAACCTTTCGAAGTTGACGCTTTAGGTTTTCATGCACGATTCTTTCACTCTCAAAACTGGTACAGCCATCATCCACATGAACTATCCAATCAGTTCTCTCCAGTGCCAGCTTTTCCCGGTTGTCAGGATTTATTTTGTTCACACATAACACACATAAATACACCATCCATACATACACATCAACTGTCCTATATATATGAACTAGAAGCGGCTAACCGCATCGCCTGGCTAGAGGGAGTACAAAAAATGTTATTCTCGCAGATCCATCATTATTGAATCAGAGTTGGATCCTCACAGGATGCCCCATTAAAATCTCTATGTATAAATACCTTGTGTCAGGAAAAAAAGGGTGAGCGGACACTCTGAAAAGGAAGATTAATGTCTCCTAATTAAAATATTAAATGCAAAAAATCAAATCTATTCTGTTATTAGTTAAATTTTATCAAATCTCTATTATTTTTGCTCAAAAACCAAAACCTGGCGATATTTAAATGTGTATATATATTTACTTCGTCGTAAATTGTTTTATTTCCGAAGTTTCCTCCGGATATACAGATTCAACAACTGTCCTTTATATATGTACTAGAAGTGGCTACCGACGTTTGCCTGGGTAGTGAGAAGGTAAAAAAGTTAATCTCGCAGATCCATTCTTACTGAATGACAAGTTGGATCCTCGCAGGATGCCCCTTGTTAAGCAGCAATGAGCTACTTAAGTAAAAGCAGGTACTGTAAGCAACCATTATAAAAATGACTTTGGGTACCACACATGGTGTAATGGTTAGCAAACTAGACTCACAGGCCATTGTTAGTAATTTCGATTCTCATTGGGCGCTCTATACTTCTGGCCTTATGCCACATTTAAGCTAGCTTAGTACATAAATATGGGCACCTCACGTGGTGTAATGGTTAGCAATCTAGATTATCAGACCATTGTTAGTGAGTTCGATTCTCATTGGGCGCCCTATACTTCAGGCCTTGTGCCACATCTAAGCTAAGCTTAGTAAATAACTATATAATCAAAATTGGGCACCTCACGTGGATTAATGTTAGCAAGCTAGATTCGCAGACCATTGTTATTGAGTTCGATTTTCATTGGGCGCCCCATGCTTCTGCCTTGTGCCACATCTAAGCTAAGCTTAGTAAATAACTATATGTTCAAAATATGGGCACATTATGTGGTGAAATGGTTAGCAAGCTATATTCGCAGACCATTGTTAATGAGTTCGATCCTCATTGGGCGCTCCATACTTCTGGCTTTGTGCCGCAGCTAAGCTAAGCTTACTTAATAACCATATTCAAAATGACTTGATTCAGCATTAAATAACTCGAAAAGGGTTGATATGCCTTTAAACAAAACAAGCAAACACCCAACTATTACACCCGCCTTTTTCATACTTTTTCGTTGAGCAATGTTGAAAGTTAATTAGATTTTATAATTAACGTTTTCAAAAAATGATTACATGTAAAAATAAAATTACATTACTTAATTCAAAACAAGAAATGATCATATCTGTAGGGTTATCCTCTGAATAATTTGTGATTCGCCTTTGGCCTTGAAAACACCCTTCAATGTGTCGTGTCATAAAGTCACGTCATTCATAGATTGTTTTTAAAAAGAATATTAGGTTTCTTTATTCCTGAGGGGCACGAATCAAAGTTGCCTGTTGAGGAGTCTAAAGAGCTTTTTAATTGGATTTAATTCAAAAGAGTTGGCTGGCCAGTCTCTATAGTTGGTGGGGCAAGATGATCTGATACATTTGTAGTGGGTTAACTGCTTGGCTGTGATATCATCGTGAGTTCGAACTCCAGTCTCTCCTAATCACCTTCAAGTCAATTTTGGACTTATAAAAAAAATGCATTGCTTTTTATACAACAAATTGAGCGTAGCGTGGACATGAAATAACGACGCTCGAGTTAGTTGACAGTTTCTCACCTGTATTGAAGGATACAATTCTGTACTGACGATTGTCTTGTGGGTGGTCGTGATTGGAAGATTGACCACAAGAGTCTTCGTTAGTAAGAGAATTGAATCCCCTCAATCAAGAAACTCAGCTCGTGTCTTGAAGAAGGTCCGAAAGACCGAAACTTATAGCATCGACATTACCACCAGTAATAAATTTCCATCCATGTTGTCTTATATTTCTCCGCGTTTATCTATTTCTCCACTCATCTTTCTTCTCTTTCTCTCTCTCTCTCTCTCTCTTTATATATATATTTATATATTGATATATTATATATATTGCCTAAACAAAATGGCATTACTTTTTGACTCGCTCGTGTATATATATATATATATATATATATATTAGTATATATATAACGAGCGAGTCAAAAGTAATGCCTTTTTGTTTAGGAGAGGTATAATGACCAACACAGGAACATGTGTCATACATCAAAATAAGAAAGCTGGTCCTCTGTGGATCACATCCCTCGTCACTGGAATAAATGTTTCTCTCTCTTCGGCTCATGTAAGAAGGTTTGAGATGCAACACATTATTCCAGTTACGAGGAAGTGAAATCTGTAGTGAAGAAGCTGGCTCAAAGAACAATCAACAGAATTTCTAGGCAGGGATTACATGCTCTCATGCGGAAGTCCGAAATTGCTATTGAGGGAGACTGTGACTATGTGTAAAGTGGGGATGTGATCCAGAGGACTAGCTTTATTTGGATGTATGTACATGTTGCTGTGTTGGTAATTATATCTGTCCTAAACAAAATAGCATTACTTTTTACTCACTCGCGTAATATATATATATATTATATATATATATTATATATATATATATATATAGGGAAACTATGTATAGGGAATACTATATATATATATATATATATATATATATATATATATATATATATATATATATCCACAGTGGACTAGCTTCATTTGAATGTATGATACATGTTCCTGTGTTGGTAATTTATACCTGTCCGAAACTAAATGCCAATTACTTTTTTACTCACCCTCATATATATATATGATATTATATATATATAGGGAAACTATATATATATATATATATATATATATATTGGGAAACTGTGGCTATGTGGAGAGGTAGGTATGTGACCACAGATACCAGCTTTATTTGGATGTATGATACATGTTCCTGTGTTCGTAATTATACGTGTCCTAAAATAAAAAAGCATTACTTTTTCACTCACCCTCGTGTATTATATATATATATATATATATATATTTATATGATAGATAGATTAGATAATAGATAGATAGATAGATATTAGAGAAAGAGAGAGTGTGTGTGTGAGAGAGAGAGGAGAGTGAGGGAAGAGAAAGACATACAGGTAATATAATGGCGTACAAAGAAACAGTATCATGTAAAATTGGAGGGAAAAGGCTAGGAGTGTTGCAACGAAGAAACTATTTGAAAAATGCGAGGTAACATATTTGAAATTAAACATTCATATATACAAAAGACGCCTCAAGATTGAAGATGAAAGGACTATTTATTTTTTTATCTATTTATTTATTTATTCATTTATTTATGTTTTGTATACCTCATTTATTTTTTTCTTTACTTCACCTGCCAGGTGTTCATCATTTTGCACGGAATCAAACGAGCTTTCTTTCCATTTTGCCAAAACCTAATCAATCTCTCTCGCCACCCTCCGCCCCCTCTCCTTTATTTTTAACCACTTTTCCTGTTCACTACTTTTCAATCTTCTCTCCGCCCCCTACGCCCCCCCTATCTTTCCCATGGGTAATTATTTTTTCCTTTTGCTTTTTATGAGTAACGTCACTTCATATATGAACATATAAAAGTAAGCATTCGGAGAATTGGGTTGCAATGGGACGGTATATATAGAGTATGACGTGTTGGTGAAAAAATGTTAAAAAAAAAAAGAACGACCCCTATTATTGAAGTGATAGGAAATGGTGGGAAAAATAGAATAGGTAATTATTACACAGTTACATTCACAGAGAAATGCGAACGGACTGATCTGAATAGAGATACCGACAGACAGACCGACAGACAGATAGAAAGACAGATTTACACGCATAAAAAAACAATACGCCAAGCACACAATGCACATACATACACAAACATGCCACACAGACGCATGCAGAAAACACAAACACACACCTAACATATATATTATATATATTATAATTATATATTATATATATATATATATATATGAGATTTATCCAAACGTTGGTAGTAAGGGATGATTCTATATGTGATTTCTAAGATCCACTGTACTATATTGATTTGATCCAGTATGTATAAACTACAAGCGAATCTGTTAAATCACTTGAAGAGAGCATCAATGTATTAATAACCTTTTTGATTATAACAGAGCAATTTTATCGAAGAAAGGAAGGAAGAACTCAACACCGTAATTCCATAATAAATTATTTCGACCAAAATTGGGACCCATATAAATCTAAGTTGATTTAATACCGGCTCCCAAGATTTTCGTTCATCGATTGGACTCAATTTCACTTAATTCTTTTAATATTCTTTTAATTCATTATATATAGGGTGACTCTCCTATTTCGTAAAATGATAGATTAGGGGTTCAGCAGTGAGTGATAAAAAAACGACCCTATTCGTTGAAGTGACGTAGGAAATGGTGGTGGAAAAATAGATAGGTAATTTACTTACACAGTTTACATTCACAGAGAAATGCGAACGGACTGATCTGGAATAGAGATATAAGACAGAACCGACAGACAGATAGAAAGACAGACTTATACCACAATAAAAAAACACATACACTACACCACATGCACATACATACACAAACATGCACACACCAGACGCATGCACAAAGACACAAACACCACACCTATATATATATATATATATATACTATATATATATATAATAATATATATATTATATAGTATATAGTAATATAATATAATAAGATACAATATATAAGTTTTACATATCTATTTATTAGGCGACCAAGGAACAATCACAACCATATTGGTTTCATGCGATTAGCAATCATCAGGTGAAGATGTTTCAAATGTAAGGAAAATCGAAAAACTTACAAAAAATTTCAAAAATTCAATAACATGGAATTTCGTATGATTGGATAAATGAATGTGATGTGTGCATGTTGAGGTAATTGAATGTGTGAGAGATTTTCTATGGGCTGATAAGTGACCATCTCACACTATATGATATATATATATATAAATATATATATATATATATATATATATAGATAGATAGGAGATAGATTAGATAGATAGAATATGGTGGATCTTCCATTATCGTAAACGATCAATTGAGGTGTCACAGCAGTCGAGTGATTTTGTTTCCTCCCACGTTTGTGCATGCGTATCAAGAAGACATTTTTGTTGTTTTCTCGAGTGTGATACTAAAAAGCACAGCATTAAGCATGATAGCTAACGAAGCCACATTTGATACAAGTCCCATAAATTCTGAAATTAGATATAATAGAAGAGTAGGATAAGGATAACTGAGCTATCATCTTAATCCGAGATTAGGTATTTCAGTTTCTATAGCAATACATCCTTATTTTTATTTGTTGAATTATAACAAATAATGGAGTAAATATAAATACTCAACACACTTATCTTAGCTGTAAAATTATATATTATATATTAATATAATAAAATATAAATAATATATATAACAATATAATAGAGTGGATGTGATATGTGTGTGAATAAGTAGATGTGTAAGGATAAGAACTCTCCTAATCGTAACGTAAATGATAGATGAGGGGTCGAGCAGTGAGTAATATTGCTTTTCCTTCCACAATGTGGCATGGCTATCAAAAGAATGACATTTTGTTGTTTTCCGAGCGTCGATACCAGCCCAGCATTGTTTTCTTACTAGCAAGCTACGAGCATACACTTGACAGAGGAAATTATCTAAAGCGAGAGTGATACTTTTTGCTATTGAATTAGACGGAAGCGAGAATCAGATGCTTTATTCCATCTAGTTTTCTCTTATAGGATCTTTAGATTTAGCCGAAACATGTTTACAGGCATTCTTTCCTATACTTGGAATGCCAGGTATATATATTATATATATATTATATATATATATATATATATAATATATATTATATAAGGAACTGCAGATGGTTGGAAAATCTGGACAAAATGATAGGGAACACACTGAAATTTTAAAACCACAAACAATTAATATTCAATCTAATAATTCAGGCTTCTCAGAAATGTTTTATTGTTTTTGAAGCAAAAACTGATATATATTTTACACATATATATATATATTTATATATATATCTATATATATAGTATATATATATATTATCGGATTTTCAAAGAAAGAAAACACTTAACCAAAGCCGTCATTGCACTCTATATTAATTTATTTCGACCCAGAGCCAAAAGGCTTTAAAATTAAATTATTTAAATTTCTAAAAGCGGCTGGCCTCATTAGAGATTTGAAAATTTTTAAAATTAAAAAAAAAAATTTTATTTAAACAAAATTTTTTAGTAATTTTTATTAGATTTATGTATTGACACTTGAGCTCTCTTTAGGGATTCATAAACATCATTGTATGAATATATGTTCTGCACCTACAGGAGTATACCAGTATGTTTATACAGTGAAAATTTTAAAGATTGCAAATAGAATCATCCCTTACAACCAGTCATTTGGATACCTTACACACATATTATATATATATATATTATATTATATATATATTATATATATATATTAGTGAAAAGGTGGATATGGTAGGAGAGGAAAAAGGGAGGGAGTTCAAACTTAACTGATGCTATTACGCTTCACTTTTGTTATAAACCCCATTTCGTAAAAATGGATTTGCTTAATTTCCTACCAGCTATTAGTTGTTAAAAACCCCACAATCGAGTATAGACATTGGTGAGTGATTTCAGAGAGAGAGAGAGAGAGAGACGAGAGTGTTACGTTTGTAAATAATTCACGGCCACTAAAACGGATACACTGTACCGTAGTCCTTTTTTCTTTCTGTCACTAAAACCTCCGATAAAAATCATAACACGAGAAACAGTGTCGTCCAGACTGAAGCCTTTATTTTTTCGTGCTCGTTAGTGGGCTTCTACCAGGAGGGAGGAAAGGCAAAGAGAAAAGAGAGAAGAGGAAACTACTAGAATACTGGGCTTCATGAGGTCCGTGCCCTACGACGCCCAGGCAAAAAAGAGGACGAACCTTTTCTTCTTTTTTTCCCCACGTCACCAACGTGAACTTCCGGTCAACCCCGACTCGCTTGCCACTCATACTTCGTTTCGGGCACGCTACGGTCAAACCAGTGCGTCTAGGTCCTTTTTTAAACATTCATCATTATTCTTCCTCCTCCTCCATTAAGTAGTCCTAGCTCACAAAAGTCAGGAATATACCCACTCTTGCAACAGAGAGAGAGAGAGAAGAGACGAGAGAGAGGCTGAATGAGCAGAGAGGTGAGACGATGAGATGAGAGAGACGTATTAGACTATGACTTCCACGGTAGAGATTACAGATGAGAGAGAAATCAGAGGTTATATCATTGCAGTAGCCAACAGCCACAACTGAAATGGCATATTTCAGTTGTCATCAGGGAGCTGGAATGTTGGACATTGCTGCTTTTTCTGATTTGGAACCCATCTCACATACGTAGCTGTCCATCACCGGATCGTCATCCTCGAGGTGAATCACTTCCTCTATAGGCACCTGTCAATGAAATCGTGCAATTGACAGACGCGATGACAGGCCTAGCTGCAGAACTTCAATGGTGCGGCATTCAGAGGTTTGCAGACATATTACACAGCCGTCGCCACAGGTACGATGTGATACAAGGTCGAAAGTATGAGGCACCCAGGTGAGGATCTTACTGGTTTCTTTATAAACTTCTTTGCCGGACATGTTCCTGTCTAGTTGAATTCTTCTCTTGTTCTTCTTAACTCTTCCTACCACCGGGCTGGTTTCTTCTGGGCTGTTCTGGTCATTCCTAATGGTTAAAACATAGACTTTATGTTTTTTTTTCTTGGTCAGTTTATTTAGCCCATAATTATTTATTCACCGCACGGGAGAGACCGACCTCAGGCGCAGTCTAACTCTCGGGTTGGTGTCTAGGTCGATCTGAATTCTAATCCTAAAACTCTCGTATCTTTTTTGTAATGTTAGAGAAACTGATATGATGTGCTCTTTTGAAGAGTGACTCAGACATCTCTCTACATATCTCCAGTATGCTTAATACTCTATCTATCTATCTAATCTATCTATCTCAGTATTTATCTACTTTATATTCTCAGTATGTTAATATTCTCTCTATCTTATCTAACTATCCTATCTCACTGTGTTCATAATCTCTCTCTTTA
>CM042165.1:68721666-68743993 GCA_023376005.1 Doryteuthis pealeii
AATATTACAGTGTACCCACGAAAAAAGAACAAGAACCAGGATCTATTTATATCCCATTAAACCGTTCAACCCTAAACCCAGAGAACCCTAACCCTTAACCCTAAGCTTCTTTGTGTGTTAGGTTTAAGAACTTAAAAAAGAATTGAACATTAAAAATTAACAGCTTTATACAAAACTTTGTGTTCTTTTTCCTGGGTCACCTATGTAATATTTGTTACTCAACTAGGGGTTTATGGTAGGGCTCATGGTTATGGTTATAGGGTTAGTTTATTTGGCGAAAATAAATAAATAATTTGGGTTTCTGTTTTTCTGGACTACTCTGTAACTATCATGTTTTACTCAACTAGCAGGGTCGTTAGGGTTGAGGGTTAGGGTTACTTAGGGTTAGAGTTAGGCGTCTCTAGGCTTAGTGTTGGGTTTAGCGTGTTAGGGTGAGGTTAGGCGTTAGGGTTTGAGGTATTTAGGGCGTTAGTTTAATGGAAAATTAAATAATTTGGGTTCCAGGTTTTTTCTGAGGGTCACCCCTGTAATCATCATGTTACTCACTAGGAAATAACCCAATGTAAATTCTTTCATTTTTTTGGTTTGGAGTTTGTTTGCGTCGTTTTTTTCTCTCAAAAATCTATCATGAAAATAATTAAATAGAACTATCTTCAAATTTGTAATGTTCTTCCGATAAACTTTATTCTGAAGAAGAATATACATTCATCTCCTCCGCCTAAATGTAGTGTTTGACATCTAAAAAACGTTGATTTTCAGGTAAGACCTTTTGCTGAGGAGGATGTAATATTTTTCATTAAAACTTACGACGGATACTTAGAATATGCATCGAAAGGTCTGTAGGTTTTACAATGTATAATGTATTGACCACATGATTTTGTTACTAAAAAAATGCATGAAATATCAATTATCTTTTTTATTTACAATCCATAAGAAATGTATTGAAGGTCAATCGGATTTTTTACTCAAAAATTTCGCATGCGAAACTAATCCATTATTACAAGATAGACTAATGTATTTCGGGCGCACACTGATTCGTTCACCACCCCTATATACAATGGTATTGGAAATGAATACTCTCAGCTATCAAAAGACTGTGCTATTTGAAACGGTTTTTCATTCTCTATGTAAAACATGGCACATTGCAAAGATCGTAACTCCTCTTTACCCGTTAATTAAACATAAGATCCTCACGCTTTTGATATAGCCTACCCGGTAATATTCTTTACGCCCTGATCTCGTGCACCTGACGCTGCCACAACCGTTACTCCAGACTGAGCGGTGAGGGGCCAGCTGACGATTCCTAAGTCGAGTCTGAGCAGTATTCAGGTAACCTAATAGATGTAACATACCCCAAAAGAAGGTTGAATATGCCTGACTATAAAAACAAAAAACAAAACCGTGCCAAGAACGCAAGCCGGCCTCTCATATTGGGGCACACGCTAGTTCTAGGCCCTTTTTGGAAACACATAATACCTACATATTACCTTACAATCCATCCTCAATTCCACCACTCCCTCCCGTGTTTAAAGAATGACAGGACCGTCCAAAACTGTCCCGCAGATGCCATGAATGATCGCAAAACAAAACATTATACCAAAGTCTCTGATTATTCCTTCTTGTCGATCTAATCACCTTATATTCTTTTCTTCTCTAGCCTGACATTGCTTCGACACCGTCGCTAGCCCAAATAATGGACCATTTCTTTTTTAGTTAGTAAAAGAAAAGAAAGATAAAGAGTAGTGGAAGACATCTATCGAGGAGATGAGAGACTGGATGATGGCGCCGCGGGGAGAAGCGATAACAACTAATCTGCTTTCAATCGACACAGTATGAAAAGATGAAAAGAAGTATAACGAAGAAAGAGAAGAGTGAGGAGAGTTTAAATCAAGCATTATTATCGTTTTACATATTGAACTATTTGAGCAATATCGTTTAAGTAAACATATGAAACGTTGTAATAATATCATACTGTGGTATTATCCACACAGGATCCTTGTTAGGTCTAAAACTAACTTCCTCCTTTAAACTTGGATTTCTTACTGTTTTTCATGTCTTCCCTCGGACGGTTCCAAGTTGTCGTAAGATCAATAAACACAACAGAAATTCCGCCCTGTCGACTGGGGCGTTAGAACGAAACCACTCGGCACGTTGCAGGTGGGTAAGTATTCTCCCAATATGGCGCCACTTGTTGGCCGTGCTGGTGGCGACCCATGCATGCTTAAGGGATAGGAACCCCAGTCGCGTGGTTGCGAGCAGTTCTATGACTTGCAATATTCCACTTTGGTCCTTTCTGGGCTGGACGTGGCCGGACGCAGAGGCCCCCTACGATCCAATCGGCGTGTTCATGCAAGAATCCTAAGCACATATATGATACCCCAAACCTTGTGTGCCCTCATGGCAAAGACCCAACCCCTTTTTTATTCATTATGGGGTGTTAGTAAGGCGGGTGGGGTGAGCGGTCGTCTTTTCCTGGGAAATGACGTTACATTCTATCTCGATGGTGGATGGCTTCCGGTTTGGTGAGATTTGGGCGCAATGTGCGCAGCCACCCCTCATCACCATCTGCTCCCTGCATCTACTCTAGACCCGCGGAGTGGTAGTACCTGTGTAGGGTTCCCATCTCATCGTGGTTTAAATGAGAAAAAAATGGTATTTATGAATCAAAGCTGATTAACCTCCTGAAGCAATCACTTTATTTCACAAACTTTATCGGCATTAAACTGACCCACTGAGCTTTCGGATATGCCGTTCAAACAAAACCAAACCCAAACAAAATCAAAATGAAATTTTCCTGCTTCTCCATTTTATTTCCAGTTCTCTAGCGAGCCTCTAGATTCTTCCCAAGTTTTTTACTCCTTTCCTTCGCATTTTAATCTCTGCCTTACCAGAACAATGGAAAAATCCAAATGACTAGACCATTTTTTCTGCTTACATATTGCTAGTCTTATCTTCTAGCTTGGATTTGGTAATCTGTTTGAATCCCCAAACTTCCCAGAGAATGGAATATTTTTCATTCTTTAAAAGACAGATTTTAGATTGTACAGGAAATAATTGCGTTTTGTATGGTTGTATTCTAATCTGTTTCCAATGCCGTTCATATTTCATTATTTTTTTTAAAACTCCTTTTTGAGTTTTCATATCAGCGTCAAGCTGATGGTTATTTCAACTGGGAGGTGAAGTGACAAACAAGCTTTCTCCCATGCGTTCTACCCTCAGCGACTCTTGAGTATTCTAGCCGATTGCAGACAATGCAGCTAGTCTGGCAGTAGGTCCATTCTCCTATGATTTTCCAGGTATCCTGTCTTTTTCTATTGTTACATGGGACCGTTCTCGGTTGCACCAAACTACAATTGGTATCACTTTCACCCTTCATATTCCACAGCTTTTTTCAATTGTTCCTGGCCAAAGGTCCAGGTATTGTCCAAACTTTTTGTTTTCTTTCAACTTCACCATGTAATCTGCGGGAACCCTCAAAAGTCCACCAGTGGCATGCTTCTCTTTTCTTACTTTTTTTTTTTTGTAATCAAAACTAGGCTCGTCTTCCTGGCCGGGATGGGTGACCCGTCTTTATCCCGAGGTCCCAGAAAAATTCTTATGCGTCTCACACTCAGGAAACAGAATCTGGTTTATGCATATACCATTAGTATGTTGCTATGATCAAAATTAATTTTCCTGCTATAATTCCCAGTTGGATCACCTTCTTCAACCAGTCGTGCCCTCGCTTTGTATTCCCGTTGTGCTAGTTGCTACATTCGCTTAATACGTGGGGTTACAGTCTGCATGTCTGTCACCGCCCACAGTTCTATTATTCTACTGTTCGGTTGTGTCTTATCTATTTTTTTGCTTTTGATATAATTGTTCCTTATTTTGTGCAACAATTATTAACGATTCAGCATTTCGCTCTTGAAGTTTCACCTCTTCTTAACCCTGTCCGCAAAAATCTTTTTAATGTGCAAACCTCCTCTGATTGTTCGTTTGAAGTGTCCATTAGAATTGTTTTTACTTCCCATCTTTTCTGGTTTCGTTGTTTAATTTTTAGTAATTCTCCTTTGGTTTTCCAGGACTCTCTGAGTATTCTAGTTGTAATAAGAATGCTGTTGTGTTGAATGGTCCTTGATTCTCTAGTTCCAACTCAGGTCTTTTATCCAAACCTTTGTAAAGATGAAAAAAGGGGCGGAAAAAGAAGAGCACGAGACGAGAGAGAGAGAGAGACAGCAGATGAGACGAGATGAGCATGAGTAGAGAGTTAAATCAAGCTGTATTATACATTCTAATATTGAACTATTTTCAATAGCTGTTAAGACGCTAAACCTATCAAACGTTTGTAAAATTAAATTCATCTATACTGTGGTATATCTAACTGTTGGAATTATTTGGCAAAAAGGTGTGCGTGTAGCCATCAACCTAAACTTATAGGACTACGTCGCTTATGGACCGCATGGACAATCAGCCAATCAACAGTCACAATATACGTTGGTAGGTTGACATACGTTTAATCGCCGGCTTTTCAAAGGCATTCAATTGCTCATAGTTTAACTACGGACGGAACGGATTAACAACACTTAAGGATTCTGATCTCAATACTAAGGAACAGACCTAGGATTTTTACACTAAGGCAACAACCAAGGTTCTGACTACCACTAAGGAACACAAGGATTCCTGCCTAACACTAAGTAAACACAAGGATTCTACCTAACAACCAAGGATTATGCCTAATACTAAGGAACACAAGGATTCTGACTAACACTACAGAACAACCAAGGATGTCTGCCAGCACTAAGTAACCACAAGGATTCCTTACGCCTAACACTAAGGAACAACCAATTTGATTCGCCGTCTAACACTAAGGAACAACCAAGGATTCTGCCTAACATTAAGAACACAAGGATTCTACCAACACTAAGGAACACAATTGATCTCCACAGTGAAAGCTCTTACCTTCAGGCCTAAAAATGGCCAAAAAATCGTAAACATTCACAGCTCCTGCTATAATTTTTGCCTCTTGCATGTTTTTCCTCACCAGCGCTTTCGTTCGTGGCCTTTCAGTGAAGTCTGAGCAACAGCAAGGAGTCTTCTGAGAATTCTAGTCGATCTTAATGGCGTGGTCTGGATGGTATTGATTCCTCGTCAGATCTTAAATTCTTCCACATTATTTTCTCCAAGGAGAACCCATTCCAAGCGCAACATCTTGCAATTGGTAGCACCGCCTCCCCCACTCACCTGTTTTCTCAATTTTCTGGCAATTTTTCCCGCTTAGCCATGCACTCCATTCGTAATAGTTTGCTGCATTCGTTTATTATTATGACTAGAAGCGGCTGCCGGCGTTGTTGGGGTAGTTGGGGGGTATTTAAAAAGTTAGTCTCGCAGATCCATTATTACTAACCGTGAGTTGGATCCTCGCGGATGCCACAAAAATGTCTAGGTTAAAAAAGATCTGGCGGAACATCAGGATTTTTTTTCTCAAATAGAAATCAAATCTACAATATTATTTGTACAAAAAGCAAGCTCTGGTGATAGTGAATGTGTGTATATATTTACTCTATCGTTAATTGTTTTATTTTTCGTAGTTTCATCCGGGACATACGTTTCATACAATAGCAATAGCAATAGCATAATCTTTACAGATCATTGCCGTCCCTCACAATCCACAACTCCACCACCAGAACCCTTCCTTGCATGAGCCCTCAAATGACTCATCAAACCCTGCTGCAGATCTACCAAAGTTTGACGCAAAAATATGACATTGAAAAGACTTCTTCCCCGTTGAATGAGATGATTCAGATGAATCAGATGAGTCAGATGATAAAATTTGATGCTTATGCACACCATATGTCTCTTAAGACCAGAAAGCCGACTTACAGACCTTGCCACATATAGCACAAGACACATTATTTGCTCCTGGAAATCTGCATGGATTGACCCAGGTGAGATTCCTATGATTGACATAGCCAGCCCTCGAAAGCAAAACTCGACCACATACAATACACACAGCTGCCCTTTATATATGAACTAGAAGCGGCTTCCCGGCGTCACCTGGGTAGAAGGAGGGCAAAAAAGTTAGTCTCGAATATCTATTATTAGATAATCGTGAGTTGAATAATCGCAGGATGCCCCATTAAAATCCCTATGTAAAATGACTTTGCATTGATACGGTTTGGTGGGACATCAGAAAAAAGTAAACTGACACGCTGGAAAAAAAAATTAATGTCTCCTATCTAAAATATTAAATGAAAAAAAAATCTATGCTGTTACTATTTAAATCTTATTTTATAATTATCTTCACGAATATAAATCAAATCTTCATTATTTTTGCTCAAAAAGCAAGATCTGGTGAGAGTGAATGTGTGTATATGTTTACTTTGTAGTTTGTGGTGGACCGGAAGTTCTAACTACGACGAATATATATGAAAGTCAAGTGACAAAATTCAATAGTCTGCGCAAGGGGATCGCGCAGCCTAGTAAAAAGAAAATTGAAATAAAAATGTGTACATTTTCAACCAATCAGAGACGTTCGCGCCCAAAAAGGAATCTACCAAAAAGACCCAATTTGGAGCCTAATTTTTCTTATAAATAACGGATTTTTCAGACCCCAATCAGAATGAATTTATTCGTCAAAACGACTCCACGTCATTTTAGCGTAAGATAAAATCACATTCACTTATAAGAAGGTATGAACATATATCTCTCTCTATTAATGATAAGGAAGGGCGTGGTGTAATGGTTAAAGTCATGGGAAATAGACTCGTCGCCCCGAGTTCAAATCCTGGACGTGGTAATTGCATTTCACTTAGCGCTAATACCCTTGGGAAAGGTATGAATCCTACTCTCCCTCCAGCTATGGATAAATAGCAGGGCAGACTGGGTTCTTTAACCATGGCTAGGTAACCAGTCTAGAAGAAAAACTCTGAATTCATACCTGTTGATCTCCGCTTAAGAAATTGACCTTGTGTCGTATCCTGCTCGTGCGGAGGAGTTGGTATATATATATATATATATATATATATATATATATATATATATAATATAAGCAATTTATGAGATCAGTAATTTATTTACGCCTGACTATTTAGTGACTTATTACATCTTGCCCTTTCTTTCTCACTTCAAAACTTATAACATCTTTTTCTTCCGTGTTATAATGAACCTTACAAAAATTACATTTTTGTACAAAAGACTGATGAAAGAACTTTGCTCGGTATTCTGCATTACCTTTTTGTAAACCTTTTCTCAATACAATTTGTTTGTTTTAAAATTTAGTTCTGTTCTTTATGTCATGTGCCTACATTATTGAATGTTCTTATGGTGTCTTTCATGTTTTGAATAATATTTCATGAAGTTCAACTTAAAACTGGTGACGTCACAATATATATATATATCTATCAAACAATTATACAACCATCCACCATAAGTTAATTGTTTTATCTACGTAGTTTCATCTAGACGTGATGATGGCAGCAAACTCGTGTTCGAGTATTGCCATTGCTTGATAAAAAAAAAGAAGAAAAGAATGAAAGTTCAACGGTGAGCAGCGCGAATGTGGCTTTTAGTCCAGCTGAAGGCTTGCACATCTTCCCACATTCAGAACAAGTTATTCCAAGGAGCACAGGGTAGATTATTTGTGCATTTCGCCGATGCATAGTTTGGTGACTCATCAGGCCAACTCTGCTCAGACACGACCTTCCGCATTGTTCACACATGGCAATAGCATAATCTTTACAGATCACTGCCGTCCCTCACAATCCCACAACTCCACCACCAGAACCCTTTCTTGCATGAGCCCTCAAATGACTCATCAAACCTGCTGCAGATCCACAAAGTTTGATGCAGATATGACATTGAAAAGACTTCCTTCCCGTTGAATGAGATGATTCAGATGAATCAGATGAATCAGATGATAAAATTTGATGCTTATGCACCACCATATGTCTCTTAAGACCAGAAGCCGACTTACAGACCTTGCCACAGATAGCACAAGACACATTATTTGCTCCTGGAATCTTCATGGATTGACCCAGGTGAGACTTCCTATGATTAACATATCCAGCCTTAGAAAGTAAAACTCGACCACATGTCAGACATTTCCAACCCTCCATGATCTCTCCAATATGACAGGTGTAACCCTTTCGAAGTTGACGCTTTAGGTTTTCATGCACGATTCTTTCACTCTCAAAACTGGTACAGCCATCATCCACATGAACTATCCAGTCAGTTCTCTCCAGTGCCAGCTTTTCCCGGTTGTCAGGATTTATTTTGTTCACACATACACACATAAATACACCCATCCATACATACACATCAACTGTCCTATATATATGAACTAGAAGCGGCTAACCGGCATCGCCTGGCTAGAGGGAGTACAAAAATGTTATTCTCGCAGATCCATCATTATTGAATCAGGAGTTGGATCCTCACAGGATGCCCCATTAAAATCTCTATGTATAAAATACCTTGTGTCAGGAAAAAAAAGGGTGAGCGGACACTCTGAAAAGGAAGATTAATGTCTCCTAATTAAAATATTAAATGCAAAAAATCAAATCTATTCTGTTATTAGTTAAATTTTATCAAATCTCTATTATTTTTGCTCAAAAACCAAAACCTGGCGATATTTAATGTGTATATATATTTACTTCGTCGTAAATTGTTTTATTTCCGAAGTTTCCTCCGGATATACAGATTCACACAACTGTCCTTTATATATGTACTAGAAGTGGCTACCCGACGTTGCCTGGGTAGTGAGAAGGTAAAAAAGTTAATCTCGCAGATCCATTCTTACTGAATGACAAGTTGGATCCTCGCAGGATGCCCCTTGTTAAGCAGCAATGAGCCTACTTAAGTAAAAGCAGGTACTGTAAGCAACCATATATAAAAATGACTTTGGGTACCACACATGGTGTAATGGTTAGCAAACTAGACTCACAGGCCATTGTTAGTAATTTCGATTCTCATTGGGCGCTCTATACTTCTGGCCTTATGCCACATTTAAGCTAAGCTTAGTACATAAATATGGGCACCTCACGTGGTGTAATGGTTAGCAATCTAGATTATCAGACCATTGTTAGTGAGTTCGATTCTCATTGGGCGCCCTATACTTCAGGCCTTGTGCCACATCTAAGCTAAGCTTAGTAAATAACTATATATATCAAAATTGGGCACCTCACGTGGATTAATGGTTAGCAAGCTAGATTCGCAGACCATTGTTATTGAGTTCGATTTTCATTGGGCGCCCCATGCTTCTGGCCTTGTGCCACATCTAAGCTAAGCTTAGTAAATAACTATATGTCAAAATATTGGGCACATTATGTGGTGAAATGGTTAGCAAGCTATATTCGCAGACCATTGTTAATGAGTTCGATCCTCATTGGGCGCTCCATACTTCTGGCTTTGTGCCGCAGCTAAGCTAAGCTTACTTAATAACCATATCAAAATGACTTGATTCAGCATTAAATAACTCGAAAAGGGTTGATATGCCTTTAAACAAAACAAGCAAACACCCAACTATTACACCCGCCTTTTTCATACTTTTTCGTTGAGCAATGTTGAAAGTTAATTAGATTTTATAATTAACGTTTTCAAAAAATGATTACATGTAAAAATAAAAATTACATTACTTAATTCAAAACAAGAAAATGATCATATCTGTAGGGTTATCCTCTGAATAATTTGTGGATTCGCCTTTGGCCTTGAAAAACACCTTCAATGTGTCGTGTCATAAAGTCACGTCATTTCATAGATTGTTTTTAAAAGAATATTAGGTTTCTTTATTCCTTGAGGGGCACGAATCAAAGTTGCCTGTTGAGGAGTCTAAAGAGCTTTTTAATTGGATTTAATTCAAAAGAGTTGGCTGGCCAGTCTCTATAGTTGGTGGGGCAAGATGATCTGATACATTTGTAGTGGGTAATGTGCTTGGCTGTGATATCATCGTGAGTTCGAACTCCAGTCTCTCTATCACCTTCAAGTCAATTTTGGACTTATAAATAAATGCATTGCTTTTTATACATACAAATTAGCGTAGCGTGGACATGAAATCAACGACGCTCGATTATTGACAGTTTCTCACCTGTATTGAAGGATACAATTCTGTTACTGACGATTGTCTTGTGGGTGGTCGTGATTGGGAAGATTGACCACAAGACTCTCGTTAGTAAGAGAATTGAATCCTCCAATACAAGAACTCAGCTCGTGTCTTGAAGAAGGTCCGAAAGACCGAAACCTTATAGCATCGACATTACCACCAGTAATAAATTTCCATCCATGTTGTCTATATTTCTCCGCGTTTATCTATATTTCTCCACTCATCTTTCTTTCTCTTTCTCTCTCTCTCTCTCTCTCTTATATATATATATATATATATATATATATATATTGTCCTAAACAAAATGGCATTACTTTTTGACTCGCTCGTGTATATATATATATATATTAATATATATATATATATATATATATACGAGCGAGTCAAAAAGTAATGCCATTTTGTTTAGGAGAGGTATAATTACCAACACAGGAACATGTGTCATACATCAAAATAAAGCTGGTCCTCTGTGGATCACATCCCTCGTCACTGGAATAATGTTTCTCTCTCTTCGGCTCCATGTAAGAAGGTTTGAGATGCAAACATTATTCCAGTTACGAGGAAGTGAAATCTGTAGTGAAGAAGTGGCTCAAAGAACAATCAACAGAATTTTCTAGGCAGGGATACATGCTCTCATGCGGAAGTCGAATATTGCTATTGAGGGAGACTGTGACTATGTGTAGAAGTGGGGATGTGATCCAGAGGACTAGCTTTATTTGGATGTATGATACATGTTGCTGTGTTGGTAATTATATCTGTCCTAAACAAAATAGCATTACTTTTTTACTCACTCGCGTATATATATATATATATATATATATATATATATATATATATATATATAGGGAAACTATGTTTATAGGGAAACTATATATATATATATATATATATATATATATATATATATATATATATATATATCCACAGTGGACTAGCTTCATTTGGATGTATGATACATGTTCCTGTGTTGGTAATTATACCTGTCCGAAACTAAATGCCATTACTTTTTTACTCACCCTCATATATATATATGTATATATATATATATAGGGAAACTATATATATATATATATATATATATATATTGGGAAACTGTGGCTATGTGGAGAGGTAGGTATGTGATCCACAGATGACCAGCTTTATTTGGATGTATGATACATGTTCCTGTGTTCGTAATTATACGTGTCCTAAACAAAATAGCATTACTTTTTCACTCACCCTCGTGTATATATATATATATATATATATATTATATATATAGATAGATAGATAGATAGATAGATAGATAGATAGATATTAAGAGAAAGAGAGAGTGTGTGTGTGAGAGAGAGAGAGAGAGTGAGGGAAGGAGAAAGACATACAGGTAATATAATGGCGTACAAAGAAACAGTATCATGTAAAATTGGAGGAAAAGGGCTAGGAGTGTTGCAACGAAGAAACTATTTGAAAAATCGAGGTAACATATTTGAAATTAAACATTCATATATACAGAAAAGACGCCTCCAAGATTGAAGATGAAAGACTATTTTATTTTTTTATCTATTTATTTATTTATTCATTTATTTATGTTTTTGTAATACCTCATTTATTTTTCTTTACTTCACCTGCCAGGTGTTCATCATTTTTGCACGGAATCAAACGAGCTTTCTTTCCATTTTGCCAAAACCTAATCAATCTCTCTCGCCACCCCCTCCGCCCCCTCTCCTTCTATTTTAACCACTTTCCTGTTCACTACTTTTCAATCTTCTCTCCGCCCCCTACGCCCCCCTATCTTTCCCAATGGGTAATTTTTTTTCCTTTTGCTTTTTATGAGTTAACGTCACTTCATATATGAACATATAAAAGTAAGCATTCGGAGAATTGGGTTGCAATGGGACGGTATATAAGAGTATGACGTGTTGGTGAAAAATGTTTAAAAAAAAAGAACGACCCCTATTATTGAAGTGATAGGAAATGGTGGGAAAAAATAGAATAGGTAATTATTACACAGTTACATTCACAGAGAAATGCGAACGGACTGATCTGAATAGAGATACCGAGACAGACCGACAGACAGATAGAAAGACAGATTTACACACATAAAAAAACACATACGCCAACACACATGCACATACATACACAAACATGCACACACAGACGCATGCAGAAAGACACAAACACACACCTATACATATATATATATATATATATATATATATATATATATATATATATATATGAGATTTATCCAAAACTTGGTAGTAAGGGATGATTCTATATGTGATTTCTAAGATCCACTGTACTAATATTGATGATCCAGTATGTATAAATACAGCGAATCTTTAAATCACTGAAGAGAGCTCAATGTATAATAACTTTTTGATTATATACAGAGCAATATTTATCAATAAAGGAAGGAAGAACTCAACACCGTAATTCCATAATAAATTTATTTCGACCAAAATTGGGGCCCATATAAATCTAAGTTGATTTAAACCGGCTCCCCAAATTTTCGTCTCATCAGATGGGACTCAATTCACTTAATTCTTTTAATATTCTTTTAATTCATATATATATATGGTAGACTCTCCTATCGTAAATGATAGATGAGGGTCAGCAGTGAGTGATAAAAAAACGACCCCTATTGTTGAAGTGATAGGAAATGGTGGGAAAAAATAGAATAGGTAATTATTACACAGTTACATTCACAGAGAAATGCGAACGGACTGATCTGAATAGAGATATAAGACAGACCGACAGACAGATAGAAAGGCACATGCACATTACACAAACATGCACACACAGACGCATATTATATATATATATATGATATAATAAGATAAATATATAAAGGTTTTACATATCTATTTATTAGGCGACAAAGGAACAATCACAACCATATTGGTTTCATGCGATGCAATCATCGTTTCAAATGTAAGGAAAATCGCAAAAAATTTCAAAAAATTCAATAGACATGGGATGCGTATGATTGGATAAAATGATGTGTGTGTGCAAAGGTAAATTGAATGTGTGAGAGTTTTTATGGGCTGCATAAAGTGACCATCTCACACTATATATATATATATAATATATATATATATATATATATATATATAGATAGATAGATAGATATAGATAGATATGGTGGACTTTCCTATCGTAAACGATAATTGAGTGTCAGCAGTGAGTGATTTGTTTCCTCCCACGTTGTGCATGCTATCAAGAAGACATTTTGTGTTTTCTCGAGTGTGATACTAGCCCAGCCTTGCTGATAGCTACGAAGCCACATTGTTAACAAGTCCATAATTCTGATTTAGATTAATGAAGTGAGTAAGGATAAACTAGCTTCATTTTCGAGATTTATTTTTCAGTTTCTTAGCATCTCCTTATTTTTATTTTGTTGATTTAACAAATAATGGAGTAAATATTAATACTCAACACACTTATCTAGCTGTAAAATTATATATATATATATATATATATATATATATATATATATATATATGTGTGTGTGTGTGTGTGTGTGTGTGTGTGTGTGGTAGACTCTCCTATCGTAAATGATAGATGAGGGTCAGCAGTGAGTAATTTGTTTCCTTCCACATTGTGCATGCTATCAAGAAGACATTTTGTGTTTTCTCAAGCGTGATACCAGCCCAGCATTGCTGCAAGCTACGAAGCTACACTGACAGATGAAATTATCTAAAGCGAGAGTGATATCTTTTTGCTTTGAATTTAGACGGAGCAGATCATGATGTTTCCATCTATTTTCTTTATAGGTCTTTAATTTAGCGAAACATGTCTTACGGCATTCTTTCCTATTTGAATGCCAGGTTATATATATATATATATATATATATATATATATATATATATATATATATATATATATAAGGAACTGACAGATTTGGAAAAATCGGACAAAATGTAGGAACACACTGAATTAAAACACAAACAATTATATTCAATTAATAATTCAGGCTTCTTCAGAAATGTTATTGTTTTGAAGCAAAACTGATATATATATATATATATATATATATATATATATATATATATATATATATATATATATATATATATGATTTTCAAAGAAAGAAAACACTTAACAAACCGTCATTACGTAATAATTTATTTCGACCAGAAGCTCAAAAGGCTTTAAAAATAATTTTTAAATTTCTAAAAGCGGCTGGCCTCATTAGAGATTTTTAGAAATTTTTAAAATTAAAAAAAAAAAATTAATTTAAAAAAAATTTTTAGTAATTTTTATTGATTATTATACATTGAGCTCTCTTTAGGGATTCATAAAAATCTTGTATGAATATATGTTTGCACCTACAGGAGTATACAGTATGTTTATACAGTGAAATTTTAAAGATTGCAAATAGAATCATCCCTTACAACCAGTCATTTGGATTACCTTACACACATATATATATATATATATATATATATATATATATATATATATATAGTGAAAAGGTGGATATGGTAGGGGAGAGGAAAAGGGAGGGGAGTTCAAACTTAACTGATGCTATTACGTTCACTTTTGTTATAAAACCCTTCGTAAAATATGGATTTGCTAATTCCTACCAGCTATTGTTGTTATAAACCCCACATCGAGTATATACATGGTGAGTGACTTCAGAGAGAGAGAGAGAGAGAGAGAGGGTGTTACGTTGTAATATTCACGGCACTAAAACGATACATGTACCGTAGTCCTTTTTTCTTTCTTGGTACTAAAACTCCGATAAAAAATCATAACACGAGAAACATGTCGTCACAACTGCCAGCCTTTATTTTCGTGCTCGTATAGTGGGCTTCTACCAGAGGGGAGGAAAGGCAGAGAGAAAGAGAGAGAGAGAGAACACTACTAGAATACTGGGCTCTCATGAGGTCCGTGCCCTACGACCGCCCCAGGCAAAAAGAGGACGAACCCTTTCTTTTTTTCCCCACGTCACCACGTGACTTCCGGTCAACCCCCGACTTCCGCTTGCCACTCAATACTTCGTTCGGGGTCACGCTACGGTCAAACCATCGTCTATCCTTTTTTAAACCTTCATCATTTCTTCCTCCTCCTTCCATTAGTAGTCCTAGCTCACAAAAGTCAGGAATATACCCATCTTGCAACAGAGAGAGAGAGAGAGAGAGAGAGAGAGAGGATGAGAGAGGGGAGAGAGAGAGAGACGTATTAGACTTACTTCACGGTAGAGATTCAGAGAGAGAGAAATCAGAGGTATATCATTGAGTAGCAACAGCCACAACTGAAATGGCATATTTCAGTTGTCATCATGAGCTGGAATGTTGGACATTGTGCTTTTCTGATTGGAACCCATCTCACTACGTAGTGTCATCACCGGATCTATCCTCAGGTGATCACTTCCTCTATAGGCACCTGTCATGAAATCGTGGCAATGACAGACGCGATGACAGGCGTATGCTGCAGAACTTCAAGGTGCGGCTTCAGAGGTGCAGACATTTACACAGCCCGTTCGCCACAGGTAGGATGTGATACAAGGTCGCAAGTATGAGGCACCCAGTGAGGATCTTACTGGTTTCTTTTAAACTTCTTTGGCCGACATGTTCCTGTCTAGTTGAATTCTTCTCTGTTCTTCTTAACTCTTCTACCACGGGCTGGTCTTCTTCTGGGCTGATTCTGGTCATTCTAATTAAAAATAGACTTATGTTTTTTTCTTGGTCAAGTTTATTAGCCCATATTACTTATTCACCGCACGGGGAGACCGACCTCAGGGCACGTCTAACTCTCTGGTGGTTAGGTCGAATCTGAATTCTAATCTAAAACTCTCGTATCTTTTTCGTAATGTTAGAGAAATCTTTGATGTGTCTTTGAAGTTGACTCAGACTATCTATCTATCTATCTCAGTATGTTAATATCTATCTATCTATCTATCTATCTATCTCAGTATTATCTATCTATATATCTCAGTATGTTAATATCTATCTATCTATCTAACTATCTATCTCACTGTGTTCATATCTATTTATCTATCTATCTCAGTATGTTCATATCTATCTATCTATCTATCTATCTATCTTAGTATTTTCATATCTATCTCAGTATGTTCATATCTATCTATCTATCTATCTCAGTATGTTCATATCTATCTATCTATCTATCTATCTCAGTATTTTCATATCTATCTCAGTATGTTCATATCTATCTATCTATCTATCTATCTATCTCAGTATGTTCATATCTATCTATGTATCTATCTATCTATCACACGTCTCTCATGGCGCGTTAGATTCGCACCTCTAGGGGTCAAGGGGTTACCAACAGTCACTGGTAACTTTCCACTGGCCTTCTTGATTCTAAATATAAGAGACCTGTTTTTAATTCCTAGCTTCATAAATTGTAACAGTGTATTATGTAATTATTTTACCTATTTAAAAATATGGTATTCGGACCAACCTGTGAATATCGTATTATAGATATCATATAATGAGAATATTAACGAAGAGAAAAAGACGGAGAGATACAGAGGCAGAAAAGAAAAGAAGACAGAGAGAGAACGGAAAAGACTGAAAAATTAAGAAGAGAGAGAACGAATAAGCCTGTAAAGAAAGCGACAAGGAAGAGGACAGACAGAAAAGAAACGGGATAAGAAAGTGAAATAGAAAACACAGAAGACAATGAGAAAAGGAAGTGAGAGAGACAGCGAAGAAGATAGTTACAGAGAGAGAGAGAGACAGAGACATAGACAGAGACACTGAGAAAAAGATTGAGAGAGAGAGAAGGGGGGACAGAGACAGATAGAGGGAGAGAGATAGAGGGAGAGAGATAGCGGTAACGAAAAAGACAGACAAAAAAGAAACGGGGAGAGAAAGAAAGATAGGTAACAAAGAAGACAAAGAGAAAAGGAACTGAGAATAAAGAGAGACAGCGAAGAAGATAGTTACAGAGAGAGACAGTCAGACAGACAGACAGACAGAGAGAATTTGAGAGAGAGAGACAGAGAGAGAGACAGAAACAGAGAGAGATGAGGGACAGAGACACACAGAAAGAGATTGAGAGAGAGAGGGGTACAGAGACAGAGAGAAAGAGAGATTGAGAGAGAGAGAGGACAGGGACAGAGACAGAGAGAAAGAGATTGAGAGAGAGAGACAACAGAGACAGACAGACACAGAGAGAGAGAGAGAGAGAGAGAGAGAGAGAGAGAGAGACAGAGAGATAGCGGTAACGAAAAAGACAGACAAAAAAGAAACGGGGAGAGAAAGAAAGATAGGTAACAAAGAAGACAAAGAGTAAAGGAACTGAGAGTGAGAGAGAGAGAGAACGAAGAGGATAGAGAAAAGGGGGGAGAGAGAGAGAGAGACAAAGACAGGTACGCTTCACAATTTATGACTCGTCATGAATTGTAACTTTGTTTAGATAGTATCACTGTTGTTCTTTTACAAGAATGGTTATAGCATTACATTTTATACGAGGAGAGAAAGAGGGGGAAATAAAGAAACATGAGTGTAGTCCCTTAAGAGTTAGTCTCTAATTTGTTAACGAATAATAATAGATGAATTCATGAAGATTGCATTTTTAATGTGAAGAAATCTGATACAGCCGGTAAACTTTGTTTAATTATTGATTTCATTGGCATCATAAGCAATTATGAGATCGATATTAGATTCGATCGAAGGGAGAATTTTTATTGCTTGTCCAGTCCCGAATAAATACGTTGGTAGGCAAAATTACATTAGTGCTAAGTGCTTTTAGAAGTGATTTCGTAAACTTTGTTATCGAACTCTAGAAACTTAATTTCTATAAAAATGAGTTAGGACATTGTTGGAGTATTTTGTTATATAAGGTGTTCTGCAATACACCACCTAAATTTATAGACTAGACGAAGTCACGTGGTTTATTCCTTCGCTAATCGGCAGCCATAATGTGGGCTGATTCACTACTTAAACACTGATACTTTCTATAGTTCATTTGCAACCATTGACGATGAACGTAGAATAATAAGGAGAATCAAAGGATTCTTTATCAAGGATTTCAGTTGGATAAGCGTTCTTGCTTAAAGTCTAAACGATGGCCCATAAAATTCTAACAGACATACACAAGAAAATTCATTTCTATGCTTGTGCTATGACACAAAAAAATCCTTTCTATGAAATGTGTTAAAACACTAGAAACATTATTTATATAAAATGTTCTTCGAGACAAAAGAAACATAATTCCTAAGAAATGCATTACTCTGCACAAGAAAAATCATTTCTATGTAATGTGCTATGACACACAAGAAACATTATGTTTATGGAATGTTTTATGATACACTGTAGAGATTTGTGTTGAGTGAAAAATATTTAGCTTTGTTGCAAGTTGAGCCAGTTCTGAGAATCCAGGTGGTTTAAATTGCATGTTGGGCTATTGCACTTGTTTATCTGAGCCTAGTCCAATTCTAGATTCTTATTGGCTGCTGGTTTTAGTGTGATACTTATATGCATATATGTTCTAGACTTAATTGTGTTCTGGCAGTTAGTACTGAGTGTATTCCGTTACATTCTGACTTTTTTGTCTTATGACTGGACGCTAGTAATAGCCTTCCTGTGAAGGTGAATATGATGTATTACGGTTAATAAGAAACATAAATTCTATGCGATATGCTATGAAACAAAAAATATAATCACTATGAAATGTGTTATGGTACACAAGAAGCAATATATTATGGTACGGAAGAAAGATCCTTTCTATAAAAGAACGCAGAGGAAAGGTCATTTCTATGAAATGTTCTATGACACAAAAAATCATTTCTTTGAAGTGTTATGACGCCTAGGAAACATAATTTCTATGAAATGTCCTATGACACAAAAAACATCATTTTTTGAAATGTGTTATGACACATAGGAAACAGCATTTCTATGAAATGTCCTATGACACAAAAAACATTAATTTCTATGAATATGTTAGGATTCAGATGAAACATCATTTCTATGAAATATCCTATGACACAAAAAACATTCATTTCTATTAAATGTGTTAAGATACAGATAAAATATCGTTTCTATGAAATGTTCTATGACACAAAAAAAACATAATTTCTATGAAATGTTTCAGGACAGAAAAAACATCATTTCTATGAAATGTCCTATGATAAAAAAACATAATTTCTATGAAATATACTATGGTACAGAAGAAAGATCCTTTCTATGAAAGAACGCAGAGGAAACATCATTTCTATGAAATGTCCTATGACACGAAAAACATCATTTTTTGAAATGTGTTATGACACATAGGAAACAGCATTTCTATGAAATGTCCCATGACACAAAAAACATTCATTTCTATGGAATATGTTAAAATACAGATAAAACATCGTTTCTATTAAATGTTCTATGACATAAAAAAACATAATTTCTATGAAATGTTTCAAGACAGAAAAAACATAATTTCTATGAAATGTCCTATGACAAAAAACATCATTTCTAAAAATATTTTATGACAGAAAAAAACATAATTCCTATGAAATGTCCTATGACACGTAAACATCATTTCTATGAATTGTATAATTCACAGCGAAAACATCATTCTATGAAATGTGCTATGACACAAAAGAAACATTATTTATATATCTTTATCATTTCTATCTTTTTTATGAAATGTGTTATGACATGAAACGTTTGATTTTTTTAAATTGAAGTTCAAGTTGAAATACTTCGTGATAACAGCTTTTTCGTGATCCTAACGACATTATTTTTTAAGTGTGTCATTCCTAAGTAGAAAAATGCATGGTAGGGTGAATTAATCTTGACAAATAATCTTCAAGCATTTGCTGTCAAGTCAAATAAACACAGAACTCTCGATATATACTCCCAATATATCTCGTCGCGTGACGATATTAATGTTAACTGGAGGCAGGTAGTCTAATGGTTAGAGTCGTAGAAAATGGACTCATCGACCCGAGTCCAAATCCTGAAGGAGACGGTTTGCATTTTAAATAGCGCTAATACTATTGGGAAAGGTATGCATCTAACCACGCCATCCAGCTATGGGTAAATAATAGGGCAGACTGAGCTCTTTAACTTTGGCTAGGTAACCAGTATAGGAAAAGGAAAACTCTTAATTGAAACATGTTAAAATCCGCTTAAGAAATTGACTGCGTCACATCCTGCTCGTACGGAGGGGTTAGCTCAGTCGGTAGAGCGTTCGGCTAGAAACCACATGGTTCCTAGTTCGATACCCGCCCTCGCCAACTCAGCGTATGAGTAGCACAGGGATCTGTGCGGTAAAGTAAGGAGCTGATGGTAGGCGTGGCGCTCCACCTCAGACCAATACAATCTCCTTGGTCTAGCGCTAGTGAAACGGGATAGACTCCTCGCTGCATGGCTGGTACCGACATTTAGGCCGCCCCGACGACTTTACTTTACTTATATATATATATATGTGTGTGTGTGTGTGTGTGTGTATTTAAGAGAGAGGGTGAGAGAGAGAGAGAGAGAGAGAGGGAGAAAGGGTTTAAAAGTAGACGGAGTGACCTATAGTCGGAATCAACCGGACAGTGAGGGTGTCTATCCCCTTTTCGATAGCGCTAGACCAGGGAGATTGTTTCTTCGTCTGTGGTTGAGCGCCACACATACGATAACTCCTCACTTTACTGCAGAGATCAAAGCCGTGCTAGTCATACACTAAGTTGGCGAGGGGCCGGTATTGAACTCAGAACATAGAGCCCGATGCTCTACCGACTGGGCTAAACCGAACGGTTTATATGACGTAAAACCAGCCAAACAATCTGAAAAAAATCACAGATTTTCGAAAAAATACATTTTAACTTGAAATGAAAATTTTTTTATTGATTTATATATTTTCATTTCTGTCCGGATTGTGAACCAGAACTAATACTAAAATACTAATTGGTAGACTACTAATACCGATGCTAAAACTATGTAATTATTTTACGTCTTCGCCTTGAAAAACTAACAATGAGACTAATTAGTGATGACTAATTAAATGTCATTAATTCTCTTGGTAATGGTAATAATTCCTTTTTTTTTTTTTTTTTTTTTTGAAATTTAGAAATGTAATCGCTTGCTCAATTACAGACGTCTTCCATCAACTTGTTTTTTCTCTAGTAATATAAACTTATTTAAATATATACTCCTTTTAATAACCTAACAGAAAGAAGTCACCACCCTGTCGGCTGCGGCTTTAGAATACACCTTAGCAGAAGGATGTGACCTCCCCAATGGAGTCACTGTTGGTCGTGATGCTTAAGAAACACACACACACGCACACACACACACACACACACACACACACCACACACCCAATTATATATATATATATATATATTGTGGCATGGGCTGGTGGCCCAGTGTGCTGAGTCCCCGCTCTTCACTCTGTGTCCACTGGTTCAAGCTCTAGGGCGGAGTTGTGGTATGCACTGCTGATGAGATCAAAGGAGGTCGAAACAGCTGTCCAGTGCTCCGAATGTCGCAGATGGTGTTTGCCGAGTTGTCTGGTTGTGGTAATATGATTTAATTATCAATTATATATATATATATATATATATATATATATATATATATTAAAAAAAGGAAAATGAATCCGACGTTATGAATTAAGATAAAAGGATATAAAAAACAACAATATGCTGTTGAAATGAAAACATTTTATAACATATTCATAGCTAATATTGAGCAATATTTCGATTTTATAAAAATCATCTTCAGAGCTTGTTTATACTCCGTACTATCAAGAGCGGAGACGAAAGTCATAGGGTATCTTTTCATATCCTTTTATCTATACTCATATATATATATATATATATATATATATATATAATATATATATTGAGACGGGCTATTAGAAAGGACAATTTTCAGCCCAGCAACATTCAAAGTGGAGAAGTTCCAAGTTTATGTGGAAGAGTATGTCTCTCCAGGGCTGGCCTGGTGAGTCATCTGAGAAAACACAAGGATAGAGTGTCAAATGCTACTGGCACCTAAATATGATGATAAAAACTAGATAAAAGAAAAAGAAAAAGAAACAGGGAATGGTCTTACTCGAACACGAGTTGAGATGCCATCAAATATATATATATATGGGTGGGAATAGATTATAAACTGCTAATATGACCGGTATTATGCCTTTTTCTTTAATTAGATATAATATATATAATATTATATATATATATATATATATATATATATATATATATGTATTCTATAAAAAAGAAGGTTTGCAAAAAGGATTATGTTTTTTAAAAAAGTATTTATTTTAACTACATATGCGACACGTGTTCAGATTCTATTATCTATCTCTCT
>CM042165.1:68744093-68771593 GCA_023376005.1 Doryteuthis pealeii
AAGATCCTCACTCAACTCGCCTCCAGGGTAATCGTGAGAACCGGAAGGTGTAGAAACTCCTGTTCCGGTTTAAGGATAGAAGTAACTAGTCAGTTAGAAGTTGAAGCCGAGCTCGTAACATGTAACCTCATCCGCAGATCGTCCTGGTTGGGGATTTATAAATACAAGTAACATCAACGTAAAGATCGAGGTCTTGTGTTAATACCTAAAACTAACAATGACCACACGGGCTTCTGATAAGAGCAATTGCCCAACAGACCAGACCCGGAATCCCCAATTAGAAAGAAAGTCCAGACTTTAGAAGAGACGCAGACCCAAGATGATGACGATCAGAATAGCAAAGCAGGCCAGAAGAATAGATGAACCAAGATATAAAGAAGTAAAGGAAGTAAGAATAGGTATATCAACGTTATAACTAATTTGGTTTAGGCTGAAAATGTCAGTACGTAACAAAAAGTCTGTAATAAAATTATTAACTAAATGTTTACTGTATATCTGATGTAACGTGATTGGTTAATTCAAAAACAGACGACAAGAAATGGAGATCATGTTATGAAAAATAAATCCTTGTTGCATAAAATAAAGCTTCTTTTATACTAGGTCCACTGACTTGAGTACTCATCTGAATATCAGTCGACCCTGATTCATAATGTTATGATATGTTGGCCTACGGCTTCTAGGAGTAAAGTTGAAAAATGTGACACACTAAACACTGACAGCAATGACATTTGCCTTTATATTAGAGAAGAATAAACTTATTTATCATTGATTTTTTAATAAGTGCATGTATTACAATAATTTTATTAGCAGCTTATGATTTATGTACGTAACCTGTAGTTAGAATATTTTAATCGGAGCCGTTAGATTTAAAATCGGATGTGTGGAATTTTCCTACGCCATATAGGGTTATTGACATGAGTATGACCCGTTTGACCTTTCAAGTGGACGCGATAGGCGTGAGATAGTTTCAGTTCAATGCGACACAGATTTCAGAGCGAGGGATCGAAGTCGCTCACTCCAAGGATGTCGGTTTCTCGATCCGTGGGAATTACAACATGGGCTGGGTATTGGGAAATAAAAGCTTTTATCAGAAACAACCAGTCTTTTTAATGGATTAATTTAACAGGAAATGAACCAACCCAGCACGAAGAAGAACCAACAAGAAGTAAAACTAACTCTTACAGAAGTTAAATTTATTTTTCATACTCTATTATTCTATAAACCGTTTTAATTTACTTTCTTTTGATTTTCTTTTCTTTTTTATTTGCACATTGTCGTTTCGCACTTGATTCTTTTTTTTCCTTTTCATTCTTCTTTCAATCTTTTTCCTGCGTCTATTTCTTTATTTTCTTTTCTCACTTTCCTTTCTTTTTTTTTCTTTCCTTTCTCTGAAATTTCACCGTTTTATTTGGTTCCTTGATCTGATTTTTAAAACTTCTATTCTCTTCTTTTCTTTTCTTCCTTTTCTCTTTTTTCCTTTTTCACTTCTTCCTTTTCTTCTTCTTCTCCTTTTTTCTTCTTCTTCTCCCTTTTTTCTTCTTCCTTTTCTTCTCTTCCGCCTTCTCCTTCACTTTCCTCTTGATTTCATCTCCTATACATTAAATTTCCTTCTCCCTCATCATCACTTGTTATTAGATTGACTAACTTTATTTAAAATTGGACAGAAATATATTTGCTTGTTATTTTGATTATATGTTATTGTTTTTTTAAGACAGGATATATTTTTAAAAGAATAAAATCAACGCAAATAAAAACAATTATATCCTGTCCATTAAAAGGATATAATAACTTAAAATACAAAACAATAATCCTGTCGTTTTCTTTTTTACAACATATATAAAAATACAACAGATATATATATACCTAGTAGGTGGAATGATATCAAGCGTTTCCTTGATAGGATTCAACAAAATTGAGAACTGAAACTTACATAATAAATATTTGCGTAATATATATATTATAATATACGGAGTAATTATACATAAATTATAAATGGCTAGTGAAACCGAGTATGGGGTCTTCGAATCAGTAAAGATCAGAGTCAAGAGGCAAAGAAATGCTAAAAATTTATATCTGTACCAAGGTGTCCATTTATACACACACACACACACACACACACATATATATATATATTATATATATATATATATAAGAGAGTTATAATTTGCTTGAAGCAACTGTGTATATATTGGTGAGGTGATTTAGAAAGGCTATCACATGCAAGGTGTAAAAGAAAAAATAATAATACTGTAACAGTGATGTTGTGTGTTTTAACCTGTATTTAATTCTTGAATTTTCGAGATATCTCTTTTTCAAAAGATCACTGGAAATGAAGCAGTCTAGTTATGACATTTATTTTTAAATTGAATTTTTTTTTCATTTACACCTGCATTGTGATAGCCTTCTAAATCAACCTCCTAACCAATATAATATATAATATATATATATATATATATATATATATATATATAAAAGCTGAGATAATCACCTTTTATTGCCTAAAGACCTTTCTCCTGATTAGTTTAATGAAACAAATTCATATTAAAGATATACCTTGCTTTAGGATTACGTTATGTTTGAGAAAAATTCCATTTTAATTGTTCTAAATTAGCCGTAAATAGCTATTTGAAGGTCGACTAAGTTATTAGATCTGCCGAGTTAGCAGGAACCAATGTAAGGGTTACAAATTAAGACCGTCATCCTATCTACTACTCTATCTGTTCCCCGTTTATATACCTGGCGTATTATGTGAGTATATAACACAGACTCTGTATCATAAATTGAAAGGGGGTTTATCATAGATTAGGCGAGCCACCCATTGTTTCAATTTGCGCAAAACAGTGGGCCTGATTCCAGAATGGTATGATATACTAAAGTACAAGCTTTCTAGACAAAGATGTGACAAACTGACACACTTTTAAAACCATACAAATCTAACCATATGATAGAATTGTAAAGCTTTCCCACCATGCTCCAAAACTACTCCCATGGATATATATACTATATATATATATATATATATATATATATATATATATATATATTTTAGCTCAGTCGGTAGAGCGTTCGGTTAGAAACCACAACGGTTTCTAGTTCCGATACCGGTTCCTCGCCAACTCAGCGTATGAGTAGGCACATGGATCTGTTGCGGTAAGTAAGGAGATGATGGTAGGTGTGGCGCTCCACCTCAGACGCCGAAACAATCTCCTTGGCCTAGCGCTATTGAAAAGGGGATAGACTTCCTTGCTGACTGGCTGATATACCGACTTTAGGCCGCGCCGATGACCTTAATATATATATATATATATATATATTTGGATGTATTGATAGCTGGAAGAAGAATACCTGGATTCATATCATTACGAAGATATTAGTGCTATATGAAATGCAAACAGCTGCAGCCCAGGATTGAACTCGTCTCACCGTGTCCATTTCCTACAATGATAACCATGTGCCATGCCCTTCCATAATAAATGGAAATTAATACAATAAATATATAGAAGTTAATGAATGAGATAGATAGATCGATTGGTCGATGGATAGATAGATATATGAAACATACTAATATATATATAATATATATATATAATATTTAGTATATATATATTAGGCCGGTTTAGCTCAGTTCGGTAGAACCTCGGACAGGAATCTCGAAAGTTCTCTCTCGATGAGTCCGGAATAAAAAAACAAGCTCTGAAGATGATTTTTTAAAAAATCGAAATATTGTTCATATTAGCTATGAATATGATATAAAATATATTCATTTTAACACAGCATTGTGTGTTTTCAATCCTATATATATATATATATATATATATATATATATATATATATATATATATATGTTGTATATATTCCTACTACTTACCTAAACATTTACAGTAGGCATCAGCAGCTGGACCCACTTCCCCAATCACAACCGTAAGACTCTCGTCAGTATGAAAACGGAATCCTTCAATACAAGAACTCAGTCTGTGTCCTGAAGAAGGTTTGATATACCGAACGTTATAACGTCGACATCAAATACCAATAATTACATCCATCTAGTATGATATTCCGTGTTTGTTTACTCTTTTCAAACACACACACAAAGGGATAATCCAGATATAATATATATATATATATATATATATATATATATATATATATATTAATTATAATGGAGATTGTGGGTTTGTCTGTCTGTAACCGAAACTATGGTTATTATACAATCACAATTCCTTTGTTATTTACATCACATTCTCCATGATTTTATTTTTATTTAAACCTCATTATTAATAAAATTGTTTTACATACTTACACTGTTGACCATATCTACAATACTAAATAAACATGCAATTGTATTTATATATACAACAAAATAGCGGATTATAGTGTGAATGGGAAGGCTAATTTGCATGTTGATCATTAAAAATTGATTTTAAATAAATATATTGCTTGTATTATTGATTTCTAATTTGTTTGGTTTATCTTATTGAATATGAGCAAAAATCTTGGAATAAATCTTAAAAGAAATCCATTAACAAGAGAAATAACTGTAAATTTATTCCTTACTTCCTATTTTAACTAAAGATTAAATTAGAAAAATTACCAATGATAGACGGGAGTATAGTATGATGGAAGAGTTTAGTTTCGAAGTTGTTCTATTTTTAATCATACACCCTCTGTTCAAATCTTTTTATCTGCATACTTATTCAGTTTCATTGGCCTTTCTAATTTAATATGATATTTTTATTATAGTAAAACTTAAATACTTGCACCCGGAGGTGCATATATTGGCTAGTATATATATATATATATATATATATAATATATATATATATATATCTATTTTGTTATCCGAGGTTTTATTCTTCGGTACAACAGAATATTCCGATTGCCGCCCTTAATCAGTATGAATTCATAGGGGCTTACACGAAGATTCCTGTTGTGCACAATACGTGTTAAAAAAAGATGCGGCCTAATCAAAAGGTATGATTAATCCTATACAACGGGTCACGAGGCAATACATGGAACTCAAAAGATTACAACAGGTGCTTCTCTTCTTTACTTCAGCTCTTCCTCATCCCATGCTTTCCTATCCACAAATCTCTCTCTTTCCTCTCTTCTCGATCTCTCGTCTCTCTCTCTCTCTCAATCTATCTATCTCTCTCATCTATCTATCTCTTTTCTCTCTTTCTCTCTCTTTCTTCCCTCTCTCTCACATACTCTATTTCTCTATCTAATTTCTCTCTCTCTCTCTCTCTCTCTCTCTCTCTCCTCTCTCGCTCGCTTCCTCACTCTCTTTCACACACATTTTTCACTTTCTCTCTCTTCCCCTTCTCTCTCTCTTTCTTTCTCTCTCTATTTATCTCTTTCTTTCTGTCCCTGTCTCTCTCTCTCAATCTATCAATCTCTTTCTCTCTCTCTCTTTCCCTCACTCTCTTTATCTCTCACACACTCTTTCCCTCTATATATCTTCCTGTCTCTCAGCCTCACTCTTTCTCACACACACTGTTTCTCTTTGTCTCTATCTTTTTCTCTCTGTCTCCCTCACTTTCTCTCTCATACTTTCTCTCTTTCTCCCCCCAACTCTCTCTCACTCTATTCTTTATCTAATTTCTCTCTCTCTCTCTCTCTCTCTCTCTCTCTCTCTCTCTCCTCTCTCTCGCTTACTCACTCTCTTTCACACACACATTTTTTCACTTTCTCTATCTCTCTCACCCTCTCTCTCTCTCTCTCTCTCTCTCTCTCTTTCTCTCTCTCTCTCTCTCTATATATATATCTTTTTATCTGTTTATCTCTCCCTCACCCTCTCTCACACACACACACATTCTCCCTTTTTTCTTTCTCTCTACCGCTCTCACTCTTCCCCACTTCTCTCAAACACAAATTTCTCTGTCTCTGTCTCTGTTCTGTCTCTCTCTCTCTCTCTCTCTCTCTCTCTCTCTCTCTGTGTTACTCTCTCTCTCTCTCTCTCTGTTACTCTTCTCTGTCTCTCTCTCTCTTACTCTCTCTCTCTCTCTCTCTCGGAATCAATCTATCTCTGTCTTTCTCTCTTCTCCTCACTTTCTCTGTCTCTCTCTCTCTCTCTGCTCTCTCTCTCTTTATCCTCACTGTCTCTTTGACTTTCCCACACTATCTCCTCCTCTCCCCCTCCCTCCTCTTTCTGTCTGTCTGTCTCTCTCTCCTGATATCTATTGCAACAAACAAACCGGAAGTTTAAACAGTGCGCATCAATCGAATATAGAACGGATTTGCCGCAGCTCTTGGTAAACAGCACCTATTGTAAACTTATAATTAAGTTCACTACTTCAACGGGAACAGTGTAAATAATGGTTTAACCCTTAGAAAACCAAATGCCCGAACTCCCTCCCACCACACACAAACTTGGCTACTTGCAGATAAATATCTGAAAATGAGGTAAAACTGTAGTTCCAAAGGCCTGATTGGTTGTATTGTTGCTAGGCAATAGCGATGTAAAAATGGGTATCCCCGGGCCGGATTTTAATGCACGAAGATTTATTCCTTTACCAACCCCTTCCGCACGAGATGATGTGACACAAGGTCTATTTCTTAAGCGGAGTTTAACAGGTTTGAATTGAGAGTTTTCCTTCTGCTAGACTGGTTACCTAACCACGGTAAAAAGAGCCCAGTCTGCCCAACTATTTACCCAAAGCTGGAGGGAGGTTGGAGGCATACTTTTACCAAGGATAATAGCGGCATGTGAAATGCAACCAGCCTCTGTCTAGTATTTGAACTCGGGCCACCGAGCCCATTTCCGACGATGGTAACCATTACAATAAGCATCTCGAACCCTACGTATATGTAACAGATATAGATAGATGGATGGTCAATCATTGATAGATAGATAGATAGATAGATAGATAGATAGATTTTTATTTCCATTTGAACAAAAAATAATTTTCTTTTCTATTATAATGCCTGAGGAAGGTTTTATATAAACTGAAACGTTTAAACTTCGACATAAAAAAAAATCATCTCTTTGGTACTATATATATATATATATATATTATATATATATATATTATATATATAATATATATATGAAAGTAAGTAAACAAATAATGTGTTTATTTTTTTATATGGCCTAATTGAAGTCATTCCTAATTTTGAAAATTAATTAGTTAATAATTAATGAATTTAGGCGGGCATATATGTTCAAATGTAAGGCTAAACAAATCGAGAAAATGCCAATCCCTGTATGTACATTTCGACCTATTAGGTCTCATCAGCAAGGTTATAGACATACATAGATAGATAGATAAACATACTGATATACATATATATAATATATATATATATAGGAGAGGAGAGAGAGAGAGAGAGAGAGAAGAGAGAGAGAGATAGAGAGAAGAGAGAGAGAGGTAGATGTGAATAGACTGCGATATATAGATAAATATGAATAGACTGTAATAGATAAATAGATTTGAATAGACTGTGATAGATAGATAGATAGGTAGATAGATATGAAGAGACTGTGATAGATGGATAGATATGAAGAGACTGTGATAGATAAAGAGAAAAATATGAAGAGACTGATAGATAGATATGAAGAGACTGTGATAGATAGATGGATAGATCGATAGAAATAGAATGTGATGGATAGATAGATATGAAGTGACTACCATAGAAAGATATATAGATATGATCAGACTGTGATAGATAGATTTACCTCCCAGTAATAAAATAGCCTTGAAAATTTACATGCAAACTAAAACGGATATTATGAGATATAACTTGTCAAACTTTACTACATAATGTTTAATAAAAAGTTAAAATCAAGATTAGAACATCTATTTTGATATTCATTGTTCATAACAGGGTTTGTTTCTGATTAATACTGATAATATTATAATATCCGTCTTAACTGTGTAATGTTTCACTGGGAAAAAAAAAAAAATACCTCGGGCTTTGAAGAAAACTTGTACTTTAAGAAAAAGTGTTAGGGGAGTATTTTCACACGGTATATATATATATAATATATATATATATATATTATATATATAATATATATATATATATAATATATATATATATCATACTCATAAAAGATATTTTCTAAAAAAAAAAATAATAAAAGAATTATTTATTTTTCTATCAATACTAATACATAATTTAAGATAATCTTTTATTTACTTATTTACTATAAAAAATAATTTAAATTAGAGAACAAAGGGGATAAAGGGGAAAAAAAAGAAAAAGAAGAGAAATAAAACACAAAAAAAGAAAGAGAGGGAGAAAGAATAAGAAATGAAAGGTGAAAGCGAAACAAAAGCTAAGTATGTAAAAAAAATTTTCTATTAAACGGTTTTTATTTATTTATTTGTTCATTTTTTTTGTTTTTTTGAAATTATGACATGCTCACACGGTTGCAACACATTGCAACACATTGCAACATCTTACCGGATGTCAGCCTTGTTCTCAACAAACTTTTAAGAAAGAAAAAAAGAAAGAGAGAAATAAGAAATTACAGTTATTCGCCCATTCATAAAGGAGGAGAAGAAGAAAGAGAGGAAAAAAAGGAGAGGAAAAGGAAATAAGAAGAAATTATAACCACACAAATAAAAAAAAACATAAGCACGTCATTTCTGAAATAAAACTCTGATGATAAAGCTCGCTTTGAAATCGATTAGACATATAAACATCTTTTTGTCTTTATTTTTACGCATTGTATTGCCTTCGAATTTTATATTTTTATATATATATATATATATATATATATATATATATATATATTATATATATATATATATGTGTGTGTGTGTGGTGTGTGTGTGGTGTGTTAAAAATTGAAAAGGAAATGAATCCGACAATATGAGGAAAAATGAGTAAAGAAAAGAAATGTAAATGGATAAAATGAATTTAATCGATCACATTAATCGATATCACTTACACATGTGTTTCGGTCAGTTTATGTTGTGTGAAAATATTTCGCAAAATTTTTCATTCAAAATAAATGTTCACTCTGATGAAGGTCGATTCTTGTATGTGTGCGAAATATTTTCACACACATAAAACTGACCGAAACACATTGTAAGTGATATCGATTAATGTGATATCGATTAAATTCATTTATCCATTTACATTTTTTTCTTTACTCATTTTTCCTCATATAATATATATAGTATATATATATATATATATATATATATATAATAAAGATTTTTTTTTTCATTATTATTTTACATTTACCACACGTGTTTCAGATCTTCTGATATCTTCTTCAGGCGTTAATTAACCATATTATGTCATATATGGTAAACAGAATATGGTTAATGAACGCCTGAAGAAGATATGAGAAGATCTAAAACACGTGTCGCAAACGTAAAATAATTATAAAATAATTTAAAAAAACATAATCCATTTTGTGGACATTGTTTTCATAAAATATTTAATTCTCTCCGTTGGACCCATAACAATCTCTCTCTCTCTCTCTCTCTCTCTTCTATATATATATATATAATATATATATATATATATATATATATATATATATATATATATATATGTATAAGTATTAACTTACCGGTGGGTATAAGAACGATCGTTGGAAGCGGACACATATCCAGAGGTTAAAAGGTGAGAAAAAAACAAATACAAAGTGCTCAATACAATGTAGAGCATAATTTATTTTAAGAATGGAAAGGAGTAACCTACTCGAGTTTCATCAATTGATTCTTCAGGGTTACTTTAAATTAATCGAGTTTACGATTAATCTTATGTGTTATAAACATGCCCGTTGGAATCATCAAGAGCAACAAATGAGAGAAAGAAATATGTTGCTCTTGGTGATGACCGATCTATTAAAGTGGTCGAAACAGATTTCTGTCAGCAATTATAAACATCATTTGTTTTTTCAAAAATGTTAAATTCATACTGTCGGATTAATTTCCATCTATTTTATATATATATATATATATATAATATATATATATTTCGCACATATAGAAGCATCGACCTCAAAAATAATGTTCACTCTGATGAAGGTCGATTCTTCTATGTGTGCGAAATATTTTCACACACATAAACTGACCGAAACACATGTGTAAGTGATATCGATTAATGTAATATCGATTAAATTCATTTTTATCCATCTACATTTCTTTTCTTTACTCATTTTTCCTCATATTGTCGGATTCAATTCCTTTTGCATTTTCACACACACACACACACACAACACACAACACACCAACATATATATATATATATATATATATATATATATATATATATATATATATATATATATATATATATACAAACAGGAATACTTATAAAAGTAAAATGTATACTCGGGTGTCGATAATCTTTTGAGTTGTAACATTCTCATCAATTTTCAGTTGTTTTTTCAACATTTGTTTTTTGTTACCGTTGCGGGTAGTTGTGTGCGTTCATTGGAAAATAACGCGGGAAATCTCTGCCTGCCAGCACTTACTCTTTTATTTATTAAGAAGAAGAAGAAGAAGAAGAAGAAGAGAAAAGAATTAAGTAGAAGTGTTTAAAGGAGTTGGCTGTTATCGAAGAAGGATCAACGCAGCAGCGTAAACACACTTCAAAATTTAGCTTTTACTTTCGCTTTTGCTTTCTAATGATGATGGTGGGTGTAAACAAACAAGACAAAGCAATAAAACGAAGAAGAAGAAGAAGAAGAAGAAGAAGAAGAAGAAGAAGAAGACCTTAAACTCTTTTTGAGGTCGAAATGACCTTGTGTTATATTGTCTATTGTTTGCGCATGCGCTGATTTAAACAAAATATATCAGGTTAAGAACTCGTTAACTTTTCTTTTGTGTGTGTTTTTTTTAATCTAGCATAGCGTAAATATCGAACGTATTATTAACCTCCTTTGAGTGCGGAACTGAGGGCTCTTCTAGTACGTAGTTATTATTTTCATCAAAAGATTATTTCAATCGACTAACAGTCAAGTCACGGTGATAGTACTGGTTGTCGTCGAATCACAGAAGTTAAGCAGCAATGAGCCTGTCTCTGTAGTTAACTAGGTGCCTGCATAGTTAACAGCTAATGCCTGTGTAGCAAGACGGGCAAAGAGTTATCTTCCTTGCTCCCAGGGTTTGCCACTAATAGGCGTTGCAACCTGGTTATTTAAACACAGCGCTGGGAAAATTATCTATGTCTGTCTCAGTCTCTATCACTCTGTCTCTGTCTCTGTCTCTGTCTTCTATCTGTGACTCTACAGGCTTATACATGTGTCTTGTTAAGTATCTGGTCGGCATCCTTAGTTCCAGATGTAGTAAATAAGTAAGCAAGCCAATAAGAATCCGGTGTTATAGTAAGTTATTTGTAAGTCCGACGTCCAAGATAATCCAAATAGCAATGAGCCAAGGTTAAGAATCAGACCTCTATAAATACACCAACATCAGCAGCAGCAGTGCCAGTGATTGGACAATGGATTGCCTTCGGTGGTCACGTGGTAGTCAACGAGTCTATATTTAGGAGTAGGCATCTATCACCCGCCTTATATCACAAAAACTGCAACATGTCTTTTTTATACTTCATTTTTTTATACTCTATCTTCATTGACTGGCCACTGGCTGACATACATTGATTGCTTAGAATCTTTCTCCGATAAAAACTTTATTTTCTGTTCTCTTATTTTTTTCTCTTTACTCAGAAACATGATTAATATTTTTCTTTTCAATCAAAATTTTCTATAGACCAATTGTTTATGTTACACTGCAAAGATGAACGTGCACATAATCTGATTTGGGAACTTATGGTTTACACATTAAAACTGGGCCTTAACACCATACAAACATTTGCTGTGCAAAAGGAGAAGGAACTATTGATCACAGTACAGGAACCAGATGGCTCATGTAATGTGACGGGACTGAAAGGCAGCCCTATGAACAAGCGGATTCCCAGCCCCCACAAACAAAGCGCGTCAGGATATGTTTGGCGCGTGGCGAGCGGCTACGGATACTCGAACTCGCTACCTCTTCGTAGCTGAGGTAATTTTAGTAGAGACCCTTATTATATCCGAATTTGCATGAGCGCATTCGAACGAGCAGAAATAAGGACGGACTGTCGCTGACAGGGTGAGTGAGGAAGAAAGTGTTTGGACGGGAATCTGAAATCTGACGACTGCTATTTGATGTGAGAGTGCCGCGTTGAGTTGGGAACGGAGTTGCATTTCGTTTGCTGGAGAGACTTTCAAAGGATTGATATTACCTTGAATTTTTGGACCCCTTTCTCACTCAATAATCAGGCAAAATCAGGTAGGCCTAAAACTGTGAATTTCGAGCCATAGAGGCACATCTGGTAAGTAGCACTTGAAGAGTAACAGACAATCTTGGCCCACCAGCCCTGGAATATCTGCGTAAAGGCATGTGCAGTTTAAGAAACGTTTCAAGTATGTCATAAAAAAAATCTTGTTCCAATTAAGTGCCAAAGTGGAAATGTTTGGTGTCATGCATTTCTCGACCACCAGGATACCTTCCTTAAGCATCAAAACTCACCATCCTTAGCCATCAGGGGGTGCTAGTGGGGTGTCTTAACCCCCGTCAAAGAAGAAGTCGGAGTTTTCTACCGCTCCAGTCGACAGGTCGATTTTGGCATTGACTTCATCATCTTGTTGGAGTATCTTATATATAAGGTGTGCTGGAGACCACTACTTAAACTTATAGACTCTGCGCGGGCACGTGGATTAAGCCCAGCCAATCAACAGCTCGAATACGTTGGATTAGTTTGCCGTGCTGCAAACCACCACCTAAATTTCCACTTTTCATTTATTTCTTTTTTCCCTCTTTCTTTAACAAAATCGTTTTTTTTTTTTCTGGTTTCTTTTTCTTTTTCCACTTTTGAACTTTTCGTTCAACTTATAAATTCTTCTTCGTGACCTTCAAGTTCTCATTTTATTTTTCTTCTTATTTTACTCCTCTTATGTTGTTGTTGTTGTTGTTGTTGTTGTTGTTGTTGTTGTTCTTCTTCTTCTTCTTCTTCTTCTTCTTCTTCTTCTTCTTCTTTTTCTTCTTCTTCTTCTTCTTTTTGAAACATTAAAGTTCTATTTTTTAAAAATTCTATCATCATCTATATAGCAATACTCGTTTTCCTTAATCTTCCGACCGTTATCATCTTGCAAAACCTTCTAGTTAAAAATTAGACCGTCCAAATCGTCCAAGGGGAAATGCAAAAATATAAACCCTGTTTATCTGGTGTTTCTTATCCGCCAGGTTATTATTTCTACTGAGTATTGTCACCTCAGCTAAATAATGGACCATTCCGTTTTTGTTATAAAGAAAGTAAGGGAAGAAAAAGGACATGCTAAACAGAAAAAATATAAGAAAGAAAGAAGGAGTAAGGGAAAATAGAGAGAGGGGTGAGCGCGATGAAGCAATAACGCTAATCTGTTTCAATTGAATATAATGAAAAGATGTAAAGAACGAAAAAAAAAGAAGAAAATAAAGAGTGTGAGAGAGTTAAATCATGATTATTATACTTTTTACATATTGAACTATTCAGCAATAGCTTTTAAGTAAACATACGAATCGTTGTAATAATTAAATTATCATACTGTGGTGTATTCCAAGGTCCTACTAGTCATTAATTAAAGTTCTATTTAGAAAATAGTATTTCTTCTTGTTGTTTTCAACTCTCAAGACAAAAACGATTAGACGTTAAATTGAATCGTGAAGTTCAATTTCTGGAGCTTTGTGGAGTTTGGATTAGCCCATCATCGCCATTACTCTCAGGTCCACCCTTTCCAGACTGGTGGTGCCTGTTAGTGTCACATCTATGGATTAAATAGAAAAAATGCGTTTGAAAAATGTGTTAAAACTCCAGTTTAAAAAAAAAGAATTTTGAACAACCATCTTGAATGAATAAAACAAAATGTCTTCGGCACTAAATAATCCAGCAAGGGTTGAAATGTCGTAAAATCCAACCAACAAACCAATCTACCGTTTAGTCTCTGAGGCCACGGAAGTGGGTGCAAATAGATAACGGATACAACGTGTGCTGTAGCTTCTTCGTTCTAGGTGGGAACTGGTTCTTCTCGTATTTTGAAATTGTTCCTCGCTTTCCATACATGCAAATCCTTGTCTTCTCGTACCCTAGCCACCAAATTGAGGGCGAATCGAGAAAACGGTCGTCTTTTATTGAGATTCACCGAACACCTAACTTCCCACGTGGTTGAAACCCACCGTCATTTTGATGGCTGTTCGAGTCTACTGGCTTCGGCGAATACTGATTAACTGCTGTTAATCCTAGCCCAGTGGATGTGATGTTTTTTTTTCTTAACTCTTTTTTCTTTCTGTTGTTGTATTTTTGGATCTGTAAATATTTTGTCATCCCGGATCCCTGTCCTTATTTACGCTATAACTTTCCTTGACGATAACAGGCGTAAAAAAAGGCCTAGCTTAGAGATTTACTGAAGGCTATTTCTCGCTTTTAATCGGCAAAATAATTTAGATATTAGATAGGGACGGATGGTGAGCAAGATAGAGAGCGAGATCGAGAGCGAGAGAGAGAGTGAAAGGATTCCGTAAGTAAAGTAAAGTAAAGTCGTCGGGGCGGCCTAAAATCGGTATCAGCCAATCAGCGAGGGAGTCTATCCCCTTTTCACTAGCGCTAGACCAAGGAGATTGTTTCTTTTAGCATCTGAGGTGGAGCGCCACACCTACCATCAGCTCCTTACGTTACCACACATATCACTGTGCTACTCGTAACGCTGAGTTGGCGAGGACCGGTATCGAACTAGGAACCTTGTGATTTCTAGCCGAACGCTCTACCGATTGAACTAACCCGGCCCAATGGATTCCGTAATCTTGCATTCTGCTTCTGCTTCTTCTTCTTCTCATTATTATTATTATTATTATTATTATTATTATTGATATCATCATCATCATCATCATTATTTCTTTTGACAAAGCGCCACAAGTACCCTATAGACATTCTCACATTAAAACCAATAAATTCTATAAATGTGTACAAAACGTGCGCATTCAAGATATTCAGATTGATTTATCGGGGCAGGCGAGTCCCCCCCACCAAGGCGCAGATAAATAGAAGCGCAATATATATATATATATATATATATATATATATATATATATATAATTTGTGTGTATATATATATGCATATATATATATGTATAATAATATGTATATATGTATATATATATATGTATATATATATGTATATATGTAAGCATATATATATGTATATATATATACATATATATATGTGTATATATACATACATATATATGTATATATATGTATATATACATATATACATATACATATATACATATATACATACATATATACATATACATATATACATATATATATATATATATACATATACATATATATATATATATACATATATATATACATATATACATATATATATACATATACATATATATATATCCATATATATATATGTATATATATGCATATATATATATGTCCATATATATATATATGTATATATACCACTATGCGCCCTTACGCCGTATTATGCTATATATTATGATAAATACCAAAGGGTTAACCTCGTTGTGTAAATGATGGTGACCTAGAGTACGCCATAAAAAATCTCTTAAATTTACAGCTACATAGCTGGGGTCGTTGGGAAGTGGGTAGATTATTAAAAGAATAGGCAGCCATGCAGGGCCGTATTGGTATCCGTATGAGCTGGGATCAGGGTCAATGAATCTTTCCATTTACATCGCTGGGGGTGAGGCGCGAACTTGAAATATATATTTCAATCTGTCAGGGAATAAAGCAAGCCGGTCAATGGCGTGAGGATTAAGGTAGAATGGCGGGACCCGTGGAATTTCTCCGAAACGAAACAAAAATCGAAAGGAGCTATTTAAGCCAGAAACAATTATTTGCAATTTATTACATATAAATCCTACTGTTGTCTTTGCAATAAATAATACAAAAATAAAGGGGTTATTTCCTATAAGTCTAACATAAACAAAGGGCAACCACTCTTGACTGATAAATTATTTATTTTTCCCATTAAACTCACCCAAACCGTAAACCCTATCCTAATCCTAAACCATAACCCCAACCCGTCTTCTTATTTCCTAGAAGATCAATAAATAAATAAGTAATCTATCAGTCAAGAGTGGTTCCCTTTGTTTATGTTAGACTTATAGGAAATAACCAATAACGGTGACAAAAACATGACGCGAAAAAAAAAACTAGCAGGACCCGTGGAATTTCCACGAAATGAAACAAAAATCAAAAGGAGCTATTTAAGCCAGGAGCTATTATTTGCAATTTCATTACATATAAATCTAACTGTTGTCTTTGCAATAAATAATACCAAAATATACACCACACTGTCGGCTGGGGTGTTAGAATGCACCGACTGCGCCTCTGCAGAGGGGTAAGACTCCCACAATGTGGCCACCTGTTGGCCGTGGGTGGCGACCCGTGTGGCTTAAGGATACAACTCAGGTGGATGAGCAGTTCATGACTTGCAATACTCCATTTTGGCCCTATCTTGGGCTAGACGGGTGGTCGGAGAGGCCCCCTCCGACCAATCGGCTGGTCACGTCAAGCCCTAGCACCTATATGATTGTCCCAACCCTATTGCCCTTATGGCAAGCCCACCCCTTTTTTATCATATGGGTGCTAGAAGCGGTGACTGAGGGTCTATATGTCCTGGGATGATGTTAACTCTATCTGATGGTGAGGTTCCAGTTCTGAGATTTGGGGAATGTGGAGCACCCCTCCATCACCATTGCTCCCTGGTCCACTCTGACCCGGAGTGGTAGTACCTGTTAGAGTCCCATGGGTTGAATAGAAAAACATGTGTTTATAAACAAAATTGTATTATGCATCAAGAATGAATTTATTTCGCAACTTTGTCGGCATTAAATGACCCACTGAGGTTGATATGCCGTAAAACAAAACAAACCAAACCAAACCAAAATATACAATAGCAATCGATATAATACGTAATGCACATAACATTTGTAAGTATCTAATTCTACAGAAACTTCAAGATCAATATAGTTGCATAGCGTAAATTAGGGCAAGGGGCCGGGACGACATTATATCAAAATTACCAAAATATCTTCCGTAATTCACAATTTCAATATTACAAATAAAACAAACACCTAACTTCCTTTTTTTTCAATTTATTTTAATTTCATGTTGGACTTGTAAGCGACGCAAGACCATTTGGAATATATATTTTTAATTGGGTGAAGTAAAGTGGGACAAATAAGTAATACGAGATTAAGTGATACTAGATAATCTGAATTTTTTCATTGCATCTTGGACGGTTTGGACGGTCTCTTATTTAATAAGAGGGTGTTGCAGGATGACAACGGACGGAAGATTTAAGAACAAGCGTATTCTTAATGTAGATTTGTTTCAAATAAATTTTAAGATGTAAATTGGTCTGTAAATCATTCATAAATGTATACATATTTAAAGAGGCTAATCTGCCCTACTATTTACCTACTATATACAGTGAGGCTCATAATTATTTGAACAAACAGGAAATATACTTCTAATCGTTTGGCTGGTTGGATTTTAGGGCATGTCAACCCTTGATGAGTTATTCTATGCCAAAGAAATTGTTTTAATCATTGTCGACCCGTAAAATATTTTTTAACTCAATTATTTTTATATGTGCCTTTTTTTAAACTCATTTTTCTATTTAACCCATAGATGGGACGCCATCAGGAACTACCAGTCCAGGTCAAGGTGGATCTGGGAGTAATAATGATGAAGAAGTATGGTGTTTTGGCTGGTTGGTTGGATTTATGGCATATCAACTTTTTGATATATATGCACACACAGACAAAAGACACACACACAGAGACTATATTATATATATATAATTATACGTATATATATATATAATAATATACGTATATGTATATATATATATATATATATATTATATATATATATTATATATATATATATATATATATATAATATGAGAGAGAGGAAAGATTTTATTAGTGTATCCATATATATATATATATATATATATATATATATATATATATATATATATATATATAACACAATACATACATATAAGCATATAATACAAACATATATATATATATATATATATATATATATATATATATATATATATATATATATATATTCACACAGACGTGTATATGAGCATCCATATATACACCCATATACATACATTCACAAATATATTCCCATACACACAGGTATGTATATAAACATACAAAGTCATGAATACCAAAAATATTCATATATCAACATATAAATATATTTTGGGAGAATATGTGCTTAATTGAAGTCGTACCTAATTTTTGTAAATTAATTAATTAATAATAAATGAATTAGGCAGGAATACCTATTCAAATGTAAGGCTAAACAAATCGAGAAAAATCAATCTCTGTATGTACATTACAGCCTATTAGGCCTCATCAGCAGAGCTATAGACAGGAAAACCGCTCTGTGTGATTCTGTCTTCCTGTCTATAGCTCTGCTGAAGAGGCCTAATAAGCTGTAATGTACATACAGAGATTGATTTTTCTCGATTTGTTTAGCCTTACATTTAAATAGGTATTCCCGCCTAATTCATTAATTATTCATTAATTAATTTTCAAAAATTAGGTACAACTTCAATTAAGCACATATTCTCCCAAAAAATGTCGGCTAAAAAAGCCATATCAAAACACACCATCAGTTTGTTTACTTTTCATATAAATATATATATTTTTTACCGAAGAAGTTTTGTTTTATTCATATTTGACGGGTATTCGAGATTTTCTTTTAAACTCAATTTGTCCATACTCAATTGTTTTTATGAATTCAATTTTTTAAATTCAATCATTTTTTCTATTTAAACCATACATGGGACCCTAATAGGTACTACCACTCCGGGTCAGGGTGAAGCTGGGAGTAATGGAAATGAATGGATACACCACACTCCCCAAAGCTGCAGAACTAGAACCTCACCATTAGATGCCGTTTCACGTCATACTCAGGATGCTAAATTCCTCAGCCACCACCTTGTATCTGATATAGGATAAAAAAAGCGTTGGGATCTACCGTAAGGGTAATAACTTCGGGACAATCATATAGGTGCTAGTGTTGTATACTCTCTTTCCTTACTTTCTTACTTCTATTCTTCTAGCGTCTCTTCTAGCGTCTGGACTTCGTCTTGGGGACTTCGTGTCCGGTCTTCCATTGGGGGTTTCTCTTTATCAGAAGCCCTGTGTTATTGGTAGTGTTTAGATAATAACACAAGACTTCGATTTAACTTAGATCATATTTTATTCTGAAATCCCCACCAGACTACCTGCGCAGATTGAGTCGGCCGCGTGTATAACACGACTTACCACCGTCGTGGTTTTTGGCCGATCTGACTAAACAAATCTCTTTCTAATCTAAACCGGAAGTGGGTCTTCTCCACCAATTCTCACGGTATCCACCAGAAGGATCAGGATGAGGTCAAGCCTTGTCATTCAATCCTTCAATGCCGCCGGCTGAACTTATGACAGCCATTTTGGTTTCTACACTACTGTACATAAATATTAGGAATCTTATAATTATGTAACACTAGGGATTGATATAGCCACCCTATTGACCAGAGGAAACCTCTCCAATCACGCGTCTAGCCTAAGTAAGGGCCATCATGAAGTATTGCATATCATGGACTGCTTAGACACCATTGTCACACACACACACACACACATATATATATATATATATATATATATATATATATATATATTTACCAGCCCCTCCACAGGTGTAAGATGTGACATAAGATCAAGTCTGCCGAATTAAGGGGGGTCCCAGTGGCGTAAGGGTTAACATGCTGGAGTACAACATCGTAGTAAGCGAGTTTGAATTCCAGTCGTCCTATTACGATCACTTTCGGACTAATATCCTTGGGAAAGGTATGAAACATCTCATCCTCATAGCTATGTTTTAAGTAGTAACACTACTGTTATTAAAACAAGGATAGCTTCAGCATTAAACAATGCATGGAGGTTGATGTGCCATTAAACAAAGAACCCACGCCAAACCAATTCAATATTTGGATGGATACCTTTCCCAAGTATATTAGCCATAGGTGAAATGAAAACAGCCTCGTCCAAGATTTGAACTTAGGTCGCTGTATCCATTTCTTACAACGATAAACATTACACAGCGGTCGCCTCGGAATTAATTGTCCTTGTTCTTATATATTTTTTATAGTTCGATACTTTTGTCTGTAAAAGAAAACTGAGAGTTGTCAGCACTAATTATCTTGACATTTGTGAGTGCAACGAAAGGTGACGATAAAAAATCGTTTGCTTCAAATTGATGATAAAGATTTTCAGAGAGAGAGCTTGATTTAGGACCAAGTCCTACTTAAATGACCAGATCCTGCTAGATTACCCGAAGTTAAGCACCCTGAGTACTCACATGAGTTAGAATCCCTTTAAAGATGATTATTCACAAGATCACAATGCATAACAATATACGGTATTTGCCTCTCATCCCACTTATAAGGGCGCGACAACAATGACATTTTTCATCTAGGCCTACCTACAAGCCGATGCGCATGTGTGGTAGGCCATCCCTCCAGGTATTGCCTGGAGGGATAGCCCCCTGGGATTAACGCTGTTAATTTTACTTAGCCGCTCCAGACGCCGAAGTACTATGGAACAGGCACCGAGGAGCCTTTGCCGTCTAAGTAATGACTTACCAGCATACAGGGTGTCCATAAAGTCATTTTACAACTTAAAAAATAAAGATTTTTTAATTTTTTTATAGTGTGTTAGAAGCATTAATTAAAATGTAATAATATATTTTTGAAGGCAAAATAATTCAAATTTATGTTGAAAAAAATATTTATTTAATTTTTTAATTTAAAAAATTTTCCTCTTAATATTTTCAGGCTAGGCCCATCTTCAGAGAGTTCTGAAGATGGGCCTAGCCTGAAAATATTAAGAGGAAAAAAAGGAGGAAAAAATATTTTTCAACATAAATTTGCATTATTTTGCCTTCAAAAAATATTATAACTTAAAAAATGTTATTACAAAAGCAAATGAAGAGACAAATATTTGTGAATTATTATAAAATGTGGGATACATATTGAAGTTTATTTGCGTTATTTAATACACCTCTACATGGGCACTATTAGTTGAACGAAGCACTTAAAGACGGTACTGGATTTCATGCTGATCTTTAATGAAACATCTCTCTCTGACTTGTGAATGCCCAAAATAAAGGCATGAGACGTATGAACGTAGAATCACATCCTTGCAATAAATATATACACAAACTAATATATATATATATATATATATATATATATATATATATAAAGGAGAAGAAAAAGAAATCATCACTTCCCTTGTTTACTTTAAAATATATATATATATATATGTGTGTGTGTGTGTGTGTGTGTGTGTGTGTGTGTGTGTGTTTGGGCAGCATTTTTTCATTTATGCATGTTGAATTAAACAACAGACACATCTCCTGTTTAACAATTTTATTTGCGATTTTTTCAAGTTTTCTGGCCAACTTTTTAATATTTGGGTGGAATTCGTGGATTAGTCCACCAAAGTTCATGTCCCGAGTACTTTCGGCACTTCGAAGCGCCATCATCAGGGGTGATGTGTTCCAGTTCTTCAAATTATATTAATGGATGTGGAGGTACAATTTTCTGATCTCAGTCCGAAGATGCCACTCTCTTAAGCATTTTTTAAGATTTTGTAAAAAATTTTAAAAGCCTTTTGAGCTTTTGGTCGAAATAAATTTATTACGGAATGATGGTGCGTTAATTTTTTTCTTTCTTTGAAAATATTGCATAATTTCACTTATGGCAGCTCGCATTCCATGAAAGAGGTTGTTTTGGCAGACAGTTTATCAGCTGAGCTAGGTTGACAAAATAAAGTTTGGACCTGAGGGATATGGATAATTTTTCGAAAGCTCCGTTCTTTCTAAACAGTCCTCTTCGCTATTCTGACAACCCCCGCCCCAAAAATTGTGATTTGCTCCCTTATCCAGGGGATGCATCATATACTTCAGATGATCTGAGCCTAAATTGGAGAGGATGTATTGTTATATACCCACATGTTGTGTATATACACAAGTGTTCTTCTGTGTCAGAGCCAGAGAGAGAGAGAGAGAGAAGAGGAGAGAGAGAGAGAGAGAGAGAGAGAGAGAGAGAGAGACAGGGTATCAGAGATATGAGATGCATAACTTACTTTCTTTCTTCTTCGCTTGTTTTGCCATTAGATCGTCTATCTTCTATTCTTTCTCATCATGGTCTCCATGTTGACTTCTGTCTTGTTGGTTCTTCGTTTCTTGATTTATTTTCTTTCTCGGTCAGTCTTCTTGCTAGGACATGCATCAACCAACAACGCCATATTTCTTTTTAAAACTTTTATTTACTTAACTAAGTTTCTTTTTTTACTAACTAAAACACAGCGGGCGTGCAGGCGAGTCCAACTAAGCAAGAAACATCTTTCTTGCATAAGGTCCTTGTTGGAACTGATCAGCTAACTAGCTCTTACGTGACTTCTGGTGATTCGCGGGTTTTCCGCTTCTGGGGTCAAAAGGTCCCAAAACTTCTGTAAATTTCCATTTACGCTACACAACAGTGTTGTCAATAATCTATGCTACGGAAGGTTATGCAACAGTATGCCTTTCCTCTTCTAATACTGATTCATCGGGTCTTTCAGTAAGTGTCGCTGAAAAGTTTCATTCTTCGTCTTATTATGGCTATATCAAATGCAAAGATATCCAGGATTTGAATTTGGTTCACCGCATCCATTTGCTACGACGATAACCGTTTCTGTAATGTTGCTGTGCTAATTTAACTGTAACTTTACAGAAAGTGATGCTCATACTGAGAATTCGCTTTCTTGTATATTCCTAACTATGTATATACATATTTACCAACCCCTTCGCAAAGTCAATTTCTTAAGCGGAGTTCAGCAGGTTTGAATTCAGAGTTTTCCTTCTCCTAGACCGGTTGCCTAACCAAGGTTAAAGAGCCCAGTCTGCCCTACTATTTACACATAGCTGGAGGGAGAGTAAGATTCATATATTTCCCAAGGATATTAGAGTCAAGTGAAATGCAATTACCACGTCCAGGATTTGAACTCGGGGCGACAATCCATTTCCCATGACTTTAACTATGTATATAGGTTTTTTAGTCGAATGCAAGCTCTTACCACTCAAAATAACTGTGTGATTGGTTATTTCATGATTCTAATGCTTGCTAATTTACAACCACATATATTTGTGTTCTTTATATATATATATAATATATATATATATATATATATATTATATATATTTGAAAGGAAGGAAATACTCAAAACCTTATTCCATAATAAATTTATTTCGACCAAAATTGGGGCCTTTATAAATCTATGTTGATTTAACAAATCTCCCCAAAATCTAGTCTCATCAGATGGGTAATCAACAATAATTTGAATTTCATAACAGAAAAATTCACTCCTCAAAATAAAAAATAAAAATAATAATAATGATCATATATATATATTTGCTCAGTCGGTAGAGCGTTCGGCTAGAAACCACAAGGTTCCTATTTCGATACCAGCCCTCGCCAACTCAGCGTATGAGTAGCACAGGGATCTGTGCGGTAAAGCAAGGAGCTGATGTTAGGTTTGGCGCTCCACCTCAGGCGCAAAAAAATTCTCTTTGCGCTAGTGAAAAGGGTATAGACTCCCTCGCTGATTGGCTGATACCGACTTTAGGCCACCCCGATGGCTTTTTAAAAACTGTTTATACATATATATATATATATCATGATGATGATGATCCTCTTCCTCCTGTCGCGCTGGCAGCACGGATATCCATGACAATCTCTTGCATCCTTCCGTATCATAACATGCCCTGGGAGGTCCTCTGCGTAGCATCCAATTATCCGCGGCAGAGTTGATCTCTTAAGCATTCTCACCCTTATCTTTTCTCATTTCTCCCTCTCTTCAATTGTTCTATCCATCTATGATCTCTCTCCCTTCTTTATATTTCTTTCATCTCTCCCCTAATCTGTTCTCTCTGTCTCTGCATCCGTCTCTCCTCTATTTCTCTTTTTCCCCTATTTTCAGAGAGGATTTCTAATGACAGACTTGGGAGCGGGCGCAAGGCACTTGACTATTGCGCTCTTGTGCCTTTCTTCACCAGATACATAGGATGATATAACTCATCCTGCACATCTTCGCTATGAAGAGCCAAACAGAAATCACAACACATTCAACAACATAGACAAAAAACTACATTTTACCAAATAGAACACCCTGACTGCAAACAGGAAAAGCGTTTAATCACTGTTTGGATTTTTTCCGTTTGCTTAAAAAATACTAGATAAGGGTGGATCCACACGAATTCTACAAAAAACCGGCCAGCAGGGACTTTGTTCGTCCAGCTCACAAATCGGCCTTCCCTTGGTGCAAGACCGGATACATAAAGAACGAATCTTACCCGTATCCGGAACAAATGCAAAGCAGGAGGCAGGACCAGATCCCACACACCACACACTTTCATGTGCCATACTGAAGGCGCAACGGGTTTACCCCACCTTCAGTCAAAGCGACTGAAACCAACAGAAGGGCCGGAAAAAGCCACATCACTTTTCTAACACCTGCCTTTTCTAAGGCTACCACATTTCAACGAGAGGTAATAACCGCAGCAATAACGCAAGGCGATCGCGGAAGGAAGGCCTGGACAAACAACTCGCCCATTACGGAGCCTTCACTTCGGAGACAACTTCTCCAAGAAACCAACATAGGTACACAATATTGCACACTGGCGAACTGCCCTATCCGCGACACAGGTATGTGCCATGAATTTAATGTAGTATACCGCACGCACGAATGCGAAAAAATGCAACCACTTTCTACATAGGCGCACCACCAGACATCTACAAAATTTAGGATCAAGAACACTTTAACAACACACAAGATCCACAATTCCGCCAACACACTAAATTAAGTGCAACACGACGGGAGGAGAAAGCATCAACAGTCAAAATAGAGGCCAAAGAAAGAATCTGGTAACCTCGCGAATTAAAGAGGCATTATTAATAGCTACTGCCACCCAGGAGATCAATAACAGAACCGAACATCAGCGCAGAAGTTCATAATAGCAATAAACCCGACAATCAACGGCGCACACAATACATGTATCGCACTCAGCGACACATACAACATACACCCACTTATGCAATAGAGAATTTATAAGCGCAACGAATCTACTATGAGAAAGACAAACGAAAAAACACGCACACAACCAACAGACCAAGTATAACACAAACTCGAACGGTCTAAATGCACGTATCGTCTTTTTTTTAACAAATATGATTTACTCTGATTCACTGAAATAATTATTTGACTAGATTAATTGACTTACATTAAACGAATATGACATTCCCTTTGCTAATTCTCGTAAATAATTAATTCATTGTGACCAGGCCGTGTACGCTCCTAAAACTAAACCGCAGCACACACTAAGAAATACTTTGTACAAGAACAAAACAAGTAAGGAGAATTAAATATATATATGTATAACATAATAATAAATAATAATAATAATAATAATAGAAAAATAAGTAAATAAATAAATAAAAACAATTCATAAAATAAAATTAGACAATGGATATATACTAAAAAACGAATAAATAGATAAAATAAACTAAAAAGTATATTATATATATAAAAATAACTAATAATATAAATAAATAAATAAACAGTAAAATGAAAAGTAATAAAACAAAATAATGAAATGAAATAAGATAAATATAATGCTAAAAATAAAAAAGACAAGTAGGCAGAATAGAATCTAGCTGGACCGCTTTAATCAATTTAATAACATTAAGTTCATTTCTAGGCTCCTAAAAACCAACACACACCACACACACCACACACACACACACACACACCACACAGCATATATATATATATTAATGTACATTGTACCAAGCGCACATGTACATATAAATAACACACACATACATTAATGTACAGGCAAATAGGCATACACCGCCACATATACACACACACACACACACACACACACACAAGCACACACTCTAATGGGTGTAGGACTGCCAGATACGGCCCGCCTGATAGGCAGTAAATTCCACACACCCGCACCCATACACATCAATGAAGCAATATTCTTGGAAATGTTGAGTCCTCAGACACATAGCAATAAAAAAGAGATCAGAATGATCCTGTTTAATAAGAACAAACAAAGAAAAAAAAAAATTAATAATATAATAAATAAAGATAAATAAAAATAGAACCTTGCTTAGAGCGCATACAAATCTGGAATAGTAATAAAAGAACAATAAAAGAATATGACAGACACACATACAAAGCGCCATCCCACGCCACAGACTCACATACGCTTAGACATTTACACACACAGCCGCACAACACCACACACTTACACACACAAAACACACACATAAGCAAGCACCCCAACCATAGCCAATACACGACACTGATATTTGGAAGACAGAGGCAAGAACGAATGTAGCAGCCGCTAAGACAACTTCAGTTCAGTATTCTTCTGAGGATGGGACATCTTCCGAATATTGAGAAATAAATGACAGGTTAACAAAAAACATCATCAGTACTTCCTTTTTTCTTTACAGCGTCGCATTGTGACAGCCTTCAATACCAACGCAACAACACAAATATATACATGCAATGCTTCAAGCACAATTAGACCAAACCCTTTTATATATATATATATTATTATATATATATATATATATATATATAATTAAAAGAAAAAGGTTTAATACCGGTCATATAGCAGTTATAAAATCTATTCCCCGATATATATATATATATATATATATATATATATATATATATAAAGCGTTTTTTAACGCGAGTGGTAATTAGAATATTCCAACCGCAGTTCTTGCCGTTAGCNTCCGTAGCAATTCTTCAGGGAATTATTGCTCATTCCAGCACTTGTTTGTCAACTTAGATCTGAGTTGACACACAAGTGCAGGCATTTGAACAAGCATAAACTGTGCCATGTAGGTTCTGGCCTTATGTAGGTGGCACACCCACGTACTTAAGAATGGGTACAACCTGGATATTAATAAAAGTAGAAGGCTGGAATAAGCAATAATTCCCTGAAGAACTGCTACGGCAAGAAACTGCAGTTGGAATATTTTATTACATTCGCTTGAAAAAAAAAAAACGTATATTTAGCTCTTTTTTTTTAGCACTTTTTAATCGATTTTATTAACCCAGAAGTAAATTTATTTGCTTCGTGGATTAGCAAAGATCCGTAATATCTATCTATCTATCTATCTATCTATCTATCTATTATTATACTAAAGCTGAGATTTTGACTTTTAAATCTCTAAGGCTTTTTTCGTAAATAATTTAATGATACAACCCATATCCCAGAATATAATTTAATACTTAATCTAATTAATGTTTGAAAAAAATCCATCTAATTTTATTCTAATTAGTCGTGATTTGCAATTAAGTAAAAAATCCACAATTCCCTGC
>CM042165.1:68776593-68784093 GCA_023376005.1 Doryteuthis pealeii
CGAATACGAATAATTTCTAAGCAGATCTATTTTACCCATAGATGAATCCCTAGAAGGTACTGCCACTCCGGGTCAGAGTTGGCCTGGGAGTAATGGCAATAAAGAGGTACACTATGGTGTTTCCATTTGTATGTTAACGTCACTTATGAGTTCGTCCTTATTTCTCTAGCAGTAACCAGCATGTCTGGTTCCTCTCCCTTTGATAGTTTGTGAGATACGAGGAAAATGGCCGTATAGTTGCTTTTGCGGGGGGATACTTTCAGAATTTTATTCGAATAAAAATTAGATTAATCCCTGTCTAGATTTTTCCCCAAACGTTTCATCCAAATGGTGCAGCCATATAGTAGTACTGACACGGTTAGAGCTTGGAATAATTCTCGCTTTACATGATCAGAGATAGAAAGCTGATATTCATGTGACGAAAAAGTGGAGCCAATACTTCGAGCCTATGGTATCCCCAATAAAACTGTTTGCGCTGTGAAGCTGCTCTGCAAAGACACGAATGCAATTGTACATTACTTACGGTATATGAGCTAGGTGGTTAGCGTCTAGAAAGAGCTACGTATACACATGGGTACAAACCTATAGCTGGGGGTGGCAAGGCACCCCAAGGCCTAATGGAGGTGACACAACTTGCCTTTGTGCATACTTGTGGATTCCAAGAGAGAGAGAGAGAGAGAGAGAGAGAGAGAGAGAGAGAGAAATGGGGTGGTTATATTAAAAGACTAACATACCCAGCAGACAGTTAACACTGCAAGCATTATCTTCTTACACCAACCACACATAAACACACACATAACACACAGAGAGAGAGAGAGAGAGAGAGAGAGAGAGAGAGAGAGAGAGAATGTGAAGCTGCTCTGCAAAGACACGAAAGCAATTCTACATCATTTACTGTATACTTTAAAACAATTTAATTTCACCTTTTCAAAGATTGCTTCCGATATGGTTCAGATTTGTATATCCTCTTCAAACTATTATTTCTCTCTCTCTCTCTCTCTCTCTCTCTCTCTCTCTCTCTCTCTCTCTCTCTCTCTTCTCTCTAATTCATTTCATCATCATTCCTAAATTTGAATAAAAATTTCTGCTTGTTAATTATGAAAGCATTTCACTTCATATTCTCCTTGCTCTACTAAAATAAATTAAGGCTTGCTTGACTTTTGGCAACTCTTCTGTGAATCTCTCTTTGGATATTTGCAGAAAATAAAAAATATTGCATATTTGAGATCAGCAGGGTGATCAAAATTTGCCTCGGATTCCTCAAGGTTAACATTTCTTAAAAGTACTTGCAAAAATATGTGCCCTCCAGGTGTAAGTATTTAAGTTTTAATGTAATGAAATAGATTAGAAAGACGAAGAAAATCAAATAAGAACGCATATAAAAAGATTTTTTTTTAATTGAAAAAAAAAATAGTGCAATAGATCACTAAGTTGGAGTGACCACCCCAGTGGAGTTTAACAGGTTTTAATTCAGAGTTTTCCTTCTCTAAGACTGGTTGCCTAACCAAGGTTAAAAGTGTCCAGTCTGCCCTATATGTACAGGCTGCTAATTTGTGTTAGTGCTACGTCACTTATGAGTTCGTCCTCACTTCTCTAGCAGTAACCAGCATTGTATATCCTCTTCAAACTCTATATACTTATACCGGCCGCCAATTTGTGTTTGTGTGATGCTACATCACCCAAACATTACGTAATACAAATATGGAAAGAAAAAGAGAAATAAATAGAAATCATCATTCTTTAGTTATTAGTTAGTGTTCGCTTTCAGGAATGATATATACGAGGGTGAGTAAAAGAAATACTACCATTTTGTTTAGGACAGGTATAATTACCAACACAGGAACATGTACCATACATAGTATGAAGTTGGTCCTCTCTGGATCACATCCTTACTTCTCCACATAGTCACCGTAGTCATGTATCCCTGCCTCGTAAAAGTATGTTGACTGTTCTTTGAGCCACTTCTACACTACAGATTTCACTTCTTCCTCACTGGGATAATATTTGCCTCTGAATCCTTTTAGATGGAGCGAAGAGATGATAGTCGGAAGACACTAAATCTGGTGAGTATGGAGGATACGGTAAAGTTGTCCACCAGAATAAGGCGATTTTCTCCCTTGTCCTGATGTTTGGGTGTGGTCGGGAATTTTCACTCAAAATTGGGACATTATCGATTGGCAAGTTCAGTCTTACACATAGGATTCTTGCTCTGAGCCTTGTTAGGGTCTCAATGTAGGCCATAGTTTTTTTTTTTAACTTCACATGAAATAAAGAAAATGGCATTACTTTTTGACTAACCCTAGTAAATTACTTTAAAAATAAAGAATTCGGAAAATTATTGATATCATTTCACGCCAATTAAGCACTTTTTTGTATTTTTTCCGATTATTCGGACAATTGTCCTCATCTTTATTGTTATATACACAACGTTTCGGCCGATGTGCCCTCCGGCATTCTTCAGGTGTTTCTTGTCGAACTCAGGAACCTTATCTTCGAACACGGGAATTGTTGTAACCTAACAAATGTTACTAAATGAGAAATAAAAACAAACAGAGGTTAGAAATGAAATGGAATATTTATAACATATATAAAATACAATACTCGCCAGCGGCGTGAAGAAGGTAAATCCCTGTTAGTGGTATAAGACTACCCAGTTAGCATAATCCTCCTGTATTTATGCGGATTGGGACATACCCATTTATATTAATAGGTAGGGTTCATAGGTAGGAACTTTCTTGTTGAACTCTGGAGCCTTCGTGTTGTAATCGTGGAGCCTTCATGGAACTTCGAACCGAACCCTTTATTCAATCCATCCATTATTCTCATTCAGTTAACCATTACCGGGTACAAGTGTTAAGCTTTAAGTATTCTATGTTTTATCGCACTTTAGCCAGGATTGAACCCGCAACCTAGGGATGATTGTCACTTAGAACTCTATGAAGATCAACCCTTATATCCGTTGCACCATGTGTCCAAAAATTCAGAGAACCATTTTTTTTTAAATCGTGGCCCTTCCCCCGACACATTTCGAGAAAAAATATTTTTTGGAAGAAATTGTTTGTAGAAAGTTTTGAATAATTATTTTTGTTTATAAGTGTCTGACAAACACAAAAAAATTGATAGAAAATGTACTGATTAACGTGACAAGTACAAGTACATATACATATATATATATATATATATATATATATACATATATATATATATATATATATTGAGAGAGAGAGAGAGAGAGAGAGAGAGAGAGAGAGAAGAGAGAGAGAGAGAGAGACAAATGCTCTGGTTTTTTTCCTAAGCCTACAAAAGTAAAACATGTAAAAAAAAATATGAAAGAATTTAAGAACAACAATATAAATCATCTTCTCAGATATATTATATATATATATATATATATATATATATATATATATAGGATTTAAAATCACTGTCTTTCATTTACATGCAAATTCGAGGAGGTGTATACGGTACTTTGTAAAAATGTTTTTCACTCTATTTCATTTTCTTTTTAACACAAACACATTCATATATATATATATATATATATATATATATATATATATATATATATATATGTGTGTGTGTGTGTGTGTGTGTGTGTGTGGTGTGTGTGTGTGCTTGCAATATGAACGTTGTAACACCTGCAAAATTTTTATTTTTCCTTTTTTTACAAAACCCAGTGTTTGTTTTTATTTCAATTACTGCAACCATTCCCATAGTTCAATCATTTACTTTGAAAAAAATTAAATTTTATTTCTTTCTTTGTAGCTTAAAACAACTTATAGAAATTTATTTTTCTTCTTAGCATTCGATTTTTGGTACAATCAATTCGCTTGAGAATTTTGTGCATTTATATTTTACCTCAGAAGTTTTCTTAACACTACAGTATTCATTGTCGACCTGTTATATACTTATTTACCAAACTCCTCCGCACGAGTAGGATGTGACACAAGGTTAATATCTTAAGCTGAGATCAACAGGTTTCATTAAGAGTTTTCCTTCTTCCAGACGGGTTACCTAACCAAGATTAAAGTGCTCAGTCTGACTTACTATTTCCTCTGCCAGTGTTTGTAATTCTCGCGTAAATATTCAACCCCAGCAATTCTCTGACGGAATTTCAACAAACATTTTAAACAAAACGCATTCCAAATAAATTATTTCTTTCAAAATAATTTTTTTAAACATTTCTTTCCTTCTTCTTCAATCACAACTTATTTTTACTAAAACTGATTTTCTTTCGAACCTGAATTATCCAAGGCCCCCTAATAATGTAACACTTTTTATGTGGGAAAGTTATAGAATAACGGAACCTTTCAAAACAGTTGACACTTCTATGCTTTTCCGAAGAGGATTAGAGCAATGTTAAACAGAAGCAACATCGTGTAGGATTTTGGTTCGGATCGATGATTCAATCTTTTACGACGATAATCATTACTTATAAAACTTGAACGATGTTTTGCAAACAATTAGTGTGGAGTTTTTGTTCTAATTAGAAATAAATATTTCAACGCAAATAACATGAGTGATCTGTTTGAGAATACTAACATGGATGGCATTTTATTCGTCTCGAGAGAAATAAAAATATACCGAAAATTATGAATCAGATATAAAATACATCCACAAAATACATCTACAAAAATACACCTGTAAAGGAAACTTGAGTACCAACTTTTATCTCACACTCTAACAGTTTTTGGCATTAAATAACCTAAGGCGTTTTTATACCATTAACCAAATGAAGTTAAGGAAAATTATTTATACCAATATGAAGATATTAATTTTAGTGAAATTGATCACGAATTAGGAGCCTTTCTTATAGTAGAGTTTAACAGGTTTGAATTCCTAGACTGATTGCCTAACAAGGTTAAAGAGCCCAGTCTGCCCTACTATTTTTACCCATAGCTGGAGGGGGTAGTTTATTGGCTTTAAATAATCTACAGGGTTATTTGTGGTATACTAAGAAACGGAAACACCGTTTCTACCATTGTTTTTGTTATGAAACGGAAGTACTGTTTCAGCCATCTTGTTGAGTTGCAAATAAAAGGCGGAAGGAATCACTCTCTGGCTTAACGTCAGCTGGACTACCCGTGTTAGTATTTCGCTAAGCGCGTTACACCATTATTATACCACCCAAACTGAACCAAACCAAACCAAATAAAGTTAAGGAAAATTAGTTATACCAATTTAAAGATGTTAAGAACTTGAAACATAGAAACTTTTTATAGAAACTCATTAACTGACCGAAAAGGGTTGATATGCCGTAAAATAAACCAAACCTTACTAATTAATCAAATTCTGGCGTTAAATGACAATATAAGGGTATTTGTCTAATACCCCACTTGTATGGACTGGGTACAAGGCCTCGTTTTAACGTGGATCCACCCACAAGCCGAAGCTTATGGGTGGGAAAGAACAAAAACTGCGTCGATCCCCTCGGCATTCCCCCTCAAGGGGGCACCTCAGGCGCTGGGCAATAAACCCAGCCATGCCCATAAAGGGCAGGTAATGCCTGGAGGGATGGTCTTCTGGGATGACAATATAACGAATTGATGTGCCATTGAATAAGCCAAATCAAACAAAAACAAAATGTTACATAATTATTAGATACCTAATGATTATGGCAATAGTGTAGAAATCATAATGGCGATTAGTGCAGCTGATGGCCTTGAGGGTGAGTGACAGCGCTTGACCTCACTCTCACCTTCCGGGGATAAATCGTGAGAACCGGAAGGTGTAGAAAACCCTGTTCCGGTTTAAGGATAGAAGTAACTCAGTCAGTTAGAAGTTAGAAGCCGAGCTCGTAACATGTAAGCCTCATCTGCGCAGATCGTCCGGGTTGGGGATTTATAAATAAAGTAACATCAACGTAAATCGAAGTCTTGTGTTTATTACCTAAAAACTAACAATGACACAGGGCTTCTGATAAGGAGTGATCCCCAACAGAAACCAGACCCGGAATCCCCATAGAAGAAAGTCCAGACTTTAGAAGAGACCAGACCAAGATGATAGACGATCAGAATAGCAAGCCGGCCAGAAGAATAGATGACCAAGATATAGAAGAAGTAAAGAAGTAAAGAAAGGTATACAACGTTATAACGATTTGGTTTAGTGAAAATGTCAGTACGTAACAAAAAGTCTGTATGCAATTATTAACTAGACTAGCAAATTATGCACCTCCGGGTGCAAGTATTTAAGTTTTAATATAATAAAATATCATATTAAATTAGAAAGGCTAATGAAACTGAATAAGAATGCAGATATAAGATTTGGAACAGAGGGGTATGATTGAAAAATAAGAACAGCTTTGAAACCAACTCTTCCATCATTTTTTCATTACTCCGTCTTTCAGTGGTAAATTTTCCTAATTTAACTATTTAGTTAAAATTGGAAGTAAAGGATAATATTACAGTTATTTCTTCTTATTAATCGATTTCATTTAAGATTTATCCCCGAGATTTTTGCTCATATTCATTAAAGATAGTGCCAACAATCAGAAATCAATAATTACTAAGACACATATTTTTTAAAATCAAATTTTAAAGACAATATGCAAAAATTAGCCTTCCCATTCACACTGTAAACCATTATTTTGTTGTATATATAAATACAATTACCTGTTATTAGTCTCTAGATATGATCAATAGTATTAATGATGTATAACAATTTTATTAATAATAGAAGTTTAGATAAAAATAAAATCATGGAGAATGTGATGTAAATAACTAAGGGAATTGTGACTTGAGTAGTGATAGAGTTTCGGTTACAGACAGAAAAACACACAATCTCCATTATAATAAGATTTTAACTGTATGTCTGATGTAAGTGATTATCATTCAAACGGACTGACAAGAATGGAGATCATGTTTGAAAAATAAATCTTTGTTGCATAAAATAAATGCTTCTTTTCTTATTAGGCCACTGACTTATTGGTGTACACATCTGAATACTCAGTCGACCTGATTCCATAATGTTATGATATGTAGGGCTACGGCTTCTAGGAGTAAAGTTGAAAAATGTGACACACTAACACACTGACACACTGACATTTGCCTTTATTATTAGAGAAGAATAAAACTTTATTAACATTGATTTTTAATAGAGTGCATGTATTACATAATTTTATTAGCAGCTTATGATTTATGTACGTACCTGTAGTTAGAACATTTTAATCGGGGCCCGTTAGATTTAAAATCGGACGTGTGGAATTTTCCATAGCCATTAGGGTTATGATTGGCATGAGTATGACCCCGTTTTACCGTCAGGTAGACGCAATTAGGTGTGAGATAGTTTCAGCTTCGATGCGACGCAGATTTCAGAGCGAGTGGATTCAAAGTCGCTCGCTCCGAGGATGTCGTTTCTCGATCCGTGCGGAATCAACATGGGCTGGATTGGGAAATAAAAGCTTTATCAGAAAACAACCAAGTCTTTTTAATGGATTAATTCAAACGGGAAATGACCAGCCCATCACGAAGAAGAACCAACAAGAAGTAAAACTAACTCTTA
>CM042165.1:68789093-68791593 GCA_023376005.1 Doryteuthis pealeii
TCTCTCTTTATTCCCCTCTCTCTCACATACTCTATTTCTCTATCTAATTCTCTCTCTCTCTCTCTCTCTCTCTCTCTCTCTCTCTCTCTCTCTCTCTCTCTCTCTCTCTCTCTCTCTCTCGCTTGCTTCCTCGCTCTCTTTCACACACATTTTTCACTTTCTCTCTCTTTCCCTCTCTCTCTCTTTCTTTCTCTCTCTATTTATCTCTTTCTTTCTGTCTCTGTCTCTGTCTCTCCATCTATCTATCTCTTTCTCTCTCTCTTTCCCTCACTCTCTTTATCTCTCACACACTCTTTCTCTCTATATATCTTCCTGTCTCTCAGCCTCACTCTTTCTCACACACACTGTTTCTCTTTGTCTCTATCTTTTTCTCTCTGTCTCCCCTACTTTATCTCACATACTTTCTCTCTTTCTCCCCCCTCTCTCTCTCTCACACACTCTCTATTTCTCTATCTAATTCTCTCTCTCTCTCTCTCTCTCTCTCTCTCTCTTTTCCTCACTCTCTTTCGCACATATTTTTTAATTTACTTTCTCTCTCCCTCTCTCTTTCTCTCTCTCTCTCTCTATATATATATATATATCTTTTTATCTGTTTATCTCTCCCTCACCCTCTCTCACACACACACATTCTCCCTTTTTCTTTCTCTCTTTCTCTCTACCTCTCTCACTCTTCCCCACTCTCTCAAACACACAATTTCCTCTCTCTCTCTCTCTCTCTCTCTCTCTCTCTCTCTCTCTCTGTTACTCTCTCTCTATCTTACTCTTCTCTGTCTCTCTGTCTCTGTTACTCTCTCTCTCTCTCTCTCTCTCTCTCTCTCTCTCTCTCTCTCTCTCTCTCGGAATCAATCTATCTCTGTCTCTCTCTTCTCCTCACTTTCTCTGTCTCTCTCTGTCTCTCTGTCTCTCTCTCTCTCTCTTTATCCTCACTGTCTCTTTGACTTTCCCACACTATCTCCCCCTCTCCCCCTCTCCCTCCTCTGTCTGTCTGTCTGTCTGTCTGTCTTTCTTGATACCTATCGCAACAAACAAACCGGAAGTTTAAACAGTGCGCATCAATCGAATATAGAACGGATTTGCCGCAGCTCTTGGTAAACAGCACCTATTGTAAACTTATAATTAAGTTCACTACTTCAACGGGAACAGTGTAAATAATGGTTTAACCCTTAGAAAACCAAATGCCCCAACTCCCTCCCACCACACACAAACTTGGCTGCTTGCAGATAGATATCTGAAAATGAGGTAAAACTGTAGTTCCAAAGGCCTGATTGGTTGTATTGTTGCTAGGCAATAGCGATGTAAAAATGGGTATCCCCGGGCTGGATTGTAATGCACAAAGATATATTCCTTTACCAACCCCGAGATGATGTGACACAAGGTCTATTTCTTAAGCGGAGTTTAACAGGTTTGAATTGAGAGTTTTCCTTCTGCTAGACTGGTTACCTAACCACGGTAAAAAGAGCCCAGTCTGCCCAACTATTTACCCAAAGCTGGAGGGAGGTTGTAGTTGGAGGCATACTTTTACCAAGGATAATAGCGGCATGTGAAATGCAACCAGCCTCTGTCTAGGATTTGAACTCGGGCCACCGAGCCCATTTCCGACGATGGTAACCATTACACTAAGCATCTCGAACCCTACGTATATGTAACAGATATAGATAGATGGATGGTCAATCATTGATAGATAGATAGATAGATAGATAGATAGATTTTTATCTCTATTTGAACAAAAAATAATTTTCGTTTCTATTATAATGCCTGAGGAAGGTTTTACATAAACTGAAACGTTTAATAGTCGACACCAAAATAAAAAAAATCATCTCTTTCGTAATATATATAATATATATATATATATATATATATATATTGTGTGTGTGTGTGTGTGAAAGTAATTAAACAAATAATGTGTTTATTTTTTATATGGCCTAATTGAAGTCATACCTAATTTTGAAAATTAATTAGTTAATAATTAATGAATTTAGGCGGGCATATATGTTCAAATGTAAGGCTAAACAAATCGAGAAAATGTCAATCCCTGTATGTACATTTCGACCTATTAGGTCTCATCAGCAAGGTTATAGACATAGATAGATAGATAGATAAATATACTGATATATAATATATATAAATATATATATATATATATATATATATATATAAGAGAGAGAGAGAGAGAAGAGAGAGAGAGGAGAGAGAGAGGGGGGTAGATGTGAATAGACTGCGATATATAGATAAATATGAATAGACTGTAATAGATAAATAGATTTAAATAAACTGTGATAGATAGATAGATAGATAGATAGATAGATAGATTGATAGATATGAAGAGACTGTGATAGATGGATAGATATGAAGAGACTGTGATAGATAAAAGATAGGTATGAAGAGACTGATAGATAGATATGAAGAGACTGTGATAGATAGATGGATAGATCGATAGAAATAGAATGTGATGGATAGATAGATATGAAGTGACTACGATAGAAAGATATATAGATATGAT
>CM042165.1:68794093-68846540 GCA_023376005.1 Doryteuthis pealeii
AAGATTCTCATCAATTTTCAGTTGTTTTTTCAACATTTGTTTTTTGTTACCGTTTGCGGGTAGTTGTGTGCGTTCATTGGAAAATAACGCGGGAAATCTCTGCCTCCCAGCACTTACTCTTTTATTTATTAAGAAGAAGAAGAAGAAGAAGAAGAAGAAGAAGAAGAAGAAGAAGAAGAAGAAGAAGAAGAAGAAGAAGAAGAGAAAAGAATTAAGTAGAAGTGTTTAAAGGAGTTGGCTGTTATCGTAGAAGGATCAATGCAGCAGCGTAAACACTCTTAAAAATTCAGCTTTTACTTTCGCTTTTGCTTTCTAATGATGATCGTGGGTGTAAACAAACAAGACAAAGCAATAAAACGAAGAAGAAGAAGAAGAAGAAGAAGAAGAAGAAGACCTTAAACTCTTTTTGAGGTCGAAATGACCTTGTGTTATATTGTCTATTGTTTGCGCATGCGCTGATTTAAACAAAATATATCAGGTTAAGAACTCGTTAACTTTTCTTTTGTGTGTGTTTTTTTTAATCTAGCATAGCGTAAATATCGAACGTATTATTAACCTCCTTTGAGTGCGGAACTGACGGCTCTTCTAGTACGTAGTTATTATTTTCATCAAAAGATTATTTCAATCGACTAATAGTCAAGTCACGGTGATAGTACTGGTTGTCGTCGGATCACAGAAGTTAAGCAGCAATGAGCCTGTCTCTGTAGTTAACTAGGTGCCTGCATAGTTAACAGCTAATGCCTGTGTAGCAAGACGGGCAAAGAGTTATCTTCCCTTGCTCCCAGGGTTTGCCACTAATAGGCGTTGCAACCTGGTTATTTAAACACAGTGCCGGAAAATTATCTATGTCTGTCTCAGTCTCTATCACTCTGTCTCTGTCTCTGTCTCTGTCTTCTATCTGTGACTCTACAGGCTTATACATGTGTCTTGTTAAGTATCTGGCCGGTATCCTTAGTTCCAGATGTAGTAAATAAGTAAGCAAGCCAATAAGAATCCGGTGTTATAGTATTCTTTGTAAGTCCGACGTCCAAGATAATCCAAATAGCAATGGCCAAGGTTAAGAATCAGACCTCTATAAATACACCAACATCAGCAGCAGCACTGCCAGTGATTGGACAATGGATTGCCGTCGGTGGTCACGTGGTAGTCAACGAGTCTATATTTAGGAGTAGGCATCTATCACCCGCCTTATATCACAAAAACTGCAATATGTCTTTTTTATACTTCATTTTTTTATACTCTATCTTCATTGACTGGTCACTGGCTGACATACATTGAGTGCTTAGAATCTTTCTCCGCTAAAAACTTTATTTTCTGTTCTCTTATTTTTTTTCTCTTTACTCAGAAACATGATTACTATTTTTCTTTTCAATCAAAATTTTCCATAGACCATTTAATTACGTTAAACTGCAAAGATGAACGTGCACATAATCTGATGTGGGAACTTATGGTTTACACATTAAAACTGGGCCTTAACACCATACAAACATTTGCTGTGCAAAAGGAGAAGGAACTGTTGATCACAATACAGGAACCAGATGACTCATGTAATGTGACGGGACTGAAAGGCAGCCCTATAAACAAGCGGATTCCCAGCCCCCACAAACAAATCGCGTCTTGATATGTTTGGCCTGTGGCGAGCGGCTACGGATAATCGAACTCGCTACCTCTTCGTAGCTGAGGTATTGTTAGTAGAGACCCTTATATCCGAATTTGCATAAGCGCATTCGAACGAGCAGAAATAAAGACGGACTGTCGCTGACGGGGCGAGTGAGGAAGAAAGAGTTTGGACGGGAATCTGAAATCTGACGACTGCTATTTGATGTGAGAGTGCCGTGTTCAGTTGGGAAAGGAGTGGCATTTCGTTTGCTGGAGAGACTTTCAAAGGATTGATATTACCTTGAATTTTTGGACCCCTTTCTCACTCAATATTCAGGCAAAATCAGGTAGGCCTAAAACTGTGGATTTCGAGCCATAGAGGCACATCTGGTAAGTAGCACTTGAAGAGTATCAGACAATCTTGGCCCACCAGCCCTGGAGTATCCGCGTAAAAGCACGCGCAGTTTAAGAAACGTTTCAAGGATGCCATAAAAAAAATCTCATTTTAAAGTGCCAAAGTGGAAATGTTTGTTGTCATGCATTTCTCGACCACCAGGATATCTTCCTTAAGCATCAAAACTCACCATCCTTAGCCATCAGGGGGTGCTAGTGGGGTGTCTTAACCCTCGTCAAAGAAGAAGTCGGGGTATTCTACCGCTCCCGTCGAAAGGTCGATTTTGGCATTGACTTCAACATCTTGTTGGAGTATCTTATATATAAGGTGTGCTGGAGACCACTACTTAAACTTATAGACTCTGCGCGGGCACGTGGATTAAGCCCAGCCAATCAACAGCTCGAAGACGTTGGATTAGTTTGCCGTGCTGCAAACCACCACCTAAATTTCCACTTTTCATTTATTTCTTTTTTCCCTCTTTCTTTAACAAAATCTTTTTTTTTTCTGGTTTCTTTTTCTTTTTCCACTTTTGAACTTTTCGTTCAACTTATAAATTCTTCTTCATGACCTTCAAGTTCTCATTTATTCTATTTATTTCATTCTTCTTATTTTACTCCTCTTATGTTGTTGTTGTTGTTGTTGTTCTTCTTCTTCTTCTTGAAACATTAAAGTTCTATTTTTTTAAAATTCTATCATCATCTATATAACAATACTCGTTTTCCTTAATCTTCCGACCGTTATCATCTTACAAAACCTTCTAGTTAAAAATTAGACAGTCCAAATCGTCCAAGGTGAAATGCAAAAACATAAACCTTGTTTATCTGGTGTTTCTCATCCGCCAGATTATTATTTCTTCTGAGTATCGTCACCTCAGCTAAATAATGGACCATTCCCTTTTTGTTATAAAGAAAGTAAGGGAAGAAAAAGGACATGCTAAACAGAAAAATATAAGAAAGAAAGAAAGAGAGTAAGGGAAAATAGAGAGAGGGGTGAGCACGATGAAGCAATAACGCTAATCTGTTTCAATTGAATATAATGAAAAGATGTAAAGAAGGAAAGAAAGAAAATAAAGAGTGTGAGAGAGTTAAATCATGATTATTATACTTTTTACATATTGAACTATTTAGCAATAGCTTTTAAGTAAACATACAAATCATTGTAATTATTAAATTATCATACTGTGGTATATTCACAGGTCCTACTAGTCATTAATTAAAGTTCTATTTGGAAAATAGCATTTCTTCTCGTTGTTTTCAACTCTCAAGACAAAACGATTAGACGTTAAATTGCATCTAATTGCGAAGTTCAATTTCTGGAGCTTTGTGGAGTTTGGATTACCCCATCATCGCCATTACTCCCAGGTCCACCCTTTCCCGACTGGTCGTGCCTGTTAGGGTCACATCTATGGATTTAATAGAAGAAATGCGTTAAAAAAATGTGTTAAAACTCCAGTTTAAAAAAAAAAGAATTTTGAATACCCATCTTGAATGAATAAAACAAAATGTCTTCGGCGCTAAATAATCCAGCAAGGGTTGAATTGTCATAAAATCCAACCAACAAACCAATCTACCGTTTAGTCTCTGAGGCCACGGAAGTGGGTGCAAATAGATAACGGATACAACGTGTGCCGTAGCTTCTTCGTTCTAGGTGGAACTGGTTCTTCTCGTATTTTGAAATTGTTCCTCGCTTTCCATACATGCAAATACTTGTCTTCTCGTACCCTAGCCACCAAATTGAGGGCGAATCGAGAAAACGATCGTCTTTTATTGTGATTCACAGAACACCTAACTTTCCACGTGGTTTGATACCCACCGCCATTAAGGTGGCCGTTCGAGTATGGTGGCTTCGGCGAATACTGATTAACTGCTGTTAATCCTAGCCCATTGGATGTGATGTTTGTTTATCTTAACTCTGTTTTCTTTCTGTTGTTGTATTTTTGGGTCTGTAAATATTTTGTCGTCCCGGATCCCTGTCCTTATTTACGCTATGTCTTTCCCTGACGATAACAGGCGTAAAAAAGGCCCAGTTTAGAGATTTACTGAAGGCCATTTCTCGCTTTTAATCGGCGAAATAATTTAGATATTAGATAGGGACGGATGGTTTGCAAGATAAAGAGAGAGAGAAAAAGAGAGAGTCAAAGGATTCCGTAAGTAAAGTAAAGTCGACGTGGCGGCCTAAAGTCGGTATCAGCCAATCGGCGAGGGAGTATATCCCCTTTTCACAAGCGCTAGACCAAGGAGATTGTTTCTTTTAGCATCTGAGGTGGAGCGCCGCACCTACCATCAGCTCCTTACTTTACCGCACAGATCCCTGTGCTACTCATACGCTGAGTTGACGAGGACCGGTATCGAACTAGGAACCTTGTGATTTCTAGCCGAACGCTATACCGATTGAGCTAACCCGGCCCAATGGATTCCGTAATCTTGGATTCTTCTTCTTCTTATTATTATTATTATTATTATTATTATTATTACTATTATTATTATTATTATCATCATCATCATCATCATTATTTCTTTTGACAAAGCGCCACAAGTACCCTATAGACATTCTCACATTAAAACCAATAAATTCTATAAATGTGTACAAAACGTGCGCATTCAAGATATTCAGATTGATTTATCGGGGCAGGCGAGTGCCCCCCCACCAAGGCGCAGATAAATAGAAGCGCAATATATATATATATATATATATATATAATATATTTATATATATATATTGTGTGTGTATATATATGCATATATATATAATATTATATATGTATATATATATATATATATATGTATATATATATGTATATATATATGTATATATATATATATATATGTATATATATATATATATATATATGTATATATATATATGTATATATATATGTATATATGTATATATATATGTATATATATATACATATATATATACATATATATATGTATATATATATATATATATAAATATATATACATATATATATATATATACATACATATTATATATAATATATATTACATATATATATATATATATGCATATATATATATATATATATGCATATATATATGTCCATATATATATATATATAATAATATATATATATATAATCCCACTATGCGCCCTTACGTCGTATTATGCTATATATTATGATAAATACCAAAGGGTTAACCTCGTTGTGTAAATGACGGTGACCTACAGTACGCCATAAAAAATCTCTTAAATTTACAGCTACGTAGCTGGGGTCGTTGGGAAGTGGGTAGATTATTAAAAGAATAGGCAGCCATGCAGGGCCGTATTGTTATCCGTATGAGCTGGGATCAGGGTCAATGAATCTTTCCATTTACATCGCTGGGGGTCAGGCGCGAACTTGAAATATATATTTCAATCTGTCAGGGAATAAAGCAAGCCGGTCAATGGCGTGAGGATTAAGGTGGAATTTCCCCGAAACGAAACAAAAATCGAAAGGAGCTATTTAAGCCAGAAACAATTATTTGCAATTTAATTACATATAAATCCTACTGTTGTCTTTGCAATAAATAATACAAAAATAAAAGGGGTTATTTCCTATAAGTCTAACATAAACAAAGGGCAACCACTCTTGACTGATAAATTATTTATTTTCCCATTAAACTCACCCAAACCGTAAACCCTATCCTAATCCTAAACCATAACCCCAACCCGTCTTCTTATTTCTTAGAATATCAATAAATAAATAAGTAATCTCTCAGTCAAGAGTGGTTCCCTTTGTTTATGTTAGACTTATAGGAAATAACCACAACGGTGACAAAAACACGACCCGAAAAAAATATTATAAAACTAGCAGGACCCGTGGAATTTCCACGAAATGAAACAAAAATCAAAAGGAGCTATTTAAGCTAGGATCTATTATTTACAATTTCATTACATATAAATCCTAGTGTTGTCTTTGCAATAAATAATACCAAAATATACACCACCCTGTCGGCCGGGGTGTTAGAATGCACCGACTGCGCTTCTGCAGAGGGGTAAGACTCCCACAATGTGGCCACCTGTTGGCCGTGGTTGGCGACCCGTGTGGCTTAAGGATAGAACTCAGGTGGATGAGCAGTTCATGACTTGCAATACTCCATTTTGGCCCTATCTTGGGCTAGACGGGCGGTCGGAGAGGCCCCCTCCGATCAATCGGCTGGTCACGTCAAGCCCTAGCACCTATATGATTGTCCCAACCCTATTGCCCTTATGGCAAACACCAACCCCTTTTTATCATATGGGTGCTAGAAGGCGGTGACTGAGGGTCTATATGTCCTGGGAATGATGTTAAACTCTATCTGATGGTGAGGTTCCAGTTCTGGAGATTTGGGGAATGTGGAGCACCCCTCCATCACCATTGCTCCCTGGTCCACTCTGACCGGAGTGGTAGTACCTGTTAGAGTCCCATGGGTTGAATAGAAAAACATGTGTTTATAAACAAAATTGTATTATGCATCAAGAATGAATTTATTTCGCAACTTTGTCGGCATTAAATGACCCACTGAGGTTGATATGCCGTAAAACAAAACAAACCAAACCAAACCAAAGCATGCATTAACAATTGATATAATACTTAATACACATAACATTTGTAAGTATTTAGTTCTACAGAAACTTCAAGATCAATATAGCTGCATAGCGTAAATTAGGGCAAGGGGCCGGGACGACATTAGATCAACATTACCAAAGTATCTTCCGTAATTCCCAATTTCAATATTACAAATAAAATAAACACGGAACTTCTTTTTTTTTTTTCAATTTATTTTAATTTTATGTTGGACTTTTAAGCGACGCAAGACCATTTGGAATATATATTTTTAATTGGGTGAAGTAAAGTAGGACAAATAAGTAATACGAGATTAAGTGATACTAGATAATCTGAATTTTTTCATTGCATCTTGGACGGTTTGGACGGTCTCATATTTAACAAGAGGGTGTTGCAGGATGACAACTGACGGAAGATTTAAGAATAAGCGTATTATTAATGTGGATTTGTTTCAAATAAATTTTAAGATGTAAATTAGTCTGTAAATCATTCATAAATGTATACATATTTAAAGAGCCCAATCTGCCCTACTATTTACCTAATATATACAGTGAGGCTCATAAGTATTTGAACAAACAGGGAATATGCTTCTAATCGTTTGGCTGGTTGGATTTTAGGGTATGTCAACCCTTGATGAGTTATTCTATGCCAAAGACATTGTTTTATTCATTGTCGACCCGTAAAATCTTTCTTAACTCAATTATTTTTATATGTGCTTTTTTTTAAACTCATTTTTCTATTTAACCCTTGGAAGGGACGCCATCAGGAACTACCAGTCCAGGTCAAGGTGGATCTGGGAGTAATAATGATGAAGAGGTATGGTGTTTTGGCTGGTTGGTTGGATTTTATGGCATATCAACCTTTTTTGAATATATATGCACACACAGACAAAAGACACACACACACAGACATATATATATATATATATAATATATACGTATATATATATATATATATATATTATATATATATATGAGAGAGAGAGGAAAAGATTTTATTTAGTGTATGCATATATATATATATATATATATATTATATATAACACAATACATACATATAAGCATATAAAACAACACACACACACACACATATATATATATATATATATTCACACAGACGTGTATATGAGCATCCATATATACACCCATATACTTACATTCACAAATATATTCCCATACACACAGGTATGTATATAAACATACAAAGTCATGAATACCAAAAAATATTCATATATCAACATATAAATATATTTTGGGAGAATATGTGCTTAATTGAAGTCGTACCTAATTTTTGAAAATTAATTAATTGATAATTAATGAATTAGGCAGGAATACCTATTCAAATGTAAAGCTAAACAAATCGAGAAAAATCAATCTCTGTATGTACATTACAGCCTATTAGGCCTCATCAGCAGAGCTATAGACAGGAAGACCGCTCTGTTTGTGATTCTGTCTGATGAGGCCTAATAGGCTGAAATGTACATACAGAGATTAATTTTTCTTGATTTGTTTAGCCTTATATTTGAATAGGTATTCCCGCCTCATTCATTCATTATTAATTAATTAATTTTCAAAAATTAGGTACGACTTCAATTCAGCACATATTCTCCCAAAAATTGTCGGCTAAAAAACCCATATCAAAACACATCATCAGTTTGTTTACTTCAGGGTGAAGCTGGGAGTAATGAAGATGAATGGGTACACCACACTCCCCAAAGCGGCAGAACTAGAGCCTCACCATTAGATGCTGTTTCACGTCATACTCAGGATGCTAAAATCCTCAGCCACCACCTTGTATCTGATATAGGATAAAAAAACTTTGGGATCTACCATAAGGGTAATAGCTTCGGGACAATCATATAGGTGCTAGTGTTGTATACTCTCTTTCCTTACTTTCTTACTTCTATTCTTCTAGCGTCTCTTCTCGCGTCTGGACTTCGTCTTGGGGACTTCGTGTCTGGTCTTCCTTTGGGGATTTCTCTTTATCAGAAGCCCTGTGTCATTGTTAGTTTTTAGATAATAACACAAGACTTCGATTTACTTAGATCATATTTTATACTGAAATCCCCACCAGACTACCTGCGCAGATTGAGTCAGCAGCGTACATAACACGACTTACCACCGTCGTGGTTTTTGGGCGATCTCACTAAACAAATCTCTTTCTAATCTAAACCGGAAGAGGGTCTTCTCCACCGATTCTCACGGTATCCACCGGAAGGATCAGGATGAAGTCAAGCCTTGTCATTCAATCCTTCAAGGCCACTGGCTGAACTTATGACAGCCATTTTGGTTTCTACACTACTGTACATAAATATTAGGAATCTTATAATTATGTAACACTAGGGATTGATATAGCCACCCTATTGACCAGAGAGACCTCTCCAACCACGCATCTAGCCGAATTAAGGGCCATCGTGAAGTATTGCATATCATGGACTGCTTAGACACCATCGTTACACACACACACACACACACACACATATATATATAATATATATATATATATATATATATATATATATATATACTAGCAAATATATGCACCCTCCAGGTGCAAGTATTTAAGTTTTAATGTAATAATATATTATATTAAATTAGAAAGGCTAATGAAACTAAATAAGAATGCAGATAAAAAGATTTGAAACAGAGGTGGTATAATCGAAAAATAGAACAACTGAAACATACTCTTCCATCACTCTTGTCTTTCATTGTTATTTTTTTTCTAATTTAAGTATTTAGTTAAAAAGAGAAGTGAAGAATAAAATGACAGTTATTTTTTCTTGTTAACGGATTTCATTTAAGATTCATTGAAGAAATGTTTGCTTATATTCATTATAATAAAACCAAACAATTAGAAATCAATAATACTAAGCACATATTTATTAAAATCACATTTTTAATATCAATATGCAAATTAGCCTTCCCATTCACACTGTAAACCGCTATTTTGTTGTACATATAAATATAATTGCATGTTGTCAGTATGTAGATATGGTTAACAGTGTAAGTAATGTAAAACAATTTTATTAATAATTGAGGTTTAGATAAAAAATAAAATCATGGAGAATATGATGTAAATAAATAAAGGAATTGTGACTTGTATAGTAATATAGTTTCGGTTACAGACAGACAAACCCACAATCTCCATTATAATAAGATATATATATATATATTTACCAGCCCCTCCACAGGTGTAAGATGTGACATAAGATCAAGTCTGCCGAAATAGGGGGGATCCCAGTGGCGTAATGTTTAATATGTTGGAGTACAACATCGTAGTAAGCGAGTTTGAACTACAGTCGTCCTATTACGATCACTTTCGGACTAATATCCTTGGGAAAGGTATGAAACATATCATCCTCATAGCTATGTTTTAAGTAGTAACACTACTGTTATTAAAACAAGGATAGCTTCAGCATTAAACAATGCATGGAGGTTGATGTGCCATTAAACAAAGAACCCACGCCAAACCAATTCAATATTTGAATGGATACCTTTCCCAAGTATATTAGCCATAGGTGAAATGAAAACAGCCTCGTCCAAGATTTGAACTTAGATCGCTGTGTCCATTTCTTACAACGATAAACATTACACAGCGGTCGCCTCGGAATCAACAGTCCTTGTTGTTATATATTTTTTATAGTTCGATACTTTAGTCTGTTAAAAGAAAACTGAGAGTTGTCAGCACTAATTATCTTGACATTTTGTGAGTGCAAGGAAAAGGTGACGATAAAAATCGTTGCTTCAAATTGATAATAAAGATTTTAAGAGAGAGAGCTTGATTTAGGACCAAGTCCTACTTAAATGACCAGATCCTGCTAGATTACCCGAAGTTAAGCACCCTGAGTACTCACATGAGTTAGAATCCCTTTAAAGATGATTATTCACAAGATCACGATGCATACCAATATACGGTATTTGCCTCTCATCCCACTTATAAGGGCGCGAAAACAATGACATAGAGCTTTTGCTTTATAGTCTATTTCAGGAAGCTTAGACAACGTGTCTAACTCTCCCAAATCATCAGATTGGGAGAGTTAGACACTTTGTTTAAGCTTCCTGAAATAGACTATTATGCAAAAACTCTAAGTCTTTTTAAAATTTTTTACTTATAAATTTGCTCTGTGACTCTAACAATAAGAGCACACATTTAGCTCTGTAAACTCCTATGTAGTAAGTAATATTTCTTCTCTGGACTTTTGGATTATATATATATATATATATATTTAATATTATATTATAATATATATTCATATATATATATATATATATATATATATATATACGTACGTGTGTGTGTGTGTGTGTGTGTGTGTACATAAAGATACGTGTGTATTTAGTATAAAACTCTGGAGCTTAAAAACTTATATCAATGTTTTTCAATTGGTCTATAGACAATTGTATGAGTAATATTCAGTAATACGTATCGATTTAAAATGAAAGGAATAGTACCATTTATTCTGATGATATGGAATTCTCACTATCTCTCTCTCTCTCCTCTCTCTCTCTCTCTCTTCTCTCTCTTTCCCTCTCTCACTCACTCCCTCCTCTGTCTCTGTATCTGTGTGTGTCTCTCTCTTTATATATATATATATATATATATATATATATATAATGGTATTTGTGGAGAAAAGTGACTTACCGGTGAAAATGGTCACAGTGGTTAGTTGATTCAAGTTTCACAATGATAAGTCAGCGATATTTCAAATATAAAGTGCTCAATACGTTCGTAGAGCAAATTTATTAACATAAAGGTACACAGTAATAACCTGCTTGAGTTTCACCATAAGGATCTTCAGGGTTACATTTTTTAATAATAATAAGACCATTGAAATGGTAAAATACACCCCCATGCGTGTATACATATATACACATCCTATTGTCTTTAATCAAAATAAACAACTTTATCCATACATTATTAAAACATTTAATCACTACGGAATCTATAATAATATAGACAATCCTCATCATTGTTGTAAACCATTAAAACAATAGCACAAAGTGGATTTCTAACAATGTTTATATTTTGATCCTTTGAAAAAATGCAACTTCCGCTCTTTCGAAATTCTGAATTTAAAACCAGCGTTCTTCGACCGCAGACCTATAATCAACCGTTTATCGCAAAAAAAACACACACACGTGTAATCAACTGCCATTAATCAATATCTTGATTAATCCAGTGGGTTTAACCCTGAAGATCCTTATGGTGAAACTCGAGTAGTTATTACCGTGTACCTTTATGTTAATATATATATATATATTATATATATATATATATATTGATATATATATATATATATATATATAATATATATATATATATATATATATATATATATATATATATATATATATATATATATATATATTATAAATAAAAGTAAGTTAAAAAAACACACACAACCTACCAAATATCAAAAATCACACATATACATATTAATATTCTGCCAGAATATAGATAATTAATGCCTGGAGAAGATAACAGAAGATCTGAAACACGTGTCGCATATGTAAGATAATAATAAATTTTAAAATAAACATAATCCTTTTTGCAAACCTCCTTTTTATAGAATATATATATATATATATATATATATATATAATAATATATAAATATATATATTATGGAAAAGGTGACTTAACGGTGAAGATCGTCACAATGGTTAGTTGATGCCAAATTCAGAAAGGTAAGACAGCGATATAACAAATGAAAAGTGCTGAATACGTTAGTAAAGCAAATGTATTGCAATGTAGGTACAAGACATAACCTACTCGAGTTTTATCATCATCTCTTGCCATCCTTCCATATTTCATTGCCCCTGGGAGGTCCTCTGCGTAGCATCCAGTATACACACAGAGTTGATCTCTTAGCCTTCTCACCCTCTCTTTTCTCATTTCTTTCTCTCAATTTTTCTATTCATCTATGAATCTCTTCTCCCTTCTTTATATTTCTTTCACTTCCTCCCTCTATTTCTCTTTTTCCCTCTTCGTCTCTTCCTATCTTTTCCCTTCTCTCTTTTTCCTATTTCCTTTTCTTCTCACCCCCTCTCTCTCTCTCTCTCTCTTCTCTCTCTCTCTCTCTTTCTTCTCTCCATCTCTCTCTTTTCCTCCTCTCTCTCTCTCTCTTTCCCTCTCTCTCTCTCTCTTTCCCCATCTTTCTCTCTCCCCTTATATGTCTCTTCCTCTCTTCACCTCTTATTACTCTCTCTCCCTCTCTTCTCAGATCTCTCTTTTTTCCCATCCGTATCTCCCTCTCTACCCCTTCTCTCTCTATTCTCCCCCTCTCTGTCTCTTTCTCTTTATCTGTCTCTTCCTCTATTCTTTTGATTACTCTCCCTCTCTCTTCCCCCTCTTCTCTCTATCTATCTATCTATCTCTTCCTCTCTTCTCCTCTTATTACTCTCTTCTTCATCTCTTCTCCCTTTCTCTCTTTCCCCTCATCTCTATTTCTCCCTGTACCCCTCCTCTCTCTCTCTCTCTCCTTTCTCACCATATTATACCCTCTCTCCCCCCTATCTCTCTCTTTCTCCTTTATCTGTCTCTTCCTCTCTTCTTCCCTTATTGCTCTCTCTCTCTCACTCTCTCTCTCTTTCTTTCTCCCTCTCTTTTTTCTCCTCAGCTGTAATTCTCTCTCTACTACCTCCTCGCTCTCTTTTCCTCCCCATATGTACCCTCTCTTCTTTCCTCTCTTCTCCCCCTCTCTCTCTTCCTCCTTATGTTTCTTCCTCTCTTCTCCCTTATTGCTCTCTCTCTCTCTCTCTCTCTCTCTCTCTTCCTATCTACTTCCCCTTTATTTCTCTTTTTCTCCTCATATGTATCTTCATCTCTACTCCCGCTATCTCACTTTTTATCCACGTCTGTATCTCCCTATCTTCTCCCACTCTCTCTCTCTCTCTCTCTCTCTCTACTTATCTGTCTCTTACTCTTCTCCCAGTATTTCCAGCTCTTCCTCTCTCTCTCCCCCTCTTTATTTATCCCCCTCTCTCTCAGGCATACGTAAACACGAGCTAAAGGAACATACAATGAACGTTAGTATTTCCGTGTACACAAAAAACATCAAACTGAAAATGATTATATTTGATGCTTTTTCGTAAACTTCATTTCGAGCTTTCTCGTAATTAACGTGTCCATTTAAAAACAAGGCCACATTTTCTCATTTCTACCCGCCAAAAAGCAAATGCAATTAAAATGAAAACCGATTGTTATTGATGTAATCTCACATTCGTCATCTTTCAATTTTCCTATCTGCATATTTCACACTAAAAAATATCCTTTAAAGAATTTTTAACTTCAACTTATAATCTAGATAGCGTATTATGCTGGTTGGTTGCTTGCTTGCTTAGTTATTTTATTTAATAGCATATCAGACCTTATGAGCTATTTAATGACACATATTTTTCCTTTTTGTTATATATAATATACTAGACAAAACGTAACCCGTTCAGTCACCCAATGAGCTCTGTGTAAATAATTGGGATTATGGAAAAGTGAGTTTGTAAAGTTTGGTTCGTTATTTCACGTAATTAACGAGTCAATTTAAAAACAATGCCACATTTTCTTATTTCTGCACACCAATAAGAAAAGGCAATTAAAATAGAACCAGGCTGTTATTGATATAATCTCCCATTCGTCATCTTTCAATTTTCCTATCTGCATATTTCATGTAATGTGAATAGCTTAGGAGTGGTAGTAGTTGTTGGTCGGTTGTTCAGTGTTGTGTGTTCCTGTTTATTTGGTTTAACCCCTGTTGGCATATTTGGATATAGTTATTTACTAATCTTTTGCTTAGATATGGCTCAAGGCCAAAAGTGTGGGGCGCCCAGTGAGAATCGAACTCACTAACAACGGTCTGCTAATCCAGCTTGCTAACCATTACACCAAATGAGGTGCCCGGCATATTTGGATATAGTTATTTACTAAGCTGAGCTTAGATGTGGCACAAGGCAAGAAGTATGGGGCACCCAGTGAGAATCGAACTCACTAACAATGGTCTGCTAATCTAGTGCCCGGCATATTTGGATATAGTTATTTACTAAGCTTCGCTTAGATATGGCACAAGGCCGAATGTAAGGAGCACCCAATGAGGCTCGTCACTAAGTCATGGTTTGCCAGTCTTCCTTGCTAACCATTACACAACCTGAGGTGCCCTTAGTTATTTACTAAGCTTAGCTTAGTCATATTAAAACTGCACTCTTTGAGGACGGACAGACATAGGATTGACGGATCTTTACCAATACTCAGGAAGGACTTATACGATTACCAGTAACTGAGAACACTTTAGTAACCAAAATGATTCATTATTGACGGACTCTTTATCAAGGATCGAATTCCACTGGATAAGCGTTTCTGCTTTAAGGCCAAGCAATGCCCTTAAAAACATAGCAACCCCAAATCGTGGAATTAATCTCCAGCTGGTTGTACACTGAAATAAACTCAATCCTCTACCGACAAAATGGCCTGGATACTTTTAAAGTTGACTTTTATTTCCTCGGTCACAACATCTTTGGAAGGAGAATATTTATTCCCGGACCAGAAACAGATATGAACCCTACGAGCGGTCTGAAAAAGAAATACCTTTCTATTTCGTGCCAGGGAGCATGCTTTTCTTGGCTCTTCCTGATTAGTGTCTTCTGGGAGTTTTACTTTTTTTTAATTCATTTTGATAGTTTTTTATTTTATTTTATTTGGTTTTAGTCAATGTTAATCTCCCACAATGCTCTTCGTGAAACTGGCGATGAATAGGATCAAAAGAGTTCTAGCTGGCTATTTTTGTCAATTGTCGAATTCATGAAGGATATACCAGGGAATATAAACTCTCTCTCTCTCTCTCTCTCTCTCTCTCTCTCTCTCTCTCTCTCTCTCTCTCTCTCTCTCTCTTGCTATATTTGCTGATTGGACTCTATGCAATATTGTTTGGTAGTGCTACGAAGAAGTTAATATAGCTTCAATAAAAGGTAGAAAAAAAACAGCTGCCTCGTTTTTTTTCTATAAAAATCATTGTCAGATGTTCACCCATTTATTAAATGTTTATGTTGAACAAAAACAAAAGCAAAACAACGAACCCCACCACAAAAACAAAAAAAATTTTAAAAAACAAAGGGGCAAAACAAAAATTAAACGAAACGAAACAAAAAAAACAACAACAAGCAAATAAAACAAAACTTGTGTATGCACCATGATATAAAATAGCAGGACCTGTGTATATACTATAGTAGTATAATGTAATTATTACATGTGATGCTTACTTAAGAGGCTATTGCTAAATAGTTGTTGGTTGATTGATTGGTTTTTTAGTTTAATGTCATATAAGACCTTATCAGTTATTCAATGACAAATATACTGCGTATAAATAGCGTATAATGTTATTTGGTTGATTGATTGCTGGTTCGTTGGTTGGATGATATTTTCTAACTTCAACGTATAATCTAAATACCGTATTATGTGAAGAAAAATCAACCAACCCACCAACCAACCCATCAAGAATGAATAAAACAAAAACGTCTTCGGCATAAAACCAAATGGGTTGACATGCCGTAAAATCCAACCAACCAACCAACCCATCAAGAATGAATAAAACAAAAACGTCTTCGGCATAAAATAACCCAAATGGTTGACATGCCGTAAAAACCAACCAACCAACCAACCAACCATCAAGAATGAATAAAACAAAAACTTCTTTGGCATAAAATAACCAATAGGTTGACATGCCGTAAAACCAACCAACCAACCAACCAACCATCAAGAATGAATAAAAAAAACTTCTTTGGCATAAAATGACCAATGGGTTGAAATGCCGTAAACCCCAACCAACCAACCAACCCATCAAGAAGGAATAAAACAAAAACGTATTTGGCATAAAATGACCCAAATGGGTTGGCCTACCGTAAAATCCAACCAACCAACCATCCAACTCCTCCAAATTGAAATAGTCCTTCACAAAACCGAGCAACAAACACAGATCGTCGTCCCCGACAAAAGCCATCATCTTTTTCTCACAGTTTTCAGTTTTTCTTCATCTGAAAATGATCTTATTGATTGAAAGAGAAAATATCTGTTCGTTTTCAATTTCCCCAAGTGATTACCTTTTTTTTTTGTTGTGTTTGTTTTCGTTTTTATTGTTTGTTTATTTATTCTTTTTTTCTTTTATTTTTATCAATTAACTAGTAGCGAACAGTTCTGATTTCTTAAGGACTCTATTCATAAGCGTAGGAAGAATAAAAAATAAAAAAGGCCGCTTTTTTTGTGGCGTCTAATTAAGCCAGGAGATATATCGAAAATCATGCGAGAAGCCGCGGAGGTAATTTGAATTCTCTTTTTATTACTGTATTAAGATGTGATATTTGAAGTGGGAAGGTGAATTATGTCTGACCTAATGGAAATTTCACCTAAAGTGGTTGAAGAAAAGTGAATGTGGGGAAAATAGATATAGATATAGATATATAGGGAAATTAAACAGAAAAAAAGAAAGAAAGAAAATACATAGTAGATAAGTATCTATCTTTCGGAGCATATGACATTTAGGCACCCCTTTCGCGATCTCGACTTACAAGGACACTTTTCTCATTAACACCGTCAAAATCCGGTTGTTTGTTAGGGGTTAGGTTAGGGTTAGGTTAGGGTTAGGGTTAGGGGTTAGTTTTATAATTTAAAAAATACTCTAAAAATTGTCTGTTAACAATTAACCGGATTTTGACGGTGTAAATGAAAAAATGTCCCCAGAATCGAGATCGCAAAAGGGTGCCTAAATGTCATATGGTCCTATATATCTAAATTATTACTGTTGTTCCTTATTCTTCCAACCGTTATCGTCTTGCAACACCCTTGGTTAAAAATCAGACCATCAAAATCGTCCAAGACGAAATTAAAAAAATGTAAATCCTGATTATCTGGAGTTGTTATCAGTTGATTTCTTAGTTCTTATGATTGTCGTCACCTCAGCTAAATAATGGATAATTACGTTTTTATTATAAAGAAAGAGAAGAAAGGACATGGTACAGAAAAAATATAATCAGAAAGAAAGAAAGAAAGAAAGAAAGGAGAGATGTGGTGAGCGCACTGAAGCGATAACGCTAATCTGTTTCAATCGAACATAATGAGTAGAAGGAAAGAAAGTAAAAAAAGTGGTTGAGTTTAATCAAGATTATTATACTTTTTACATATTGAACATTTACGCAATAGCTCTTAAATAAACATATCAAATGTTGTAATAATTAAATAATCATACTGTGGTATATCTACAAGTCATACTAGTCTATATATTAATACTGTTGTTCCTTAATCTTCCGACCGTTATCTTCTCGCAACACCCGTTCGTTTAAAATGAGACCGTCAAAATTGTCCAAGATAAAATGAAAAAAATGTAAATCTTGATTATCTGGTTTTGCTTATCTGCCGAATTCTTATCTCTTATGATACTCAGCTAAATAATGGATAATTACGTTTTTATATTAAAGACAGAGAAGAAAAAGGACATGGCACAGAAAATATATAATAAGAAAGAAAAAAAGAAAGAAAGAAAGAAGAGAGGGGTAGAGCACTGAAGCGATAACGCTAATCTGTTTCAATCGAACATAATGAAAAGATGAAAAGAAGGAAAGAAAGAAAAAAATGCAGTGAGACTGACTTAAGTCAAGAATATTACACTTTTTTACATATTGAACTATTTAGCAATAGCTCTTAAGTAAACATATCAAACGTTGTAATAATTAAATTGTCATACTGTGGTATGAATAAATAAAAATAGCATAAACGAAAGAGGAATTTAACACCGCCACCCATATGCTAAACATCTATAACTAAACTCAGTAACCATGGCAGCCCCACCGTCAAACCGCCATGTCAGCTGAGACTGTACCTCTGCAGAGTGGTAAAATCCCCTTTGTTACCCGTGGGTGACGACATATGATGCTTAAGGATGGAATCCTTAAGTATAACCGGAATTAATCCTTAGTGAGTCAAAGTGCTTATGGGCCTTCTCCAAGCCATTGTAATTCATTTTACATGTTATTTTTTTTATTAGTTCCTTGTTATGTTCTTTCTTTTCTCATATCTTGCTCCTCCGGCTTGCTGGTTGTTAGATAATTTTTGGTGATATATATATTTACCAACCCCTCCGAACGAGCAGGATGTGACACAAGTTCAATTTCTTAAGCGGAGTTCAACAGGTTTCAATTCAGAGTTTTCCTTCTCCTAGACCGGCTGCCTAAGCAAGGTTAAAGAGACCAGTCTGTCCTACTATTTACCCATAGCTGGAGGGAGAGTAGAATTCATATTTCCCAAGGGTATTAGCACAAAGTGAAATGCAATTACCACGTCCAGGATTTGAACTCGGGGCGACGAATCCATTTCCTATGACTTTAACCATTACACCACGCGCTTCCTACATTTTTTGGTGATATAACTGCACTCTACGACTTAAATTTATAGACTAAGCGAGGTCATGTAGTATAAACCTCAGCCAATCAACAGCCGGAATACGTGGTTGGTTAACTATTTAATCGGCTGATATTGACAGACGTCCATTTGTATTCATTGACGAACGACCTGCCAGACTGAGGAGTACCAAGGAACAACCATCGAATCATATAACCAATATTAAGGGACACTAAGAAGGAATGCAAGGATTCTTCCCTAAGGGTCGCACTCTGTTTAACCCAAAGGATCTCCACTGGATAGCGCTCTTGCTTGAAGCATAAACGATGGCCACAAAAATCGTAACACTGGTATGATTTTATTCGATATTTTGGATGGTCCTGATTCATTTTTATTGCTTGACTCTGTTTCGGTATCTTTTGCTTCTCACTTCTTTCACCAACGGAAAGTCCGACAAAAAACCTCTGCTGCCATTCAAGGAAAGACTAGGGGAGTAAACCCCGAAAACTAACCAGGAGTCGAAGTCCCTAAGGTGGCGTGATGCTGAAATCCAGTGCTACCCTGAAACTCCTGCGACACTACCGTTCCCAAACTGCATTGGTTCCTTACCTTTCCTTTGGATCACAGCAGCAATGTGGGGAGGGGGTTTGCTGCATGGGCAACAGCTTATCCTCCATATGCATCCGCACAGGCTATGTAGTTCAAAGAGAGAGAGAGAAAAAAAAATTTGACACTACTCCATCGTCTCACCCATATGTTTTGGATTATATCATCCAGTCGTAGCCTGTCGGTTGGGGGCTTTAGAATACCTAGAGGGGCAAATTCACCCCAGTGGGGCCACATATTGGCCATGGGTGGTGACCCGTAATGCTGAAGGATAGAATGCTGGTGACTGATTATTCCATGACATGCAACACTCCACTTTGGGCTTTCCCGGGCTAGACGGTCGGTCGGAGAGGCCCCCTCTGATCAATCGACTAGCCATGTCAAGTCCTAGCACCTATATGATTGTCTTAACTATATTACCCTCATAGAAAGCCCCAATCCTTTTTTATAATACGCGCTAGAAGGCGTTGACTGAGGGTCAATCCCGAAATCCAGCCAGAAGACCAATCGTAACAAGACCAATTGTAACGAGAATAAATGTTGTCTGTTTGAGGATAGTTCATTTGAATACAATTTCAAACTGCCGGCACACGTAAACACAACGGATACTTAAATACCTCCCGACTCTTGTGGTAGTTTACTGAGTGGCCACAGGTGGCGTTTTGCGAGGAGCTATCTCTTAATTGTTTATACTGCGGGGATCATTACTCTTGCATCGATAGGGAAAATTGCTTTCTTAATTTACTTATATTTACCTGACGTAATGGGTTCTATATATATATAATTTACTTTCTTTATACTAGCAACAACAAAAAAAAAACACCTCCGGGTGGTGTAAAAATTAATTTTTAAAAGATATTGTCTGAGGGGAGGCAGTTAAAAATTTGATGTCTGAGCGTTTTTATCATAAGTAAGTAAAATCATTAAATTTATTAAAAGAGTAAAAAAAATTAGCAATTTGAAATGTAAACTTAGTCCTGTTCCCCTCAAATAATATGTTGCGTGCATCTATTAATTATTAATTAAATAATTATTTTGAATATTTTACACATACATTTTACACAAAATCGTAGGTATTTATTTATTTGTAAACTTTTAATTAACTTATTGTGACTGAAAAAGGAGCGAGATTAAAACATATTTTTTTTAAATGAATTACAAATTTGGCAAATAATTTTTTCCATTTAAAATAATACAATTTTCTAATTAATTTCATAGTTTATATATTTTATTTATTTAAATGATATATAGTTTATTTATTACAATTGAAAGGATTCAAACATTAAATTATAAAGAATAGCTTATATCTATTTTATTAATAACTAGCAAATATATGCACCCTCCGGGTGCAAGTATTTGAATTTTAATGTAATGAAATATGTTAAATTTGAAATACTTTCGAAACTAAATAAAAATCCAAATAAAATGATTTGAAACAGAGGGGGTATAATCGAAGAATAGAACAACTTTGAAACTAAGTCTTCCATCATTTTTCATCACTCCCTCCTTTTATTGCTGAATTTTCCTAATTTAACTATTTAGTTAAATTAGGAAGTAAAGAATAAAATTACTGTTATTTCTTTATATTAAAGGATTTCTTTTAAGATTTATCCCCGAGTGTTTTGCTCATATTCATTAAGAAAAAAACAAACAATTAGAAATCAATAATACCAAGCGCATATTTAATAAAATTAAACTTTTAATATCAATATGCAAATTAGCTTTCCTGTTCACACTGTAACCCGCTATTTTGTCGCATATATAAATACAATTGCATGTTATTAGAATGTAGATAAGGTCAAAAGTATTAATAAGGTATAACAATTTTATCAATAACTGAGGTTTAAATAAAAATAAATTCATGGTGAATGTGACGTCAATAACTAAGGGAATTGTGACTTGAGTAGTGATTTAGTTTCGGCTTCAGACAGACAAACACACAATCTCCATTATAATAAGATAATTGTTCTTTATTCTATGTATTGGCGACTTTGGTAATTGTGACGTAGGCAGTGACGTAATTTTTGTTACAGACCAAAACCGGAAGCAACTCTCCATTATTAATAGATATGTTTAATAATTTTTTGAATTGAATTGAGGGCAGGTGTCAGTGGTCGTAGGAAGCGGAAATACGAGACAACATCGCTGATAGAAATAGGAAGAAAATTGAGAAAACTCCACTGTGATGTTTCGGTACAGAAATGTGCGTGAGACTTAATACTGCTTACATAAGAAATGTAGGAGACGACCGTAGTGTAATTGTTATCGTCTTAGGAAATGGACACGGCAACACGAGTTCAAATCCCAGATGAGACGGGTTGCATTTCACGTATCGCTAATCCATCCAACTATTCAATTGGTTTGGCTTGGGTTCTTTGCTTAATGGTATATCAACCTTCATGGGTTATTTAATGCCAAAGCTATCATTGTTTTAAAACATAGACCTGTCGTCTGGTGCTGTAGCAGACACCGACTGCACCTCTACAGATGAGTAAGAACCCACCCAACGGAGCCACATGTGGGCCGTGGGTGGTAACCCGTAATTTTTAAGGACGAAATCTTAAGGGCAGAGCAGTCCACGTTGGCCCTTACTTAGGCTAGAGGGACGGCCATATAAAATCGGCTGGCCACATCAAGCCCTAGCATCTATATGGTTGTGTCAACTCCATTAGCCTTATGTCAAGGCCCAATCCTTTTTATTATATATATATATATATACCAACCCCTCCGCACGAGCAGGATGTGACACAAGGTAAATTTTATTAAGCGGAGTTCAACAGAGTGTTTCCTTCTCCTAGACCGGTTGCCTAACCATGGTTAAAGAGCCCAGTCTCCCCTACTATTTATCCATAGCTGGAGGGAGAGTAGGATTCATACCTTTCCCAAGGGTATTAGCGCTAAGTGAAATGCAATTACCATATCCAGGATTTGAACTCGGGGTGACGAGTCCATTTCCCATGACTTTAACCATTACACCACGTGGTAGAAGGCGGTGGCTGAGGGTCTATATGTCCTGGGTATGACGTCAAATTCTATCTGATAGTGAAGTTCCAGTTCTGGAGGTCTTGGAAATGTGGAGTACCCCTTCATCACCATTGCTCCCGGGTACACTCTGATTCAGAGTGGTTGTACGTGTTAGGGTCTCATTTATAGGTTAAATAGAAAATTTGCTAATAAAAAATTGAGTTCAATTTTCAACTAAACTATCGCTACGAATCTTTAAAAACTTTGCAGGCATTGAATGACCCACCGAGGTTTGATATGCCGGAAAACCAAACAAACTAACAAAGCCTAACAAATAAAACACTAGATCATTTCTCCGAACTGTCCTACTACAAAAATACGATTAAAAACAACAACAACTGCAAACAACCAACTGTTAAAATCAAGAAAATACTTGAAAAAGACATAACAATACATTTGACCATCCCTCACAACCTACCGCTTGGCATAAAATAACCTGGATGGGTTGACATGCCATTAAAATTAATCAATCAATCATTGTTTTATTACAGTTGTGGTACTACTTAACACATAGCTATGAGGATGAGAGGGTTCATACCTTTCCAAAGGGTATTATTAGTAAGTAAAATAGAAAAGAAATCCACATTAAAGAAAGAAAGAAAGAAAGGAGGAAATTGAACAGTTTGAAATAGAAAGAAAAGAAGAAAGAAGAAAAAAAATAAAAGAAAGCAAGAAGAAAGGAGAACAGATTAGAATAGAGACATCGGAGAAAGAAAGAAAGAAAGAAAGAAAGAAGAAAAGTGAACAGTCTGGAATAGAGACAGAGGAAAAAGAAAGAAAGAAAAACAGAAAGAAAAAGAAAAGAAAGAAAGAAAGAAAGAAAGAAAGAAAGAAAGAAAGAAAGAAAGGGAACAGACTAGAATGGAGACATCGGAGAAAGGAAGAAAGAAAGAAAGAAAGAAAGAAAAAGGAAAGAAAGAATGAAGAAAAGTGAACAAGAATAGAGACATCGCAGAAAGAAAGAAATAAAGAAAGGGAACAGACTAGAATAGAGACATCGCAGAAAGAAAGAAAGAAAGAAAGAAAGAAAGAAAGAAAGAAGAAAAGTGAACAGTCTGGAATAGGGACAGAGGAAAAGGAAAGAAAGAAAGAAAGAAAGAAAGAAAGAAAAGAAGCAAAGAAGAAAAGGGAACAGACTAGAATAGAGATATCGGAAAAAGAAAGAAAGAAAGAAAAATAGAAAGAAAGAAGAAAAGAAGAAAAGTGAACAGTCTGAAATAGAGACCAAGGAAAAAGAAATAAATAAAGAAAGAAAGAATTAAAGAAAGAAAGAAAGAAAGAAAGAAAGAAAGAAAGAAAGAAAGAAAGGGAACAGACTAGAATAGAGACATCGGGAAAAGAAAGAAAGAAATAAGAAAAGTGAACAGACTAGAATAGAGACATCGGAGAGAAAAAGAAAGAAAGAAAGAAAAAAGAAAGAAAGTTAATAGACTAGAATAGAGACATCGGAGAAAGAAAGAAAGAAAGAAAGAAAGAAAGAGAACAGACTAGAATAGAGACATCGGAGAAAGAAAGTAAGAAAGAAAGAATTAAAGAAAGAAAGAAAGAAAGAAAGAAAGAAAGAAAGAAAGGGAAGAGACTAGAAGAGAGACATCGGAGAAAAAAAGAAAGAAAGAATTAAAGAAAGAAAGAAAGAAAAGATTAAAGAAAGAAAGAACTTAATATCATATTTTTCCACATTTCGTCCGAAAATGAAATAAATCCTTGGCTGTCCACAGAATAATATTTGACGGAACAGTTGATTGTAAGCAATGGTGTTATTTTTATTTCTGATCGAGTCACAATAAAAACATCTTTCCCTATTGACTTGTTTGTCGTTTCTTTTGGCTCGGCTTGTTTGTGTCTCTGGAAGTTGATCAAAATTCTGTTGATGGCCAACGAATGAAATTAAAGCTGGCAACAATTTATTGTTTCTCCGCCTTCTTTTCACTCAGAAGAACATCTGATGCTAATGTGATTCGAAGAAATGAATACAAAACTTACGGCAAGGAAATTACTGCCAACCAACGATAAATTAAAGTCTCAATACCATGGTGACTATAGCAATGTTATCACATAGCAATATATATATATATATATATATATATATATATATGTGTGTGTGTGTGTGTGTGTGTGTGTGTGTGTTAATGTATTAGTAGTAGCTTACCGGGTGGTACGAGTATGATCGTTGGAAGCGCACAGTATCCAGGGGTTAAGACTGAGAAAAAACAAATACAAAGTGCTCAATACAATGTAGAGCAAATATGTATTTATATAATGGATAGAGGTAATCTACTCGAGTTTCATATATTGATTCTTCAGGGTTACATCCGTTGAATTAATCGAGTTTTCGATTAATCTCAGTTGGTACAATACATGCCCGTTGGAATGGACCTATAATCAAACGATTATCGCGAAAATATACACACGTGAAATCGACTGCAATTAATAAATATCTTGATTAATCCAGTGGATTTGACCCTGAAGATTTTTATGGTGAAACTCGAGTAGGTTATTACCGTGTACCTTTATGATAATAAATTTGCTCTACTAACGTATTGAGCACTCTATATTTGTTATTATCTTATCATTGTGAAACTTGAATCAACTGACCATTTTCACCGGTAAATCACTTTTTCCACAAATACCATATATATATATATATATATATATATATATATATGAGAGTAAAATGAGAAAATTAATCCGACAGTATGTTTAGAAAATGTAGAACAAACATGCGATTTCCATCCATTGTAAAATCCCCTGTTTGTTCTACATTCTCTCTCTCTCTCTCTCTCTCTCTCTCTCTATATATATATATATATATATATATATATATATATATATATGAATATTTACCAACCCCTCCGCGTGAGCAGGATGTGACACAATGTCAATTTCTTACGCGGACTCAGGTTTCAATTCATAGTTTTCCTTCTCCCAGACTAGTAACCTAGTCCTGGTTAAAGAGCTCAGTCTGCCCTAATATTTACTCATAGAATAGTTGGATACGTACCTTTTCCAAGGTTATTAGCGCTATGTGAAAATAAACAGTCTTGTCCAGGATTTGAACTTGTCTTGTCGTGTCCATTTCTAGCGACGGTAACCATCTAACCACGCAACTCCACAATTTAATTTAAAAAGTATAATAATCTTAATTTAACTCTCTCTCTCTCTCTCTCTCTCTCTCTATATATATATATATATATATATATATATATATATATATCACTCACTTATTCCTTTCTTTCATTTTGTTCATCTTTTCATTATGCTCCATTGATTTGCGCGCTCACTCCCTCTCTCTATTCCCCCTACTTTCTTTATTTCTTCTTTCTTTCTTTCCTATTATATTTTTTTCTGTATAGCATGTCCTTTTACTTCCATTTCTTTCTTTATAATAAAAACGGGATGGTCCATTATTTATTTGAGGTGACGAAACTCATGAGAAATAAGAAATCGGTGGAGAAGCAACAACAGATAATCAGGATTGACATTTGTTGCATTTCATCTTAGATGATTTGGACGGTCTCATTTTTAACCAGAGGGTGGGGCAAGATGATAACGGTCGGACAATTGAGGAACACGAGTATTAATATATAGATGATATTTTCATTAAAATAGTTTTCGTAGCATTTTTGCGAACTCTGATTAATTGTCGTTATTTTTTCTTTCTTTCTTTCCTATTATATATTTTCTGTGTAGCATGTCCTTTTTCTTTCATTACTTTCTTTATAATAAAAACGGGATGGTCCATTATTTATTTGAGGTGACGACACTCATGAGAAATAAGAAATCGGCGGAGAAGCAACACCAGATAATCAGAATTGACATGTTTTGCATTTCATCTTAGATGATTTGGACCGTCTCATTTTTATCCAGAGGGTGGGGCAAGATTATAACGGTCGGACAATTGAGGAACAGGAGTATTAATATATAGATGATATTTTTCATTAAAATTGTATTCGTGGCATTTTTGCGACGTCTGATTAATTGTCGGTATTTTTTCTTTCTTTCTTTCCTATATATATTTTCTGTGTAGCATGTCCTTTTTCTTCTATTTCTTTCTTTATAATAAAAACGGGATGGTCCATTATTTATTTGAGGTGATCACACTCATGAGAAATAAGAAATCGGTGGAGAAGCAACACCAGATAATCAGGATTATCTTGGACGATTTGTACGGTCTCATTTTTAACCAGAGGGTGGGGCGAGATGATAACGGTCGGACAATTGAGGAACACGAGTATTAATATATAGATGATATTTTTCATTAAAGTTGTTTTCGTAGCATTTTTGCGAACTCTGATTAATTGTCGTTATTTTTTCTGCTGTTTGAACATCTTGCTTCTCGTTCCCAGGAGAAATAGACTAATGTTCGAGGTAGAACTGTAATTACATTTAAACAACGAGAAATGTTAATTATATTCTATAAAAAAAGAAATATCACGCGATTCCTTATCCAAGGTGTGCTCCACCGAGCATAAAATTGACATTAGCGGCATTACTACTTTTTAGCGCCTTACCACAATTCTATAGTGTGGTTTAATTTCGTATTTATTGTAAATACAATACAAGAACAAAATAAAAATTACTGATATATTCGCCTTGCTTACCAAACCAGAAATAAGTATATATATATATATATATATATATATATATATATATATATATATACTAGCAAATATATGCACCCTCCGTAGGGTGCAAGTATTAATGTCATAAAATATCTTATTATTATTAAATTAGAAAGTCTAAATAAACTAAATAAGAATGCAGATAAAATGATTTGAAACAGAAAGGGGTATAATCGAAAAATATAATAGCTGTAGCTACCTCTTCCATCACCCCCGTCTTTCCTTGCTAAACTTTTCTAATTTAACTATTTAATTAAATTAGGAAGTAAAGAATAAAATTACAGTTATTTCTTTTTGTTAATTAATTTCTTTTAAGATTTATCTCCGAGATTGTTGCTCATATTCATTAAGATAAAATCAAATAATTAGAAATCAACAATACCAAGCACATATTTATTAAAATCAAATTTTAAATATCAATATGCAAATTAGCCTTCCCGTTCACACAGTAAACCGCTTTTTGTTTTACATATAAATACAATTGCATGTTATTAGTACGTAGATATGGCCAGCAGTATTAATAATTAAAAACAATTTTATCAATAATTGAGGCTTAAATAAAAATGATTCATGGAGAATGTGATGTATAATAACAAAATGGATAGTGACTTGAGTAGTGATATAGTTTCGGTTACAGACAAACAAACACATAATCTCCATTATAATAAGATATATATATATATATATATATTATATTATATTATATTATATTTTAGATTCAGTATTGCTTTTTGACAAATATTTTATTCATGGCAATACGTCGTTATTCTGTCTTTAAAGTGTGAAGACGTTGTAAATGGAAGTAGCAAGCTGAGTTCAACCCACTCATGTTTTTGCGTTCACTGTGCATTAATAACATAAAAAGGCATGAGTCCAATTTTTATACGTTGAATAGTAAGACAAACAAGGCAATATATATTTACCAACCCCTCCACACGAGCAGGGTGTGACAAAAGGTCAATTTTATACAGGTTTAACCGGTTTGAATTCAGAGTTTTATCTTAGACCGGTTGCGATATCAAGGTTAAAGAGCCAAGTAGACCCTTCTATTTACCTATAGCTGAAGGGAGGATAGTTAGAATAGTTACCATTACTGTTATTCTACCAGGATAGCTTTAGCATTAAGTAACCCACGAAGGTTTATATGCCATTGAATAATGAAACTGAATCTGAACGCGATTCCATAACCTCTAATCATAATATAAACATAGACGGGTTGAGATGCCGTTATTATAAAGAAAGCAATCTCTTGAAAAATCTCTTCCTGGATATTTTATGAAAAATTCATTTTGGTGTAAGCATAAAGAGATATAATCATAACTTCTCGGAATATATGTTCATTTACTCTTTATATTGCAAATTTGTTTATTTGGTTGGTTGGGTTTTACGGCATGTCAACCCATTTGGGTTATTTTATGTCGAAGACTTTTTATTTTTCATTCTTGATGGGTTGGTTGGTTGGTTGGTGGTTGGTTTTTACGGCATGTCAACCCATTTGGGTTATTTTATGCTGAAGACGTTTTTGCTTTATTCATTTTTGATGGGTTGGTTGGTTGGTTGGATTTTACGGCATGTCAACCCATTGGGTCATTTTATGCCGAAGACGTTTTTGTTTTATTCATTCTTGATGGGTTGGTTGGTTGGGTTTTACGGCATGTCAACCCATTGGGTTATTTTATGCCGAAGACGTTTTTGTTTTATTCATTCTTGATGGGTTGGTTGGTTGGTTGGTTGGTTGGATTTTACGGCATGTCAACCCATTGGGTCATTTTATGCTGAAGACGTTTTTGTTTTATTCATTCTTGATGGGTTGGTTGGTTGGTTGGTTGGATTTTACGGCATGTCAACCCATTTGGGTCATTTTATGCTGAAGACGTTTTTGTTTTATTCATTCTTGATGGGTTGGTTGGTTGGGTTTTACGGCATGTCAACCCATTGGGTTATTTTATGCCGAAGACGTTTTGTTTTATTCATTCTTGATGGGTTGGTTGGTTGGGTTTTACGGCATGTCAACCCATTGGGTTATTTTATGCCGAAGACGTTTTTGTTTTATTCATTCTTGATGGGTTGGTTGGTTGGTTGGTTGGATTTTACGGCATGTCAACCCATTGGGTCATTTTATGCTGAAGACGTTTTTGTTTTATTCATTCTTGATGGGTTGGTTGGTTGGGTTTTACGGCATGTCAACCCATTGGGTTATTTTATGCCGAAGACGTTTTTGTTTTATTCATTCTTGATGGGTTGGTTGGTTGGTTGGTTGGTTGGATTTTACGGCATGTCAACCCATTGGGTCATTTTATGACGAAGACATTTTTGTTTTATTCTTTCTTGATGGGTTGGTTGGTTGGTTGGTTGGGTTTTACGGCATGTCAACCCATTGGGTTATTTTATGCCGAAGACGTTTTTGTTTTATTCATTCTTGATGGGTTGGTTGGTTGGGTTTTACGGCATGTCAACCCATTGGGTTATTTTATGCCGAAGACGTTTTTGTTTATTCATTCTTGATGGGTTGGTTGGTTGGGTTTTACGGCATGTCAACCCATTGGGTTATTTTATGCCGAAGACGTTTTTGTTTTATTCATTCTTGATGGGTTGGTTGGTTGGGTTTTACGGCATGTCAACCCATTGGGTTATTTTATGCCGAAGACGTTTTTGTTTTATTCATTCTTGATGGGTTGGTTGGTTGGTTGGATTTTACGGCATGTCAACCCATTGGGTTATTTTATGCTGAAGTCGCTATTGTTTTATTCATACTTGGTGGGTTGGTTGGTTGGTTGGTTGGTTAAATGTTACGGTATCTCAACCCTGTTGGGTTATTTTATGCCGAAGACAGTTTGTTTTATTCATTCTTGGTGGATACTCAATTTTAAAAATTTCAATTTTTAAACACATTTTTAAAAACTCATTTCGTTCTATTTAATCTATAGCTGCAACCCTAACAGGTACTACCACTCCGGTTCAGAGTAGACCTAGAAGGAATGGTGATGATGAAGGAGTACTCCACATTTCTCTGAGCTCCAGAATTGAACCTTTACCATCAGATAGAGTTTAACGTCATACCCAGAATAATAAGACCCTCAACCACCGCCTTCTAGCAGATATATAATAAAAAGGCTCGGGAAAATCATATAGGTGCTAGGGCTTAACGTGACTATCCGATTGATCGAAGGGGGCCTCACCGACCGACCGTCTAGCTTAAGGAGCAAAGAGGAGTGTTGAATGTCATGGACCGCTCATCCAATAGGGTTCCATCCTTAAGCATCACGGGTCGTCAGCCACCACTAACGTTACAAGGAGACAACATTTATTTTGACACTATCTGAATAAAGATAAAAATCGTTTTTTTTGCACCTGCGCAGTACACATTTCGAGATTTAATTTCTTTTTTATTTCAAATATCAAGCCAAGTCTACAGTAAGATTTTCAAGAGTATTTAGAATTATGACAAAAAACATCTGGTGAAAATTGACGTCATGCATAAATTACTGCGTGTTCAGAACTTTTATTACAACATAATTTTCTCTGTCTGTATAGAACGGACATTTTGGCTCATAAGAGGAAAACATTGTTTTCGATTTTATACCCTATTCAAGCAGATTATAAATACCTCAGAAGTGTTGCAAATCTATCAACCTATACATATATAAAGGGCAGTTGTGTGAATCTGTATGTCCGGAGGAAACTTAGAAAATAAAGCAATTAACGACAAAGTAAATATATATACAATTTAGATATCACCAGGGCTTGTTCTTTGAGCAAATATAATGAAGGTTTGATTTATATTTGTGAAGATAACAGACTAGATATTTTATTTATTTAATATTTAATAACAAAAGACTTAGAGATTTTGCATTATAGTCTATTTCAGGGAGCTTAGACAAAGTGTCTAGCTCTCCCGACTCATCAGATGCGAATAATGAATTTTTTATTACTTTAAAGGCATTTGAAAACAGATTTTTATTTTTTTATTTTTCAAATTTTATAGTCTTGTGATATGAATTCCAAACGAAAACCTTGATGTTGCAAAAAAAAAAAAGAAAATTTTATATTGTAGTTTCAAATTCATCATTTGCATCTGATGAGTCGGGAGAGTTAGACACTTTGTCTAAGGTCCCTGAAATAGACTATAACGCAAAATGTCTAAGTCTTTTGTTATTTCTTTACTTATATATTTGCTCTGTGATTCTAACAATAAGAGCACACATTGAGCTCTCAAACTGCGACAGGTTTTTTAAATAAAACTATTGTGTCTTAAGGAAGATTTCTTCTCTGGACTTTTTGATTATATATATATATATATATATATATATATATATATATATATATGGTGTATAATGATTTGATGTCAAGACTACTTAAAAGTTTGTTATGCATGTTTATGTTGCTGATTTTGTTTAATAGATCGTTTGAGTTTCTAATATGGGAATTGCTAATGGTGCCTAAAAGTGGGGTTAGTAATTTGGTTATAGATTTCGCTATGTTGTGGGGAGCCGTACCGATACCAGAAATTATTGGTCTTAGTGGAAAACCGGGTTTGTGTGTCTTAGGTAGACCATAGATTGTGGGGATTGTGGGGAGGTATTCAATTATGGAGGACCAAGATTTGTTTGCATGTTTAACTAATTTTTTGTACGATTTGTTAAAAGAATTTGTGTTTTGTGTGATGGTTTGTAGGGTGATTTGTTCATAGGTGTTATATATATAATATTTGTTCATAGGTGTTATATATATATATATATATATATATATATATATATATATATATATATATATATATCTTAAAGAATACATTGAGACGAACTATAAACTAGCAGGCAATCTTTCTGATACTCTTTGCCGATGTTTGCATCTATAATAATATAAATAATTATTTTCGTTCAATATATTCCAAGTTTTGTAGCTAGTTTCTCATTTTCAACTGATTCGTATTCTCTTCGATGTCGATGTGAGTTAATAGAATTAATCAGTTATAATTGGCAACATTGTTGATTAATTCAGGAGGATCAATTTAATTATCGCCATTATTCGTCCAGAGTATTCAGTAATTCGAACGTAAATTCATTGGTTTTAATCAACAAAGCAAAGCAGCCTTGCTCGCCTGGGTGCTTTGTGTTTTGAGTGTGATGGTGTGGGGGGTTGTTTTTTGAGTCACTCAGTTCGACACACATTAATCATCGTAAGATTCCTACAGAAATCAATAATGAGCTTAGCAAATGTAACTCAATCACGGAGAAGGTTATTTCATTGATATTCGATCACCGATAAAGAAAGAGAAAAAAAACGTCTTATGGGGACTTTGTTTCATGGATTGACTGATAGCGTACATTATGTTATTTCTAATCAAATGTTTCCTTCTCTGCACACAGGAGATTGGTGCAAAAGACAGCGTGGCCTGGAACCTCCTTGATAAAATTTAAAAAAAACAAAGTACGAAAAGGAGTGAAACAGAGACGAAAGTAACCGGCACAGCAAAGAGAGCCAGAAGCATTTTTTGATTCCTTGAGCAAAAATGCTTTTATAAACCAATTTTTAGTACATGGGAAGCTCTAGAACTCGTTTTACTGACAAAAATAGATTACAAAAAGTCGACATTTTTCGCGAAACCCACCAAATTTGAAAGATAAAAATCGGCATAACTCTGCCATTTTTTTAAATTGGAAGGTAAAATTTTGGGGATTGTCTAACTTTAAGATAGTCCATACCTGGAAATATTTCAGAAGAATTGAAGGGGGTATTTATACATAAGTAGTATTAATCACACCAATGTTCCTCATTATTAATAATAATCACAATATTGATTATTATGGACAAAATGGATTATCCCTCATTATAGTTAATATAATCTTTTGTATTTAATATTTTCTGTATCCTCTATGCCAAAATTGGAAGACTCCAACCAAATTTGGAGAGATAAAAATCGACATAACTCCGCCAATTTTTTAAATTGAAAACTCAAATTTTAGGGATTGTCTAACTTCGACATAATCCATACCTAGAAATATTTGAGAAAAAATGAAGGGTTGGGTGACTATTTTACTTTTTTTCTGGGTGATTTTACATGGAATTACTCCATTAATAATTACTTGTGTAAGTTTACTTGTCAATTTAGGAGGTTTTCCAAGTAGATTCTCGAGGCGTTCAGACTCGAGGGAGTCTGTCCCCTTTTCGCTAGCGCTAGAACAGAGGGATTTTGCTGTGATAGAGCGCCAACCGTCAGCTGTCCACTTTACCGCACAAATTCAAACTGTTATACACATGCGCTGAGTGGGTGAGGACCAGAATTGAACCTCGAATGTTGCAGTTCCTTGGCAGACGTTCTACCGACTGAGCTAAACTGGTCCCTTGGGATATTTGAGATCATCTTAAAAGTAAAGTTAGCTGAGTAGCTTATTTTCAGTATCAGCCGGACAGCGAGGGATTCTGTCCCCTTTATGCTAGCGCTAGAACAGAGTGAACATTTTTTGCTGAGATGGAGTGCCACACCAACCGTCAGCTATCCACTTTACCGTACATATCAGATTCCCTAATCCGTGCTACGCATACGCTGAATTGGCGCGGACCGGTATCGAACCAGGAGCCTTGCAATATAGAGATGCTTTTTCCTCCTGCTATCTTCATTTAATGTCTGTCTACCTTCTACAGAAATTCTGATTTTATTTTTTTTGGGGGGGTGGGGAGCCTTGGATGTATTCTCGTAGTCATTTTAATGTTTTAGTTAGTTCTATCTCCACGTTGGTGTTTGTTGTGTTTATTTAATCAAGTAAGGAATATTTTTATGTTATCCTGTTTTTCTCTAAAGCAGTGGTTCTCAAACTTTATACACTCTAGGCGCACTTACAGTACTACAGATACTTGATAGCGCACTGTATAAAAAATAGGACTAATATGTTATTAAGTTAACTGTTAAATATATAAAAAATAACACATTTAACAAAAGCAAACTTAACATACCTCTATGGAGTTTATTCATTCCTGTGTTAATGAGAAACATGAGCTTGATGAGACCTTGCGATTTCTTCAATGTTTGGTCTTATGTTTGAGAGACAAACTCTCATTTCCTCATCAATGCATTGAAGAGTTCCTCTCTTTTTACACTTAATTGTTGGGAGGGTTGAAAATTCCAGTTTACATAAATATGAGGTGGAAAATTGCAATAAAATAATTTTTCTCAATAAAATTGTTTAAAATCTGTGTTTTGATTTAGTTGCAAGAAAAGTAACTTATAACTATCATAATAATATCGCAACGAAACAAGCAGAGTGTTCGTAAAGAAATGGTATAATATAGTAACTTAGTATACATTTGCTTTTCATATCTGGATAGATTTTTCAGGAATACTACGGAGCGCACCTGAAAAAGCCCTGGTGCATTGTTTGAGAACCACTGCTCTAAGGGCTAGGTTTTTGCTGGTGAGTCTACACTGGTGTGTGCATGTGTCGATCCCGTCGGCATTCCCCCCCAAAGGGGGCGCCTCAGGCGCTGGGCAATAAACCCAGCCCTGCCCCTTTAAGTCAAGGGGGCAGGTATTGCCTGGAGGGATGGCCCTCTGGGATCGACGCTATTAATTTACCATCTCACCGGTCCAGTGGCCGAAGCGCACTGGACCCCTGTCCCGAAGGACGGGTTGTAGGCATTAGGTCTAGGACCAAGCCAGTGTCGACTATTTATACATGACACTGTCCAATCAGATTATAGTGAGGAGGTACCAAGCTATTTACATATTCAGTTGCTTTGTATGATAGAAGACAGCCGTGCATTACCACGGTATTACTAACCACAACACGTACCTACCACCGCTTGAACTGTTTCTGTCACTAGATATAAGTGCAGCAAACTCGTATATACGAAAATATAGAAAACTTTTGACTCGATCTCATAACAATCTATACATATATCAACCGCATTAGGTGTATGTGTATGTATGCATGTACATATGTATGTATGTCCGGATGAAACTACGAAAATAAAACAATTAACGTCAAATTAAATATATATACACATTAAATATCACCAGTTCTTGCTTTTTGTGCAAAAATGATAAAGATTTGATTTATATTTGAAGATATCAAAAAATCAAATTATACATAGAAATAGAATTGAAATTCTACTTAAAAATGTCCAGCATTTGTAAAACTTAAAGTAAACAAATCAATACACCAGGTTCCCCTGCTGGGTAGCCATCTATAGTATACAAATAATAATATTTACTGGAATAGGTGACAAAACCTTTGTTTCTTGCCACTAGGTTAAAGACCTTTATTTCGGTTAGTGGACCCCCCACCCACCCCATAACATCTCCTCTCTTCTCATCTAAAAGGTCAAGGTTCGAGTTTATTTCATGATGCCCAAGGCGCCTCCCAATTTTAACTCTGACCTCGAACTTGAATTCGACCCCACCTATAAAACTTAGCTTGCGTCGGACTCCAATTAGGATATTGAACTTGTATCCCATTCTATTCGTTTGGAGAAGTTGGTAAACATATATCATCATCATCATCATGTCGTGCCAGCAGCTGTAATCTCTATGACAATCTCTTGCCAACCGTCCCTATCACTCATTGTCCCTGGTAGGTCCTCAGCGCACAACCCAGTGTCTGCACAGACGTGCGTCCTTTCTTAAACAATTTTTCACCAGTCACCCATGAGCTTCAGTTTGTGGATGGTCTCACGTTAATAGAGCCTTGTGCCTAACCCGTACACATGAGGTACGTGGTAAATGCCATCTAGATAAGGCCAACAATATTAATTAATGAAAAACAATTTTACCAATAATAGAGGTTTAAATAAAAAAAATAAAATCATGGAGTGTATGATGTAAATAACTAAGAGAATTCTAACTTGATTAGTAATATAGTTTCAGTTACAGATAGAAAAACACACAATCTGCACTATAATAAGATTATTAATTACTTGTGACCATACAATTGTATGCGAACACATGACTATCTTTAAATAGAAATAATTACTTGAAACCATATAATTATTCGTATTTGACCGGAATACTTGAAACTATACAATTGTGTGTCCATTTCTTAAGCGTAGTTTAACAGGTTTAAATTCAGAGTTTTCCTTCTCCTAGACTGGTTGACTAATCAAGTTTAAAGTGCCCAATCTGTCCTACTATTTACTCCTACCTGGAAAGAAAATAGTTGGATTCATACCTTTCCCTTGGGTATTAGCGCTATATGAAATGCAAACAGCCTCGCGCAGGATTTGAACTCGTTTCGCTGTGTCCATTTCCTATGGAAATAACCATTACACCGGGTGCCTTTAAACTTGGTAAAGGAAAGAGAAGGAAAACTGTGAATTCAGCGCTCAAAAGAAATCGGCCGTGTGCCTTACACGATGTTCGTTGCAGAAGGTTTGGTTAAATATTTACTGGATTTGGGTTTTGGTTTGTTTTGTTTTACGGCATATCAACCTCAGTGGGTCATTTAATGCCGATAAAGTTTTGAAGTAATGTAATTCCTAATGGATACACAATTTCTTTTATAAATACATTTTTCTATTTAATCCATAGATTAATGGAAGCGTGCTGGGGCCATAACCTGTTAAGTTTCTGACCGCCATCCTTGGCCAGTTAAAAAGGACTTAAAGTAAGTAAGTCCTGAACTATGGAATCCTTTGGTAAGTGAATAAGTCCTGAGTTATGGAATCCTACGTAGTGTCAAAGGTCCAGTGATATAATCCTATGTTCCGTCGTCCACGAAGGTTGAAGGCAATTGAGTGTAGTTAAGATCCGAACAGCATGTATAAATATTATAACAGCAGCGGAGTACTGCCAGTGATTGGCCAAGAAGTTGGTCACATGGTTGTCGGCGAGTCTATAAGTACAAGTGGGCATCTGGCACACACCTTATATCCAGAAAACGCCAACAGAGACCCTAACAGGTACTACCACTCCGGGTCAGAGTGGACCAGGGAGCAATGGTGATGAAGGAGTGCTCCACATTCCCCAAACCTCCAGAACTGGAACCTCACCATCAGATAGAGTTTAACGTAATTCCCAGGACATATAGACCCTCAGCGACCGCTTTCTAGCACCCATATGATAAAAAGGGTTATGGCTTGCCATAAGGGCAATAGGGTTGGGGCAATCACATAGCTGCTAGGGCTTGACGTGACCAGCCGATTGATCGGAGGGGGCCACTTCGACCGCCCGTCTAGCCTAAGTTATGGTCTAAGTGGAGTGTTGCAGGTCATGGACTGCTCATCCACCAAGACTCCATCCTTAAGCATCACGGGTCGCCACCCACGGCCAACAGGTGGCCCCATTTTGTTGAGTCTTACACCTCTGCAGAGTCTGTACTTGTCCAGTAGCTTCGGCTAAAGAGGGTGATCTTGGGTTTCTGCGTCACGTGACTAAAAAGGGGCTCATGACAGAGAGATTACCCAAACCCTCAGACCAGGGAGACTACTCTTATAAACTACTCTTACAAGGCTATACCACATACAGACTTGGAGTATGCCATCGTGGTATAACGGTTAACAAGCTAGTCTCGCAAATCCTTTTCTATTGCAGTCAAGTCACGCTTAAAATTTCCTAGGAAAATCCGTAAGTAAGAGATGAAACGGAAAAGGTCATTATTGTATAGAGAGCTATAAGTTTCACATAATTTTATTGCATTTTTCTTATGACTTAAATATTAAAACCATATTCTTAAAAGGCTATACCGCATACTGACTCGTAGTATGCCATCATGGTGTGATGGTTAACAAGCTAGTATCGCAGATACATATCAATGCAGTCAAGTCACACCGAAAAAATAACTGGGAAAATCCGTAAGTAAGAGATGAATGGAAGGTCTCTATTGTATAGAGAGCTATAATTTTCACATAATTTTTATAGCATTTTTCTTATGACTTAATTTAAAACCATATTCTAAAAAGGCTATACCGCATACTGACTCGAAGTATGCCATCGTGGTGTAGTGGTTAACAAGCTAGTATCGCAGTCAAGTTACACCGAAAAAATAACTGGGAAAATCCGTAAGTGGGAGATGGAATGGAAAAAGGTCTCTATTGTATAGAGAGCCGTATACGCTTTCACACACGTGCGACTTTCATTGTTCGCTCGGTAAATAGAGCTTTATTTATCAGCTAATATTTGATTAATACCAAAATTGTATTTTTTCCCCATTTGTAGAGAACGGGGAAATATCGAAGAAAATATTTGATATGTATTTATCGGTCTCTTTTTGTTTGTTGTTTTTGTTTGTTCTTTCTTTCTTTTATTCTTTTTTTATATATTCACATGTTCTGATCAACCGTTGTTTCCCGTTCAACTTGGCACATCTTCCCAAACAACTGTTATCTTCGTAATTAGCTCAGGAGTGCGGGTGTCAATATTGAGAAATACAATTAAGGGATAAACGCACTTTAGAAATACATCGCGTTCGTACGCGTTAAAAAGATATCACCCAGGGAAAAAAAATAAAAAATAAATAAAAAAACAAAAAACAATCCAAAACAAATAAAAAAATGGTTTAGCACTTAAGATAAACTGGATCGCAAAAAAATATACGCAGCTGCCTAATAAAGTGTAGCTGCTCGCATTGCCTAAATAACGCGGCTGTATGGTGCGGCATGAATATGTTGTTGTTTTTGATTTTACGGTATATCAACCCGTCTGGGTTATGTCATGCCTAACAGTTAGGAGTCATACATATCGTGTATTTTATATTTATACTTTTTTGTAATTGTTTTTAACAATGTGTTAGCATATTGTTGAACTATGTTGTATGGTATTGATTTGTTTCATGTCTATATTCTATGGTATAATTTTATCCTTTATAAGCATATTAACCTGTCTGGGTTATGTCATGCTAACGTAAGGAAGTAATACATATCGTGTATTATGTATACTTTTTAGTAATTGGTCTTAAAATGAGTTAGCATTATTGGGGATTATGTTGTATGGTATTGATTTGTTTTATGTCTATATTCTATGGTATAATTTTATTTCTCTCAAAAAGAGAGATATCCTCCATGTTGACATTTTCAAACAGATCTTTCCTATTGTTTGCTTTAAAATACGGTTTCTGATTTGAGCCAAAAAAAATATAAATTTGTGTTGTATTGTCGAGTGAAATGATACACAGAAAATATTTGCGTGCTTAATCTATTTATCCACACCAGTATCCGGTGCTAACGGATACATAGAAAATCACAGAACAATAAGTTACAAACATTAACAGACAACTTACAAGAAAGAGAGGAGGGTCAGATTCAGTATAGCCAGACACAGTAAAATCAGTCCGAAATTTTAATCAGCTTATTAATCAATTGTTGAAGTCCTTAATCGTAGGCTAGGTAATGCTATGGAACATGCCATCTGCGTCGAGTGCTGAAGGGGTGCTAGCTACTCTACAACAATTTGTTGTGGGGGGAGGCATGAATTTGCAATTAACAAAAAAAAGACAGAAAAGAGAGCTAGAAAGAGAGAGTAAAGCCAGCAGCCGCAGAAAGCATAACAGTTTGTGTGCATTCAGTGCACCAAGACTGTCACTCAAGAATTGGCCAGCAGAGTCAGTGCGCAGATGCAGATAACATTTTATTTTTCATTTTGTTTTATTTTATTTATTTATCTATTTTATTTTTTTATTTTCTGGACACTACGCCATCGTCGTTAGTGGAGGGAAAGGATCAATAAAGAAGAGGTAACATTATTCCAAAGAATTACTGGTATTCGAAAGTCTCTTAACAATGTTAACGGTGACATTTTTTCTTTAATTCACTTCGCTTGAGAGTTAAAAACAGAAACAAGATGCAAGAATCATCAAATTTTATTCTTGCATTTACGAATTCTTTGGGGTTCTGAAGGCTAAATTTCGAGATAAGTTTTTGTTTTGTTTTGTTTTGTTTCTTTTGTTTTACGTTTGTTTTGTTGTTTTGGGTTTTTTGGGGGTTTTTTTGTCATCTGTCTTTTGTAAGAATGTAATACAATTAAGTTAGTAAATAAAAAAAACGAGAGATTCTTTAATTTTCTTGCCTTGTTTTTTTAATCCTTGGAAAATCTAGTTCAGATAATTGAAGTAGATTATAAACAAAAGCAATTGTGAATTGTCATTTTGAAGAATCGTAAAATGTAGTAATTTAATTGGAAATTTATGCCCCAATGTCTAAAGATCCTAAATTCACCTAATATGATCTTAGGCAATAAGAAACATATTGAGTGCTTGTTCAAATACTTTCAAGCAGTGCTTTCTATCTCTTCTGTCTTTCTTTCATATATGTGTAGTGTGTGTCTGTTCTCTCACTCTCTCTTTCTTTCTCTCTCTCTCTCTCTCTCTCTCTATATATATATATATATATATATAATATTATATGTGTGTGTGTGTGTGTGTTGGTGTATGATATATATATATATATATATATATTATATATATATATTTGCTTGCTTGGTGGATTTAAAGTTAACTGTGATATATGATAGTATATATATATTATAATATGACTATATATATATATATATTTGAAACATCTTCACCTGAGATAGCATCGCATGAAACCAATATGGTCGAATGTTCCTTTATCACCTAATAAATAGATATGTAAAACCTTATATATTTATCTATTATTATTATATAACAGCTCATTTTATATTGAGCACTCTACAATAATACTTTCCTGTTGATACGCCATTCAGCAAAAGCTGAAACAGTGTCCATCTCACACACACTATATATATATATATATATATATATTATATATATATCACAGTTAACTTCAAATCCACCTAGCAAACAAATATATTTACTTCTGAATTTTATTGAAAAAAAAACTTTTAAAAGTGCTCAATATAAAGAGATAAATATACGTTTTAAAAACGAATGGCTTAAAATTTCCGACTGCAGTTTCTCGCCGTAGCGCGAATCTTCAGGGAATTATTTGTCCTACCATCGGTCTGTATTTATAACTGGGTTGTACCCATTTTCAATACAGTGGGTATGCTACATACCCTCCTTTACCCCCTACGTAATGCCGGAACTTACTAGGCAGAGCCTATGCTGGTTTTTATGCCTACATCTATTTGTTAACTCTGATCGCGAGTTCAATATCATCTCTGGGTCCCTGCATTCAGCTATTTTAGGGGTTTTTGTAGGCACAGCATGCACGGGTTACCATTTGCTTTGTGTGATGGTGATGGTGCCTTCTTTAACAATTCTCCACTCCATCTCTGGACCACTTTTATGCTTTTTCTTTCAAAGCCCACCACGTGTTTAGCGAGTGTTGTTGTTTCACTATATTTTTTTTAATCTCTGTTTTCAAATCTTTTTATCTGTATTCTTATTTAGTTTCATTAGCCTTTCTAATTTAATACAATATTTTATTACATTAAAACTTAAATACTTGCACCCGGAGGGTGCATATATTTGCTAGTATATATAATGAAGTATATTTTGGCAGGACGAACAACATACGAAAAATAATTAGAAACCACAACAAGAAAGTCCTGGGGAAAGAGCGAAATAAAAATAAAAATGAACCAACATGTAATTGTAAGGCACAAATCTGTCCGGTACAAAAAAAGTGTTTGCTAAAAGACGTAGTGTATGAAGCAGTGGTAATGTCACCAACCACAAAGAAAACTACAATCTACATAGGAGCCATACAACAACCAATAAAAAACAGAATAGCGCAACACAGATTATCATTTAGAGATAAAAAAATATATATAGTGAAACAACAACAATCGCGAAACACGTGTGGGCTTTTAAGAAAAGCATAAGAGTGTTCCAGAGATGGAGTGGAGAATTGTTAAAGAAGGCACCATCACACAAAGCAAATGGTAACCCGTGCATGCTGTGCTTACAAAAAACCCTAAAAATAGCTGAATGCAGGGACCCAGAGATGATATTGAACTCGCGATCAGAGTTAACAAATAGATGTACGCACATAAGCATAGGCTCTGCCTAGTAAGTTCCGGCACTACATAGGGGGTAAAGGAGGGTATTTAGCATACCCACTGTATTGAAAATGGGTACAACCCAGTTATAAATACAGACCGATGGTAGGACAAATAATTCCCTGAAGATTCGCACTACGGCGAGAAACTGCAGTCGGAAATTTTAAGCCTTTCGTTTTTAAAACGTATATTTATTTCTTTATATTGAGCATTTTTAAGTTTTTTTTTTCATAAAATTCAAAAGTAAATACATTTGTTTGCTAGGTGGATTTAAGGTTAACTGTGATATATATATATATATATATATATATATATATATATATATATATATGGTGTGAGATGGACACTGTTTCAGCTTTTGCTGGAATGGCGTATCAAAGGCAGTATTATTGGTAGAGTGCTCAATATAAAATAGAGCTGTTATATAATATAATAAGATAAATATATAAAGGTTTTACATATCTATTTATTAGGTGATAAAGGAACATTCACGACCATATTGGTTTCATGCGAGGCAATCATCAGGTGAAGATGTTTCTATATATATATATATATATATATATATATATATATATATATATATATATATCACAGTTAACTTTAAATCCACCAAGCAAGCAAATATATATATATATATATATATATATATATATATATATATATATGCACACACACACACACACACACACACACATATATATATATATTATATATATATATATAGAGAGAGAGAGAGAGAGAGAAAGAGAGAGTGAGAGATACAGACACACACACACATATAGAGAGAGAGCAAGACAGACAGAGATAGAAAGCACTCAATATGTTTCTTATTGCCTAAGATCATATATTAGGTGAAATTTAGGATCTTTAGACATTGGAGCATAAATGTTCCAATTAAATTACTACATTTTACGATTCTTCAAAATGACAATTCACAATTGCTTTTGTTTTATAATCTACTTCAATTTATTCTGAACTAGATTTTCCAAGGATTAAAAAAACAAGGCAAGAAAATTAAAGAATCTCTCGTTTTTTTTATTTACTAACTTAATTGTATTACATTCTTACAAAAGACAAAAAAAAAAAAAAAAATCAAAACAAAAGAAACAAAGCTAAACAAAAAATAACTTATCTCGAAATTTAGCCTTCAGAACCCCAAAGAATTCGTAAATACAAGAATAAAATTTGATGATTCTTGCATCTTGTTTCTGTTTTTAACTCTCAAGCGAAGCGAATTAAAGAAAAAATGTCACCGTTAACATTGTTAAGAGACTTTCGAATACCAGTAATTCTTGGAATAATGTTACCTCTTCTTTATTGGATCCTTTCCCTCCACTAACGACGATGGCGTAGTGCCCAGAAAATAAAAAAATAAAAAATAGATAAATAAATAAAAATAAACAAAATGAAAAATAAAAATGTTATCTGCATCTGCGCAAGTGACTCTGCTGGCCAATTCTTGAGTGACAGTCTTTGGTGCACTGAATGCACACAAACTGTTATGCTTTCTGAGGCTGCTGGCTTTACTCTCTCTTTCTAGCTCTCTTTTCTGTCTTTTTTGTTAATTGCTAAATTCATGCCTCCCCCCACAACAAATTGTTGTAGAGTAGCTAGCACCCCTTCAGCACTCGACCAGATGGCATGTTCCATAGCATTACCTAGCCTACGATTAAGGACTTCAACAATTGATTAATAAGCTGATTAAATTTCGGACTGATTTTACTGTGTCTGGCTATACTGAATCTGACCCTCCTCTCTTTCTTGTAAGTTGTCTTGTTAATAGTTTTGTAACTTATTGTTCTGTGATTTTCTATGTATCCGTTAGCACTGGATACTGGTGTGGAATAAATAGATTAAGCACGCAATATTTTCTGTGTATCATTTCACCTCGACAATACAACACAAATTTATATTTTGTTGCTCAAATCAGAAACCGTTATTTTAAAGCAAACAATAGGAAAGATCTGTTTGAAAATGTCAACATGGAGGATATTCTCTCTTTTTTGAGAGAAATAAAATTATACCATAGAATATAGACATAAAACAAATCAATACCATACAACATAATCCCCAATAATGCTAACTCATTTTAAGACCAATTACTAAAAAGTATAAATATAAATACACGATATGTATTACTTCCTTACCGTTAGGCATGACATAACCCCAGACAGGTTAATATGCCTTATAAAGGAAATAAAATTATACCATAGAATATAGACATGAAACAAATCAATACCATACAACATAATCCCCAATAATGCTAACACATTGTTAAAAAACAATTACAAAAAGTATAAATATAAATACACGATATGTATGACTTCCTAACTGTTAGGCATGACATAACCCCAGACGGGTTGATATACTGTTAAAATCAATAAACAAACAAACATATTCATGCCGCACCATACAGCCGCCGTTATTTAGGCAATGCGAGCAGCTACACTTTATTAGGCAGCTGCGTATATTTTTTTGCGATCCAGTTTATCTTAGTGCTAAACCCATTTTTTATTTGTTTTGGATTTGTTTTTGTTTTTTATTTATTTTTTTTTTTTTTCCCTGGGTGATATCTTTCTAACGCGTACGAACGCGATGTATTTCTAAAGTGCGTTTATCCCTTAATTGTATTTCTCAATATTGACACCCGCACTCCTGAGCTAATTACGAAGATAACAGTTGTTTGGGAAGATGTGCCAAGTTGAAACGGGGAAACAAACGGTTGATCAGAACATGTGAATATTAAAAAAAAAAAAAAAGAAAGAAAGAACAAACAAAAACAAAAAAAACAAACAAAAAGAGACGATAAAATACATATCAAATATTTTCTTCGATATTTCCCCGTTCTCTACAAATGGGGAAAAATACAATTTTGGTATTAATCAAATATTAGCTGATAAATAAAGCCTCTATTTTCCGAGCGAACAATGAAAGTCGCACGTGGTATACGGCTCTCCATACAATAGAGACCTTTTCCATTCCATCTCCCACTTACGGATTTTCCCAGTTATTTTTTCGGTGTAACTTGACTGCGATACTAGCTTGTTAACCACTACACCACGATGGCATACTTCGAGTCAGTATGCGGTATAGCCTTTTTAGAATATGGTTTTAATATTTAAGTCATAAGAAAAATGCTATAAAATTATGTGAAAATTATAGCTCTCTATACAATAGAGACCTTTTCCATTTCATCTCTTACTTACGGATTTTCCCAGTTATTTTTTCGGTGTGACTTGACTGCAATTGATATGTATCTGCGATACTAGCTTGTTAACCATCACACCATGATGGCATACTACGAGTCAGTTGCGGTATAGCCTTTTAAGAATATGGTTTTTAATATTTAAGTCATAAGAAAATAAAAATTATGTGAAAATATAGCTCTATACAATAATGACTTTTCCATTTCATCTCTTACTTACGGATTTCCTATAGGAAATTTTAAGCGTGACTTGACTGCAATAGAAAAGGATTTGCGAGACTAGCTTGTTAACCATTATAACACGATGGCATACTCCAGTCTGTATGGGTATAGCTTTGTAAGAGTAGTCTGTAAGAGCAGTCTCCCTGGTCTGAGGGTTTGGGTAACTCCTGCTGTCATGAGCCCCTTTTTGGTCACGTGACGCAGAAACCAAGATCACCCTCTTTGCCGAACTACTGGACAAGTCAGACTCTGCAGAGGTGTAAGACTCAACAAGAGGGCCACCTGTTGGCCGGGGGTGGCGACCCGTATGCTAAGGATGGAGTTCTTGGTGGATGAGCAGTCCATGACCTGCAAACTCCACTTAGAGCATAACTTAGGCTAGACGGGCGTCGAAGTGGCCCCCTCGATCAATCGGCTGGTCATCAGCCTAGCTATGTGATTTGCCCCAACCCTATTGCCTTATGGCAAGCCATAACCCTTTTTATATAGGGTGCTAGAAGCGGTCGCTGAGGTCTTATATGTCCTGGAATACGGTAACTCTATCTGATTGGTGAGTTCCATTCTGGAGTTTGGGGAATTGGAGCACTTTCCTTCATCACCATCTCCCTGGTCCACTCTGACCCGGTGGTAGTACTTTAGGTCTCTGTTGGCGTTTTCTGATATTAAGGTGTGTGCCATGCCCACTGTACTTATAGATCGCGAACACCATGTGACCACGTCTTGGCCAATCACTGGAGTACTCCTCTGCGTTATTATATTTATACATGCTGTTCGGATCCTTAACACACTCAATGCCTTCAACCTTCTTGACGACGGAACATAGATTATATCACTGATTTTGACAAGTAGGATTCCATACTCAGGATTATTCACTTACCAAAGGATCCATAGTTCAGGAGTACTTACTTTAAGTCTTTTTAACTGAAGATGGCGTCAAAACTAACAGGTTTATGGCCCAGCACGCTTCCATTAATCTGATTGGATTAAATAGAAATGTATTTATAAAAAGAAATTGTTGATATTAGGGAATACATTACTTCAAAGACTTTATCGGCATTAAATGACACTGAGGTTGATATGCCGTAAACAAAACAAACCAAAACCCAAATCCAGTAATATTTAACAACCTCTGCAAGAAATCTGTTAGCACACGCCATTTCTTTGAGCCTGAATTCAAGTTTCTTCTCTTTCTTTACCAAGTTTAAAGGCCACGTTTGTAATGGTTATTTCCATAGGAATGGACACAAGCGAAACGAGTTCAAGCCTGGCGAGGGCTGTTTGATTTCATTATGCGCTAATCCCAAGGGAAAGGTATGAATCAACTATTTTTTCCAGGTAGGAGTAATAGTAGGAAGATGGGACTTAAATTATTAGTCACCCAGTCTAGGAGAAGGAAAACTCTGAATTTAAAACCTGTTAAACTCGCTTAAGAATGCACAAATGTATAGTTTAGTATTCGTCAAATACGATAATATATGGTTTCAATATTTTCTTATTTAAGTAGTCATGGTTCGCATACATGTATGTAAAAGTATTAATAATCTTATTATAGTGCGATTGTGTGTTTTCTTCTGTAATGAAATATATTACTAATCAAGTTAGATTCTCTTATTATTACATCAACACTCCATGATTTTATTTTTATTATAAACCTATTATTGGTAAATTGTTTCATTAATAATGTTGGCTTATCTAGATGGCATTACCAGATCATGACGGGTAGGCACAAGGCTCTATTACGTGAGACCATCACAAACTGAAAGTTCTCAGGGTGACGTGAAAAATGTTTAGAAAGACGCACGTCTGTGCAGCACTGGTGGGCCGCTGAGGAAACCTAGGACAATGAGTGATGGGGACTTTTGCAAGATTGTCATAGAGATGTACAGCTGCTGGCAGACATTGATGATGATGATGATATGTTTACCAACTTCTCCAAAGAATAATGGGATACAAGTTCCTTATCTAATTGGAGTCCGACGCAGCTTAAGTTTTATGGGGGTCGATTCGAAGTTCGAGTCAGGTTAAATTGGGAGGCCCTGGCATATGAATAAACTCGAACCTTGACTTTAGATTGAAAGAGAGGAATTACTGGGGGTGGTGGGGTCATAACCGAATAAAGTCTTTACTAGTGGCAAGAAACAAAGTTTTGTCACTATTCAGTAAGATATTATTGTATACTATAGATGCTACCCAGCAGGGGAACCTGGTGTTTTGATTGTTTACTTTAAGTTTTACAATGCTGGACATTTTATAGAATTTCAATTCTATTCTATGTATATTGATTTTTTGATATCTTCAAATAATCAAATTCTTTATCAGTTTTTGCCACAAAAAGCAAGAACTGGATATTTAATGTGTATATATATTTAATTTGACGTTAATTGGTTTATTTTCGTAGTTGCATCCGACATACATAATATGTACATGCATACAACACATACACTAATGCGGTAATTGTTAGATTGTATGAGATCGAGTCAAAGTTTTCTATATTGTATATTAGAGTTTTGCTCACTTATATCTAGTACAGAACAGTTCAAGCGGTGGTTAGTACGTGTTGTGGTATATACCGTGGTAAGGCAGGCTGTCTTCTATTATACAAAGCAACGGAATATGTAAATAGTTGTACCTCTCATATAAATCTATTGGACAGTGTCATGTATATATCGACACTGGTTGGTCCTAGACCTAATGCCTACAACGTCCTTCGGGGACGGGTCCATGCGCTTCGGCACTGGGACCGGTGATGATGGTAAATTATAGCGTCCGACCCAGAGGCCATTCCCTCCAGGCAATACCTGCCTGATTAAAGGGGCAGGCTGGGTTATTGCCCGGCCTGAGGGCCCCTTTGGGGGAATGCTCGACGGATCGACACATGAACAACCAGTCCGTAGACTCACCAGAAAAACCTAGCCCTAGAGGCAGTGGTTTCAAACATGCACCAGGCTTTTTCAGGTGCGCTCGTAGTATTTCTTAAAAATTATCAGATTATGAAAAGCAAATGTATACTAGTTACTATATTATCCATTTCTTACGAACACTCGTTGTTCGTTGCGATTTTATTTGATAGTTATAAGTTACTTTTCTTGCACTAAATCAACACAGATTTTTAAACCAATTTATTGAGAAAAATATTTTTTGCAATTTCCCTCATTTTATGTAAACTGGAATTTCAACCCTCCCAACATTAAGGTTGTAAAAAGAGAGGAACTCTTCAATGCATTGATGGAATGAGAGTTTGTCTCTCAAACAAGACCAAACATGAGAATCGCAAGGTTCTCAGTCAGTTTCTCCGATTAACACCAGCCGATGAATAACTCATAGAGGTATGTTAAGTTTTGCTTTTGTTAAAATGGTATTTTTTATATATTTAAACAGTTAACTATAATAATGTGTCCATTTTTTTATAACCAGTGCCATCAAGTTATCGTTAGTACTTGTAGTGCGCCCTAGAGTGTATAAGAGTTGTAGACGCGCACCAGCTGTTAAGAACAAAGAGACAGAGAGGGAAGTTGAGGCAAGATAAAACAGGGAATGAAAAGATAAGAGAAAGGTATGTGCTACTAAAAGTATATAACTGAATAAATTAGACGAAGCCAAAAGCATAGGCTAATGTAGCATGAATACGGACAATTTATCTTCTGTTTAATAAACCATGAAAAATAAAACGGAGATACGACGTTCATTAGAAGTAACAATGAATGCTTGTATGATCAATAAGATGTAAGATTGTGCCGTTTGTGTGTGGGATGAGATGACAAGTGGATGGAATAGATAGAAATGATTGAATTTGATCCTAGAATGCTGATGTAGGTATGCAGGATATAATATCTTGGAAACCACATAAATCCAGATGTGAGTGGAGAGTATAAGCAAGGAACAGGCGTATAAATAGCGTTGGTGGAGAAATGTATTGTAGATCATTTGAGTTACATAGGAAGCGTAAGAAGTGTAGGGTCGAAACGAAATATATATCAGGAAATGTGGCTTGGCGGACTGCCCAAATCATCAGAGCGAACAATTATACAACACGTTTATGTGAAAGGTAAAGTAAGTAAATTGCATACCGATGACAGGATGCGCACTTTATAAGGATGTGTACGATTTTAGGCATCAATAGCGATGATCATTAATATAATCTAAAGGATGATATACCAAGTAGAGATAGTTCACAGTATGTGGTATCTCCGAGTTTTTACGGATATCAAGCGCGGTGCTGTGGGTCATTTTTAATGTCAGGGAGCACGAAGAAAATAGAATTTGATTGCTTTGGCTAAGATAATACATCCCGAAGAGAGATATGAGATTATCTCTGTTTCCTTTTACTTCTATCTCCACATGTCTGTCCTAGGGTGAGTACAGACAGATAGTATTAGTAGGAGGACAAGTGACAAAAGAAGCGACAAACCGTATATTTATATCTGAAAATATGAACCGATATAACACGATTGATTCTAGAGAGACGAACTCTCGCGGTCATACGGTAATTCACACAAGAGCCAAGTTGCGGTCTGGTTCATAGAAGATGCACAAGGAGTGATAGAGAGAATGGAGATTTGGTATATTCTCCTCTGTGAGAGTTCGTAAGAACTGCAGCTGGAAGAAAACTATACAGTCCAAACGAATCTTAAAAGGTAAGAACAATAAGAACGAGATAGAGAGAGTTAAACGATAGCAAAGCGACTAATCGACAATACTATTGTATAAGTAAGGTATTAGAAGTAGGTAAATAATTCCAACACCGGCATTCGACAAGAGGATAGCATGATATAAAGCATACAACACCCTTCGGTCTTTTATCGAAATAATTGTCTGGGCTATGCTGCTGAGGTACCCGAATGCCTCGTAACACTCACCCTGAACTATTGTATCTTTCCAATTTTATGCGGATTGTCGAATTTTATCTACGTAGCCAATTTCCAATCTGTTGAGACGTATTGGCTTGCTATGCTTCGTCAGGTCGATGTAGGAAGTAAGTCAGCTTAGCAGCGAGAAATAAGGATTATTAAAAAAGGCAACGTGTAGTATATTACTATAAATGAGAATCCGTGGATACCACAGCATTTATCGGTGATGATATAGTAAGTCTGAACAAATGTCAACATATACTCGATACTGTAAAATTGAGGATAGCTGATTGTAATGATAAATCATGAGTCAAATGTATACATTAACAATAGCGATTCTATTTCATTTCTGTCTTCGAACAATATTATTTCGTGGTGATGGAGGCTTAATCTCACGAGTTAAATGAAGACACGCAAGCACACTGCGTTAATCTGTCTATTACTTTTACTCTTATCCAATACACCTTCAAATTAATAAATACTCGCGCCCGTAAACTTATAGCCGGGTCTATTTTATACTTTGTATACTCATCTTGTCTCGGAGCTGTGCGGTCTATCTAGCTCTCCTTAGTCACATGCTATAATTCTTTCTGTACATACTAAATATACAAGATAATCGCTTCACTTCCGTAGTGTAATCTTCCGCGTTGTACATATCTTAAAGTGTTTCGTTATATAACTAATAAGCATCACCAGCAAAGATTTGTCGATTAATTAAAATCTGCTATTAGCATTCTTCTTGTCTGAGCCACGTGACTGTATTATACCTCAGCACTTCTAATTGTTGCATACTATTTCTGTACTTACTATATATCTTCTCTTAAGGATGTGTATGTCAATTATAATGCAGAGTTATGGTGCTACGGCCGTGTTTTATATGTCCTACCTCTCCGTGGTAAGAAAGATGAGTTATTATCTATATTCTCTTATATTTCCTCATGAATTAACACATAAGTACGCTATCAGTCATCATGAAAAAAGCCCCAAAGACGTTTTTTCTTTCTTTATCGGTGATGAAGATCAATGAATAACCTTCTCCGTGATTGAGTTACATTTGCTAAGCTCATTTATTGATTTCTGTAGGAACTTACGATGATTAATGTGTGGTCGAACTGATGGACTCAAAAAAAACCCCCCACACATCACACTTCAAAAACAAAGCACCCAGGCGGCAAGGCTGCTTTGCTTTGTTGATTAAAACCAATGAATTATACGTTCAATTATGAATACTCTGAACAATAATTGGCATAATTAAATTGATCCTCCTGAAATCAAAATGTTCATTAAACTGATAATTCTATTTAATCTGACTCGAAGGAAGATACGAATCAGTTGAAAAATTGAGAAAACTACAAAACTGGAATATTCTTGAACAAAAATTATTTATATTATTAGTAGATGCAACATCGGCACAGAGTGTTCAGAAAGATTGCTGCTAGTTTATAGTTTCTCTCAATGTATTCTTAAATATATATATATATATTATATATATAATTATATATATATATATATTATATATATACCCTATGAACAAATTTATATATATAACACCATAACAAATCACCCTACAAACCATCACACAAAACACAATTCTTTAACAATCGTACAAAAAATAGTTAACATGCAAACAAATCTTGTCTCCATAGATTGAATACTCACATCCCCACAATCTATGGTCTACCTAGACACAAACCCGGTTTTCACTAAACCAATAATTTCTTGTATCGGTACGGTCCCCAAACATAGCGAATCTATAACAATTACTAACCCCACTTTGTTAGACCCATTAGCAATTTCCCATATTGAACTAAACGATCTATTAAACAAAATCAGCAACATAAACATGGCCATAAAAACTTTTAAGTAGTTGACATCAATCAATACACCATATAATAATAATATATTTATATATATATATGATATATAATCCCAAAAAGTCCAGAGAAGAATCTTCTTAAGACACATAGTTTTATTTAAAAACCTGTCCCCAGTTGAGGCTCAATGTGTGCTCTTATTGTTAGAATACAGAGAATATATAAGTAAAGATAACAAAAGACTTAGACTTTGCGTTTAGTCATTTCAGGATTAGACAAGTGTCTA
>CM042165.1:68849140-68854140 GCA_023376005.1 Doryteuthis pealeii
CTCAATTATTAGTAAAATTGTTTTACATCATTAAGACTGTTAACAATATCTACATACTAATAACATGCAATTATATTTATATATTCAACGAAATAGCGGTTTACAGTGTGAATGGGAAGGCTAATTTGCATATTGATCTTAAAAAATGTGATTTTAATAAATATATGCTTAGTATTATGATTTCTAATTGTTTGGTTTTATCTTAATAAATATGAGCAAAAATCTCGGGGGATAAATCTTAACAGAAATTTATTAACATAAAGAAATAACTGTAATTTTTATTCTTTTTCTTCCTATTTTAACTAAATAGTTAAATTAGGGAAATTTACCACTGAAAGACGGGAGTAAGGGAAAATGGTGGAACAGTTAGTTTCAAAGCTGTTCTATTTTCCGATTATACCCCCTCTGTTCCAAATATTTTTATCTGAATTCTTATTCAGTTTCATTAGCCTTTCTAATTTAACATGACATTTTATTATATTAAAACTTAAATACTTGCACCCGGAGGGTGCATATATTTGCTAGTATCAATAAAGGAAGGAAGAACTCAACACTGTAATTCCATAATACATTTATTTCGACCAAAATTGGGGCCCATATAAATCCAAGTTGATTTAAACCGGCTCCCCAAATTTTGTTTAAATCAACTTGGATTTATATGGGCCCCAATTTTGGTCGAAATAAATTTATTATGGAATTACGGTGTTGAGTTCTTCCTTCCTTTATTGATAAATATTGCTCTGTATATAATCTTAAAGGTTATTATACATTGAGCTCTCTTCAGTGATTCAAAGATTCGCTGTATTTATACATACTGGATCATCAATATTAGTACAGTGGATCTTAGAAATCACATATAGAATCATCCCTTACTACCAAGTTTTGGATAAATCTCATATATATATATATATATATATATTTATATATTGAGTGATAGTGAGAGGAAGGAGAGAGAGAGAGAGAGAGAGAGAGAGAGGGGGGGATTGATACTAAGAGAAGAATAAGTTGTATATATCAATGAATATATATATTTACCGACATTTATAACATCTACAAAAAAGAACAATGCAAGAGCCGAAAACCTAATGAGCGATTGTTTTCTCATTAGGAATATTGCTAATTAGTATTTTCGGCAATCCTTCCATATTACTAAAAATCCGCTAATTACTAAGGAAAGAAAATTAAAGTAAAACCCATCCACCAGAATGCCTAATTAAAGAACAAATTTAATTCCTTTCCCTTTATGTTGTTGTTGTTTTTGGGGGGGTTTTTTAATAATATTTTTACATGCCACAACGATCAGGGACATATGCAATAAAAAATAATTTGCGCATATTTATAAACTTGCGAAAATTATTAAACAGAAACCACTGCCTGAACGTGTCAGTCATCTTGTTATTATTATTATTATTATATTATTATTATTATTATTATTATTATTAATTATGACTGTTAGGGGAAATCATTTATTTATGTGTGACTGATACACACCGAGTAAATAAAGTGCATTTTAGAAAATAATTTAAACTAACGACCTAATTTTTGGATTTACTTGTGAGATCGTTATGTTCGATAACCGTATTCCTCTCCTTCTTCTTCTTTTTCTTCTTCTTCTTCTTCTTCTTCTTCTTCTTCTTCTTCTTCTTCTTCTTCTTCTTCTTATTATTATTATTATTATTATTACTAGCAAATATATGCACCCTCCGGGTGCAAGTATTTAAGTTTTAATATAATAGAATATCACATTAAATTAGAAAGGCTAATGAAACTGAATAAGAATACAGAAAAAAATTGGAACAGAGGGGGTATGATTGAAAAATAGTACAACTTTGAAACTAACTCTTCCATCATTTTCCATTACTCCCATCTTTTCTTAATTTAACTATTTAGTTAAAATAGGAAGTAAAGAATCAAATGAAAGTTATTTTTTCTTGTTAATGGATTTCATTTAAGATTCATTGAAGAGATTTTTGCTTATATTCATTAAAATAAAGCAAAACAGTTAGAAACCAATAATACTAAGCAGATATTTATTAAAAATCATTCATGATATCAATATGCAATTAGCCTTCCGGTTCACACTGTAACCGCTATTTGTTGTATATATAATAATTGCATGCTATTAGTATGTAGATATGGTGAACAGTCTTAATGATGTAAACATTTTATTAATAATTGAGGTTTAAATAAAATAAAATCATTGAGAATGTGATGTCAATAACTAAGGGAATTATGACTTGAGTAGTAATATAATTTCGGTTACAAACAGAAAAACACACAATCTCCATTATGATAAGATTTACTCCTTTTGTGTTTTTACATCAATGTTAGCTGATGGTCTTTCACTGGAGTGCACCAACTACAATTGGTATCACGTTGACTTTCATATTCCATAACTTTTTCAGTTCTCTGGCAAGGTCCAGATATTTGTCCATTTTTTCATTTTCCTTTAACTTCACCCTGTGATCTGCTGGCAGTGAAAAGTCCACCAGTTGACAAGTTCTTTCTTTTTTGTTTATCAACACTAGGTCTGGCCTTCTTGCTGGGATAAGGTGATCCGTTTTAATTTCAAAGTCCCAGAGAATGTTGTGCGTTTCGTTCTCAAGAACAGATTCTGGTTTATGCATATACCATTTTGTTGTGAGGTCAAAATTATTATTATTATTTTTTGAGTTTTCACATCAGTGTTAGCTAATGGTCTTTCACTGGAGTCTGAGTATTATCATTATTATTATTATTATTAGTAGTAGTAGTAGTAGTAGTAGTAGTAGTAGTAGTAGTAGTAGTAGTATTGGCATCTTTCCGTCTACTAAAGACGATGGCGTACATTTTTTTTATTATCTGCAACTGCGTGAGTGGCTGAACAGACCAATTATTGAATGACAATCTCTGGTGCAGTGACTGCAAACAAACAGTGATGCTTGCTGTTGTCTCTCCTTCCTTTTGGCCCTCTTTTCCGTGGCGGCTACTTTCCTCTCTTTTTCACTTCTTTTCATTCCTTGTTTGACGAGGAGTCGCCAGGTCACATGATCTTCTGCACAAGCCTCCCATTTGTTGGTGTTAATGTGGCATGTCTTCATGTTTCTCTTACAGACATCTTTAAAGTGCAGGCGTGGTCTCTCTACTGGTCGGGTGCCCTCTGCTAATTCGCTATACAGTAGGTTTTTGGGGATGCGGCCTTTGTTCATCCTCCTGACGTGACCAAGCCAACGCTGGCGTCTATCGCAGATGATGGCAGGAATGCTATTCATGTTTGCTCATTCCAGCACTTCTGTGTTTGGGACTTTGTCCTGTACATGTATATGCGTAGAATGCGGCGTAGGCATCTGAGGTGGAAATTTTCCAGTTCCCTCTCATGGCATGAGTATGTGATCCAGGTTTCGCTACTGTAGAGGAGAGTACTGATAACGCATGCTTTGTAGACCTAATTTTTGGATTTACTTGTGAGGTGGTTATGTTCGATAACCGTATTCTTATTCTTATTCTTATTCTTATTCTTATTATTCTTATTATTATTATTCACATCCGCCTAAACTGGTGGTTCATGGGAGGCTGAATGACAGTAAGTCTCTTCTGGTCTCCAGGACTCTACCGAGTATTCAAGCTGATTTTAACAATGCTGTTGTTTGGATGGTGTCGATTCTTCCCTGGATTTACAATTCTACCAGACTCTTTACAAACCCTTTGGGACGGTTCCCAGGGCCCCAGTTACGTTTGGTACGACCTTCACCCTCATGTTCCACAGCTTCCTCAGTTCTCTGGCAAGGTCTAAGTATTTGTCTATCTTTCTTTCATTTTCACTCGGTGGTCGGCTGGGACAGCAAAATCCACGAGATGGACAATTATTATTATTATTATTATTATTATTATTATTATTATTATTATTATTATTATTCACTGATCCCTCACTGTAATCTGAGTGGCAGCAGGTGTCTAAAACTGAGTATTCTAGCATGTCGTAACAGTGCTGTGTTCTGGATTATCTCAATTCTTCCTCTAATTTCCAATTCCTTTAATCTGTTTTCTAAACAGTATCAATTTGTTGAACGGTCAGAATTGAGTTTCTTGCAGAATTCTCAATTGATCACCTTACCAACCCAGTCGTACCTATCATTGTATATTCATTGTGCTTGTTTACTGCACTCAACCAATGTTTGTTGTTCCGTTGTGTCTTAACTATTTTTGCTTTGATATAATTTATTCTTATAGCATTTGGGGGGGATTTTTTGTTGTTGTAATTATGAGTGACTCGGTTTCTCTCTTGAGGTTTCCTCTTCTTAACCATGTTTTTTGCTGCAATTATATTCAGCTTCTCTATTGATGTATACTTTTCTAATTCTTATCATTATTGTATTCTGAATTTCTCCTTCTGTCTTCTTCCTGCACTATCCGAGTTCTCTGATCTTCTCGTCTTCTGGGCCGCTCTTGGGTTAGCTGGAGTAGTTCTTTGGTGTCGTCTTCGTTTCCATTTTTTAACAATGATCTCAAAGACATAGTTCAATTCTGATGTCCAACACGCAACAATTGCTGCGCGTGGAGAAGAACTCAGAGAGACACCATTATTAGCGTCTGCCTCTGTCGATCACCTAAGTTTTTTCCACATATGTTGCTATCATGTGAGACTCACAGCCAATGGAAACGCAATGCTATAGGCAAACAAAGGTGACATCTATATTTACCAACCCTCAGCCGCACGGGCAGGATGCGACACAAGGTAAATTTCTCAAGCGGAGTTTAACAGGTTTGAATTCAGAGTGTTCCTTCTCCTAGACCGGTTACCTAACCAAGGTTAAAGAGCCCAGTCTGCCCTACTATTTACCCATAGCTGGAGGGAGAATAGGATTCATACCTTTCCCAATATATATATATATATATATATATATATATATGAGAAGTAAACAAACAAACGATGTGTTTTGATATGGCTTTTGTAGACGACAATTTTTCGAATAATATGTGCTTAATTGAAGTCGTACCTAATTTTGAAAATTAATTAATTA
>CM042165.1:68856640-68866640 GCA_023376005.1 Doryteuthis pealeii
TTTTGTCCAATAAATACCTAATTCTACATTAGACAGCAGATTTATTAAGCAGCGTTCGTATGTTTTTTTAAGTGGACAAAAACGTACATGTACTCGTTGAAGTGCAGTATATATATGGCTGTACAGGTATATATATATATATATATATATATATATATATATATATATATATATATATATATATATATATATATATATATATATATATGGACTCTCTCGTCGATTTTCGACGCATGAGGGTTCATACATACAATGAACACCCACACAGTGATTTGTTTATAGTGGTGAAGGCTTGTGTTGGACCATCCACACTTTTTGGCACAGTCGATAGGAAAGAATTGGTGTATCAAGGGTTGCCACAAATCCAATCAACGACCGACCTCAGGAATTTTGAATTCAGAGTTATCCCTCTCCTAGACTGGTTACCCACCCAAGGCTGAAGGGCCCAGTCTGCCCTACTATTTAACCCATAGCTGGAGGGAGAATATATGGATTCATACCTTTCCCAATGGTATTAGCGCTATATATATATTAAATATATATATAATATTAAATATATATATATATATATATATATATATATATATATATATATATTTAATATATATATATATATATAGGGGTGTCAAAAAGTATCGAGATTTTCGGTACTTTTTGACACACCTTGTATTCGGAAAAATAAATGTTCCATTCATTCTTCATATCTATGTTGGTAAATACAGCTTTAAAATATGTACTTTTTGACACACATTGTACTCTAAAAAAATCAACGTTCCATTTATTGTTCATTCCTATCTTGATAAATACATCTTTGATCTCGATACTTTTATGACATACCTAGTATATATATATATATATATATATATATATATGGGCCAATAATCTTATATATATATATATATATTCCCAACCCTTGGTAGAGCTTTCTGAAGGGAATTTAGCTGACGGTTACTGTCTACGCTTAAATAGCAAGGGTATCCTATTAAACGGACATGAGGATATGATACTGAGCATTCTTTACTTCTAAATATATCAAAAAACACACTCATCATATATATATATATATATATATATATTATAACACCTCCAAACCAAGGTAACGTATCTTGTTTTGGAGATGTGTCTTTGATCTTTTGAGATATCGCTTCTCTCTTCTCGATGGTCATGTTAGAAAATACACATTTCTCATCCTCTTTTCGTTGGAATATTTTTTCATATAAGGTATGCTGAAGTCCCCCTCTTAAACTTATAGACTCTGCGTGGGAGCGTTGATTAAAGCCAGCCAATCAACACGCTCGAATACGTGGTTAGTTAACTATTTAATCGCCGATCTTGAAAGCCATTCATTTGCACATATTCGACACAGACGAACAGATCTGCAGCCAAGGAATCTACTTAACCAAAGGATTCTACCTAACACTAAGGAACACCGAGGAACAACCAAATGATTCTACCCAACACTAAAGGACACCAAGGAACAACCAAAGGATTCTACCCAACACTAAGGAACACCGACGAACAACCAAAGGATACCACCCAACACTATGATCACCGAGGAACAACCAAAGGATTCTACCAAACAGTAAGGAACACCGAGGGACAACCAAAGAATTCTACACAACACTAAGGAACACCTGCGACAACTTTTTCTTTTACTGTGTTTCTTCTTATTTCTAGTCTTTTAATTCTGCTCATTTTGTGTACACTTTTACAACTATTTCCCCAAGGAATCGGTCCCCCATCTAAGCCACACCCCACCCAAAGCATAGACCTTCCCGCCTAATTCAAATAAACTAATCCTGCCCATCTCAAATTAAGACACCAACCCTCCTCCCCCAAATTGATAGATTTAAAAGCAATGTTACTTTGGGAAGTTCTCAGTAAGAGTCAAGTTCTTGTGATTACCTGAAGATGCCGTAGTAAATACGGTTGAAATAAATTATTGTAATGAAGCAAGTTTAGAGTTTTTTCTTCATTTACTAAATATCTTGCTCTGTCCTTCTACTCACTGGTATTAGGCACATTGAGCTCTCCTTATGGTCTACCTGCATCAGCTTGGTTAAACCACACGTGGAAAGATCCTAACTACGGAAAATCTCTCTCTCTCTCTCTCTATATATATATTATATATATATAATATATAAATATATATATATATATATTGTAACCGAAATGTTTTAAACGTCGATTATAAATTCATCCATTTTCGGATTGTTTTTTCAAATTTCTTATATATATATATATAATATATATATATTTGTAGTCAGTTTTTGGGAGAAATGCGTGTAATATATATAACTGTAAAAGAAACTGGCCAGAAAACTGGAAAGATCGAGAAGAAACTCGTCAGATACGACATGTCTGTCGCTCACAGGGGCTTACCTGTTTGTGGCATATTATGTTATTATGTCATTACATTCTGTGTGTATTAAGCATTCGTTTGTGTATTATTGTTTGAGTTATGTATTTGTCTTTTCTTACTGGATATTTAGTGTTAGTGTATCCATGGATTTACTATTGCATTATAATGACCTAGTACTTGATAATACCAATACGCTCAGATCTTGTATCTTTATCTAATGAGATTACATGGCGCCTCCTACGCTAAATGTTAAAACAATATATTATCTATAATTAGATCATATTCTATCATATTTTTTATATAAATATTGATGGTGGCAATTTTAATTTATAGATAAATAAATTGATAGATAAACAAATTCTATGACGGTATAATTAAATTGAGAAAATTCCGATGAATCATTTGGAAACTAGAATTCATAACAGCTTATAATTAAGAGGGACGGAATTGAATATACATAAGACATCAAAGCGTCAGGTAACATCTTCTAAGTGTGGTAATTCCATAATTTGTGCTAGAGGTAGTATATATATATATATATATATATATATATATATATATATATATATATATAACTATATATGAACTTTGGTGGACTAAGCCACGAATTCCACCCAAGTATTAAAAAGTTGGCCAGAATGCCTATAGCACCTTTCCCGTCAATTATCCTCCTTCCAGCCTTCACATCCTTTAATATATATATATATATATATATATATATATATATATATATATATATAATAGCTCTATTCTTTATATCGAGCACTCTCCTAATACCAGCAATTTGCGCACCATTCTAGTGAAAGCTATATATATATATATAATATATAATATATATATATATATATATAATATATATATATATATATAATATAATAATCCAAAAGTCCAGAGAAGAAATCTTCCTTACTACACAAGTTTTTATTAAACAAAACCAAGTCGCAGTTTGAGAGCTCAATGTGAGCTCTTAATAATAGAGTCCAGAGCAAATATATGAGTAAAGAAATAACAAAAAGACTTAGAGATTTAGCTTTATAGTCTATTTCAGGAGCTCAAATAGTCCAAATCTCTCGACACATCAGATGCGAATGATGAAATTATTTATTACTTTAAAGACATTTGAAAACAGATTTTTATTCATATATATACATTTTTTTATTTTTTAGAATTTTGTAGTCCTGTGATATGAATTCCAAATGTAAATCTTTGATGTTTTATCTTCTTCTTTTTTTTACATACCCCAGCATTCAAATTTGTTGCTGTTATTTGTCATAAAAATTGTGAAAACTGAAATCAAAATAGTTTTCTTATATGAGCGTATGAGAAAACTTAATTCTGGTGAATGATTTTCCTATTGAAATTCCTGTTATTTGTAAAGTCTGTCTGAAGAGGCTAGACTCATTTCCGGTTTCTGGTCGAAATAAATATTATAACAGGTGAAGTTTTTCTGTTTGAAAGTTAAATATTTCTCTATATATAATTGATTTATTGGTTATTATCTATTGGTTCTTATACATCGAGCTCTCTTAGGGATTCATAAAGATGCTTGTATGAATATATATGTTTGCACCTACAAGAGCATACAGTATGTTTGTACAGTGAGATTTCGATGATCCCAAATAGAATCATCCCTTACTTACCAGCCATTTGGATTATGTTACATTTATATATATATATATATATATATATATATATATATATATCTATTATAATGGAGATTGTGGTTTTTCTGTCTGTAACCGAAACTATATTACTACTCAAGTCATAATTCCCTTAATTATTTACGTCAAATTCTTTATGATCATTCTTTTAAACCTTCAATTATTAATAAAAATTATTTTACATTATTAATACTGTTTGATCATATCTACATACTAATAACATGCAATTATATTTATATATACAACAAAATAGCGATTACCGTTTGAACGAGAAGACTAATTTGCATATTGATATTTAAAATTTATTTTAATAAATATTGCTTGTATTATTGATTTCTAATTGTTTGGTTTTATCTTAAGAAATATAACAAAAATCTCGGGATAAATCTTAAAAGAAATTTATTTAAAAATAACTGTAATATTATCCTTTACTTCCTATTTTAACTAAATAGTTAAATTAGGAAAATTTACCAATGAAAGAGGGGAGTAATGGAAAATGATGGAATAGTTAGTTTCAAAGTTGTTCTATTTTTCGAATTATACCCCTGTTGCAGATTTTTTATCTGCATTTTATTCAGTTTCATTAGCCTTTCTAATTTAATATGATATTTTATTATATCAAAACTTAAATACTTGCACCCGGAGGGTGCATATTTTTGCTAGTAGTTAAAATTAATGTACAAATGAATGGAAAAAAAATGAATGAAGTCAATGGAATAAATTTAAAAAAATATTTCTAAAGGACATCTCTTAAAAGAAATAAAATTAAGAGAGGTCCCTAATGAAAAAGCCTTTTTCACCTCTACCGGACACTTTATTAAAGCATTGAATTAATATAATTATTATATAAGATATTGGAGAAGATAAAATGTGTCTTACCTCTGCGAGGTTCTGTTGAGAAATAATTGAATTTTTTTATTTCTATCTAATGTTGTCTGTTCTGCTTCCGGTAAAAATTGCAACAATGTATACTTTTGAATTTAAAATAAAAACGGTTAACTGGAAGATTTTGAATATCTTAACTATACAATTGTAAAAATAAATAAATAAAAAATAAGTTAATAAAATAAAAAGGACTATCTTCAATTATTTATTAGAAAAATGTATCGATTATTTACTCAGACTTAAATTGATGAATAATTTAAGAAAACTATATTTTTTAAAATTTAAATAGATGAAATAGTATAAGATAAAATATTTAAACTATAAATGGCTATGTGTTATTTTACTCTCTCTCTCTCTCTCTCTCTATATATATATATATATATATATATATATATATATATCTATATATAAACCGAGAACTTTCTTCACCGATTATATACACCGAAGTAAAAGGATATACAACATTAAAAATATTACAGCACGTAATTCCTTACATTCTATTTTACTATATTTTTATATAATACAGTGATATTTCTATCATATTCTTATTAAAAGAAAACAACAAAATAATTAGGTTGTTTTGTTGGGGTGCTCAGTCGGTAGAGTGTTCGGCTAGAGACGGTTCCTAGTTCGATACCGGTCCCCGCCAACTCAGCGTATGAGTAGCACAGGGATCTGTGCGGTAAAGTAAGGAGCTGATGGTAGGTGTGGCGCTCCACCTCAGATGCTAAAAAACAATCTCCTTGGTCTAGCGCTAGTGAAAAGGGGATAGACTCCCTCGCTGATAGGCTGATACTGACATTAGGCCCCCCGACGACTTTACTTTTTTACGACATTGGAGTGCTGGAACGGATTAATGACATTTTAGTTCATTTCTGTGCGGTAAAGTGAGGAGCTGTTGTTAGGTGTGGCGTCCCACCTTAGACGCTAAAATAATCTTCTTGGTAGGCCGCCCCGACGATTACTTATATATATATATATATATATATATATATATATATATATATTTACCAATCCACCAGCAAGAACCGGAGGCAACACAAGGTCAATTTCTTAAGTAGAGTTTAACAGGTTTAAATTCAGAGTTTTCCTTTTCCTAGACTGGTTGCCTAACCAAGGTTAAAGAGCCCAGTCTTCCCTATTATTTACCCATAGCTAAATGAAGAATAGTTGGATTTATACCTTTCCCGAGGGTATTAGCGCTATGTGAAATGCAAACAGCCTCGTCCAGGATTGAACTCGCGTTGACGAGTCCATCTCCCATTACTCTAACCATTACGCCACGCGCCTCCTCAAATTGATTTGATTTACGATGAAATGACGTTCAAGCCGTACGAATTAAACTCGTATGTCAAAGCTAACAATACATTCTGAATAGACCCTGTAAAGCCTTTTTTTAATTAATTTTACATAACCAACACAAAACATAATAGCGAACATTGCCTTAGGGGAACTCTCCACTCCATTACAATATCTGCTACTCTGTTTAGTATTCTGCTGGCGGCTCGGATAAAATTCTTGGCTAGCGCGTCACCAGACCCCCTACTCGTCTATTGTTCGCAAATTGAAGAACTCGGGAATATTCTGAAATGTGCCAAAAATCTAAGAGTCTGTCTCACCCCTATTTGAATTAGTTATTATTTCTTTCCTGAATATTTACCCACACAAATCGAATGTGTACGTATTTATCTGGCTATTGTTGAATAGGAACGAATCAAGCGTTGGTTAGATAACAGGTCATTATTAGTGAGTTGGCTCGCACGGGGTACATAATATTTCCGAACATCTATCAAATTATGTTTTGTATCTCACTTTACTTCTTCTCATCATATTTTATTGTTGTATAATTGATGGGCGTACTTTCAATTATGCACGGTTAGTGTGAAGAATATTATTCAAATTCAAACCTAACCACTAGCGATGGTTAGATATTTTGTTTGACGTCTCGTAACCTTAGTTTGACCACTCGGCTTCTTGTTTTGTGAGAAAAGCGTTAGAGAATATAATTAGTATAGTAAGTTTTTTCTAGTTAATCGTTGAGAGCTGAAGACGGTGAGCTAGTTTCTCACCGCGTTTGAGGATCTGGGTCTAAGCGAGACCTTGAATGAAAATGCGAATTCAAGAAATAAATATCTTGAGTTGTTAATCAAAAACAAGCTCATAACCAAGGCATATCAACAACATTTTAATAAGAAGGAAACAGAAAGCTAAGAGATAGATAGATCGCCACTCAGCCAGACCAAGCCATCAAGTAAAGCTACAACTCAGAATCGTAAAAAAAAAGACAGAACCCAAACTACAAGTCCAAATATAAACTACAAGACTGTTACCATGTATTCTCGCTGTTGATTGGCTGAGGTTTAAACCACATGACCTCACTTAGTCTATGAATTTAAGTGATGGATTTTAGCATGGCTTATATATACCAAAATATATATCGATGTTGTAATTGCATTTCACTTAGCGCTAATACCCTTGGTAAAGGTATGAATCCTAATCTCCCTCCAGCTATGGATAAATAGTAGGACAGACCAGGATCTTTAACCTTGGTTAGGCAACCGATCTAGGAGATGGAAAACTCTGAATTCAAACCTGATGAACTCCGCTTAAGAAATTGACTGTGTGTCACATCCTGCTCGTGCGGAGGAGTTGGTAAATATATATATATATATATACCAAAATAATCCAACAAGATAAGTACCGATTAAGATTAAGATGTATACGACTACGGGTATATATACTTATGTTAAGATGTTATATAAAAGTATTTATCTTATTCTGTCTTCTTTGTCAGTTCTTCTTCTCTAATTTGTGACCTCTTCTATTCTTTTATTTATAAATATCGTTGTATCTATCAAAATATTCTTATCTATCTAATTATCTATCTATCTATCTATCTATCTGTTGTACCGGCCGTTCCTACAGTGGAGAACATGCACCGGTTCTCACTATAAATAGTGAGACACCGAGTGGAAAGGAGCACTGTTCCCGTTAACGACAAGCTAGTCGTACATGTACCATTAATTGTAAATACACTTGTCTTATTTTACCCCATCTCGACTTGACTTCTTTTTACTGTTGGGACTAACATCACAACACTATCTATCTCTTTTTATATTCCCAAATATTTTCTTACCGTCCTCTTTTCAAGACTTTTCTCCCTATTTCACGTTGTAATTTTAAAGCAAAATTTCACATCGACTCTATCTATCTCTCTTTCTCGCACCTGATATTTACTTTAAAAAAAATCCGTATGAAATCCAGCATTGAATAAACGGCCATTTTGGTACTTTTCGCTTGCAATGGCTCTTTACATTTTTTTCCCGCATAACACAATCACGCACACTAACATTCGGGCGATTTGATATCCTCTTTCTTTACATCTGTATTTATATTTTAATTCTACTAGCAAATATATGCACCCTCCGGGTGCAAGTATTTTAGTTAAATTTTATAATAAAATATGATATTAAATTAGAAAGGCTAATGAAACTGAATAAGAATGTAGATAAAAAGATTTGGAACAGAGGGGGTATGATTGAAAAATAGAACAACTTTGAAACTAACTCTTCCATCGTTTTCCGTTCCTCCCGTCTTTCATTGGTAAATTTTCCTGATTTAAGAATTTAGTTAAAATAGGAAGTAAAGAATAATATTACAGTTATTTCTTCTTGTTAAGGGATTTTTTTAAGATTTATTGAAGAGATTTTTGCTCATATTCAATAAGATAAAACCAAACAATTAGAAATCAATAATACTAAGCATATATTTATTAAAATCAATTTTTTAAGATCAATATGCAAATTAGCCTTCCCATTCATACTGTAAACCTCTATTTTGTTGTATATATAAATATAATTGCATGTTATTAGTATGTGGATATGGTCAACAGTATAAGTAATGTAAAACAATTTTATTAATAATTGAGGTTTAAATAAAAATAAAATCATGGAGAATATGATGTAAATAACTAAAGGAATTGTGACTTGTATAGTAATATAGTTTCGGTTACAGACAGACAAACCCACAATCTCCATTATAATAAGATTTGTTTGGTGATAATTGTATTTGCTCTCCCTAGATCTGTTCACGTCTTTCCGTTCCTTTTTCTGGAATCATCTATCGTCTATTTGGGTATCTCGTCTGGTTCTCTATGTTCTAAAGGTGTTGTAACGCGCTTAGCGAAATAATAATACGAGTAGTCCAGCTGACGTTAACCACGAGAAGTGAACACTTCCGCCTTTTATTCACAACAAAGAGATGGTTGAAACGGTGCTTCTGTTTCATAACAAAAACAAAGATAGAAACGGTGCTTCCATTTCTTAGTATACCACAAATTGTCTGCTCCTTTTGGGGACTCTTCGCCTTTGTGTTCGTTGTTTTTAGTAACGAATAAAGATTTCGATATTTTTTCAGCCGTCTTTACTTAGCCCTGTTAAGTATCTGGTCGGCATCCTACGTTCCAGATGTAATAAGTAAGTAAGCAAGCCAATAAGAATCCGCTGTTCTTTGTAAGTCCTACGTCCAAGAGAATCCAAATGTCAATGAAATAAGCTCAGAATGGTGGCTCTATTAATACAGCAGAAGCAGCAGCAGCAGTGCCAGTGATTGGACAATAGAAATCTACCCCAGGTCACGTGGTAGTCAACGAGTCTATATGTAGGAGTGACCATTTGCCCCATGCCTTATATCCAAATAATTCAACAAGCCCAAGTTGTAATGTTGTGTTACAAAATCTATGCGGTTTCATAAGATTATTGTCAATCCCCTGTATTTCTAAAGGGATGGCCCTTTTCATATCACGGGCGGGACTTTCCATGGAATAGTACAGGAAGCCAGCGAAATACGTGAAGTCACGTGGGACCTGGTTGGGTCCTCAGTTTCAGTTTGGACGTCAGGCAGAGAGGATGTCCTGCCTTAACTGGAACTCACTGCATACGCGCGCTAGGTTAGTCTAGCTTTAGTTACATGAAATGTTTAGAAAGTAAATAAAAGCTTAGGAAAATAACACGGTTTTGTGGTTGGTGAATGTCTTGGTAACAAGACTGCCTAGAAGAAGAAATGAGTTAAGTGCGACCGACCACCCAAGACG
>CM042165.1:68871640-68884140 GCA_023376005.1 Doryteuthis pealeii
TCCTTTCTTTCTTCCTTCCTTCCTTCAATTCTTTCTTCCTTTTTTTTCTTCCTTTCTCTTTCTTTCTTTCTTTCTTTCTTTCTTCCTTTCTCTTCTTTCTTTCTTTTTTCTTCTTTTTTTCCTTTGTCTTTCATCCTTTCTTCCTTCCTTTGTTCATTCTTCCTTTCTCTTTCTTCTCCTTTCTCTTCTTTCTTTTTCTTCCTTCCTTCCTTCATTTTTCTTCCTTTCTTCATTTCTCCCTTTCTCTTTCTTTCTTTTTTCTCCTTTCCTTTGTCTTCCTTCTTTCTTCCTTCCTTCCTTCATCTTTCTTCCTTATTTTATTCCTTTCTCTTCTTTCTTCTTTCCTTTCTTTCTTTTCTCTTCTTCTTCTTTCTTTCTTTTTTTCTTCCTTTTTTCCTTTCTTCCTTTCTTTCTTCCTTCCTTCCTTCATTCTTTCTTCTTTCTTTCCTTTCTTTCTTCTTCTTTCTCTTTCTTTCTTCCTTCTCTTTCTTCTTTCTTTCTTTCTTTCTTTTTTTTCCTTTTCCTTTGTCTTCCTTTCTTTCCTTTCTTCCTTCATTTCTTTCCTTTTCATTTTTATTCTTCTCTTTCTTCTTCCCTTTTCTTTCTTTTCCTTTCTCTTTCTTTCTTTCTTTCTTTCTTTTCTTCCTTTTTTCCTTTGTCCCCTTTCTTTCTTCCTTCCTTCCTTCATTTCTTTCTTCCTTTCATTTTTATTCCTTTCTCTTTCTTTCTTCCTTTCTCTTTCTTCTTCCTTTCTCTTTCTTTCTTTCTTTCTTTCTTTCTTTTTTCTTCCTTTTTTCCTTTGTCTTCCTTTCTTTCTTCCTTCCTTCCTTCATTTCTTTCTTCCTTTCATTTTTATTCCTTTCTCTTTCTTTCTTCCTTTCTCTTTCTTTCTTCTTTCTCTTCTTTCTTTCTTTCTTTCTTTCTTTTTTCTTCCTTTTTTCCTTTGTCTTCCTTTCTTTCTTCCTTTCCTTCCTTCATTTCTTTCTTCCTTTCATTTTTATTCCTTTCTTTCTTTCTTCCTTTCTCTTTCTTTCTTCCTTTCTCTTTCTTTCTTTCTTTCTTCTTTCTTTTTTTTCCTTTTTTCCTTTGTCTTCCTTTCTTCTTCCTTCCTTCTTTCCTTCATTTCTTCTTCCTTCTTTTTATAACTTGTTCTCTTTTATGTTTTTTTTCTTAAATTATCAAATTTTTCTTTGTTGATTTCTCACCACCATTTACAATCAATTTTTTTTCATCTCCAGGTTACCCATTGAGATGAAGTTTTAGTAAAAAGAGGTTTACGGCCACCCCAACAAGAGCGAAAGATTGTGGTACAACTCCTACAAACCCGACTCCAGGTGAATGTGATTCTTAAAAACAGAATTATACGAGAGAATCAATATGAAGAACAAAGAGATAAAGAACTTCCTTGACGCTATGAATCGGGAAGCTGTAAGATTTGGGCAATTTAATCTTTTACTGTTTTAATTTTGCATTTCTCACTCACTGAATTAACTCGTTATTTTGAAACATGATTATATTTATAAGCGGATGTATCGGAAATCCGATAGTGAATTATCTCCCCCTGCCGCTAGGGGGCGAATCGCCAACATAAGGTTGGCGCGAGAATCAAAGCCCATCACTTATCAGGGAACAGTTACCGAGGAAAGACGCTAAAATAAGCGCTCCACCACCTTGCCCTTAAAAATGGCTAAAATTGTCTGAAGTTGTCAACCTGAGGAGTCATGTCAAATAAGCGCTCTCGCCACCTTGCCATAAAAACAGCAAACTTTCTAATAATAGCAAACTAACAGAAGGCTGAGGAACGAGAACCGAACAGACGAAGCGTTTTAACAGCATTCAAAAACCAGCGAGTAGAAAACCTTTCTAGCGCACTTCACCAAGAACTTTTTATTGCACCACTCAGATAAGACTTGTAGCAAATGCCATTAAAATTTGCAACAATTTCTCTACTTTTGATAATATTGTTGAATATCGTACGGGCGGAAGTAGGATTTTCCGTTTAAACCGAAACAAAGAAAAGACGACAAAAATGACAAACCGGAAAAACGGTTAACGTGAAAAAAAAAAGAAAGTATAACAAAAGAAAAGGCGGGGGCGGTTTATATACATAAAAAGGAAGTCAATAGCAGAGACGGGGTTAGTCAGACAGAAGCCTCGGGACAGAGAACAAGTGAACCGACAACCGGTCACGGTTCGTTCACGGCCGACAGGCTGTGAGACGCACCTAGCCACCCCTTTACCTCACCAACGCTAGCCATCCCAGCAGCAGTCATTGTCAACGCTCATTGTCAACCCTCGGGCATGCACGATTCGTGCAGTGAAAATGGCACAACGCAACATAAATATGTGTCTGTAATTTATATTCGTGTTTATTCCTTTCCTTCTTTCGTCCGAATAATAACCACTACTACGGAGAATAAGGGCTCCAAACGAACCCCCGTAAATACTCTTAGATGACGACTATAAAAAAATCGAATACGTAAATTCATAAAAATCTCAGATGTATTTCGGTTCGATTTTAATTAAAACAACACAGATCTTCATCGTTATTAATAATAACAATACAGAGAGACACCGACTAAAAAAATTGATTGAGAGAGCAAGCGACAGAGAGAGCAAGCGTGAGAGAGAGAGAGAGAGAGAGAGAGAGACAGAGAGAGACAGAGACAGAGAGAGAGAGAGAGAGAGAGTAGGAGTTAAATCAAGATATTATACTTTTACATATTGACATATTTCACAATAGCTTTTAAGTAAACATACTAAACGTTGCAATAATTGAATTATCCTATAGTGGTATATCCACAGGTCCTGCTAGGATATACTAATTATAAATAGGATTAGCATATGGTTAGCTAGGAAGACTAGAGTACGAATTTTTTTGTTGGGGGGGGAATAAGAAAATGGAGTAATGCTTTGTGAGTTGCATTGTTAAGGTCTCTTTTGTTTTGATTGCCAAAAGACTTTGGCATTTGTGAGTTCGTAAGATTTTGTTTTTTCAAATTGTCTCTCATCAGATTAAAATCAAATATCCATTCACAGTTCGTTTTAATGTCATATATATATATATATATATATATATATATAATATATATTATGTTCTCATTAATTTGATATAATACGCTAAAAGTAATCGTTATTTGAGCTACGTTTCCTAAATGCAAACAAAAGTTTGTTAGAAATAAAAATCCTAACATTAACCCTAACCCTAATCCCTAACCCCAACCCCAAACATAACTCAACCCTAATCTTAACCCAACCCTAACCCTAACCCTAATCCTAAACCATAAGCGTTAACCCTAACCGTACCCTAACCCTAACCTAAACCTAAAACCTAACCCTAACCCAACTAGCATATACTAATTATCCGTAGGATTTGCACATGTTCAGCTAGTACGACTATAACATAGCAATCGTCGTAATGATTAAAATTATCCTACGTTGGTATATCTTAAGCCTAACCCTAACCCCTAACCCTAGGCCCAATACCAACACCAACACCAACCCTAATATTTACCCTAACCCGTACACTAACCCTAACCCTACCATAACCTTAATCATAACTCCAGCCTAATCCTAATCCTAAACCCTAACCGTTACCTTAACCCTACCCTAACCATAACCCTAACCTAAACCCTAACCCTAACCCAACTAGCATATACTAATTATCCGTAGTATTTGCACATGTTCAGCTAGTATGACTATATCATACCAATCGTCGTAATAATTAAATTATCCTATGCTGGTATATCCTAACCCTAACCCTAACACTAACCCTAACCCCTACCCCTAACCCCAACCCAACCCTAACAGTTACCCAAACCACTAACCCTAACCCCAACCTCAACCATATCAGTTACCCTAACCCTAACTCTAACCCTAACCCTACCCTAACGCTAACCCAACCCCAACCTCAAACTCAACCCTAACCTTTACCCTAACCCTAAACCTGGCCCTAACTCTAACCCTAACCCTACCCTAACGCTAACCCTAACCCCAACCTCAAACCCAACCCTAACCTTTACCTAACCCTAAACCTGGCCCTAACTCTAACCCTAACCCTACCCTAAGCCTAACCTAAATCCTAAACCTTAAACAACTAGGATATACTAATTATCCATAGGATTTGCACATGTTCAGCTAATAAGACTATATTATAACAATCGTTATCCGAGCAGCGTTTCCTAAATGCAAACAAAAGTGTGTTAGAATTAAAGATCCTTATCAGTTTCTACTGACAGATAACGTGATTACCATATTAGAGCAATTTGACGGTTTAAAGTTCCCCAGGCAACCGGGTTTGCGATTAGTGTTGTTGCAGTATAATGCAGGTAATGTCGATTTGTAACATGAGATTAACTTAATCTGTTGAGTCATCAAATTTATATTCAATTGAGAGGCGCCTAAAAGCCTTAGGCGAAATATTAAGCTTTTCAATACTTATGTAGGACGCCTACCATAGTACCACGTGGGCAAGCGTTTACAACCTGTTTGCTGTGTCTTTAGAATGCAGCGACTGCACCTCTGTAGAAGGGCTAAGATCCCCCACTCAATTGTGTCACCTGTTGGCGGTGGGTGGCGACCCGTGATGCCTAACAATTTAATTGATGTCACACTCTTTATATAGTTCAGACCTAACTCCCCAAGAATATTGCTTGTTTTGATCCATGGCTCACTTCCTGCGCTCACAAAGCTTTAACAATTAAGAGGAGGTAAGAGCCTTAGTGAAGGAGTTCACCTCAAAGGACAAGAATTAGTATCAGCATGGGATCAAAGAACTGGCAGAAGGCTTGGCTTTATCCAGTATGTAGTCTGGACTTAGCTCCCTCGGATTATTACTTGTTCTGATCCATGGCTCAACTTCTGCACTTGGGAAACTTCAACAATCAAGAAGAGGTGGAAGCTTCAGTGGAGGAGTTGGTAATTTATGAGGAAGTGTGTCCGGGTCTCCTGCCTCAGAAATTGCTACCCGGTGATTATCAAAATAACGTCCTCAGCTATGTCGTCTCAGTGGTGTTACTTGAAATAAAACAACCAACTTAGGGCGTTAAATTTATTTTAGAGTGGGGGGGGCTTCTCTTTTTTGTCGTAATTCTTATTTATTTATCGTAATTTGTTTAGAAATTTATTTATAGAAATTTGTCGTAATTCTTGTTTATTTATAGAAATTTGTCGTAATTCTTGTTTATTTATAGAAATTTGTCGTAATTCTTGTTTATTTATAGAAATTTGTCGTAATTCTTATTTAGATATGAAGATGGTGTCTGAGCAGTCCATAACATACAACACACCACTTTGGCACTTACTTAGGCTTGAAGAGCAGTCGGAGAAGCTCCCTTCGATCAATCGGCTGGTCACATCAGGCCGTAGTACCTATATGATAGTCCTAACAATGGTTTTTATGGCCAATACAGACCCTTTATATCATGTATATGCTAGAAGGCGATGGCTGAGAGTCTTATTGCCCTGGGTATGACGTTAAATGGAGAATGTGGAGTACCCCTTCATTGCCATTAATCCCAGGTCCACTCTGACACGGAGTGGTAGTTCGAGTTAGGGTCCCATCTATGTGTTATAGATAGATAGTATGAGTTCGAATAAATGTGTTTTAAAAATTGAGTTTGAGAAGGATGTTGAATTACCCGTCTATAATGTATAACAAAAAGCGTCTTCGGCATGAAATAACCCAATAAAGGTTGACATGCCGTAAAATCCAACCAATCAACCAACTTTTAATTTTAATGTACAAGATGCTGTTTACAGAATGGGGAGATTTTCAATATTTTGAATTTTTTGTCTGAATTTTTAAATGAGGCTTGATAATTGGGATTTTATTAGGTTTTTTTTACTGTTGACCTCATCTTTACTGTTATTTGAACAACGCCAATGTGTCCTTCCTCCTTCTTCAAGTGTTTTTCATCGATCTCGGGAACCTTCTCATAGAAATCTGGATCTGACATGCCGTCATCGGGACTTCAAACCAAACGATTTATTTAATCCATTGGGATAGATTGTTTTCGTATTATTTGGATTATTCAGACTATTGTCCTCATCTTCATTCTTATCTATACAACGTTTCGGCCGATGTGCCCTCCAGCCTTGTTAAGATATTTCTTGTCGGACTCGGGAACTTTCTCGAACTTGGGAACCGTCTTTTCAAGCTCGGGAACCTTCTTTTCGAACTCGGGAACCTTCTAGTTCAATCCTGGTCAGTGGCACCAGTAACATAGAATAATAATTAACACAACTTAACACCTGTAACCCAGTTATGGTTAGCGGAATGAGAACAGGATACCCACGTGGACGGAATAAAGGTTTAGGTCCAAAGATCCGTGATGGCTCCCGGTTACGTCCAAAAGTTTCCCGGTTACGACAAGAAGGTTCCCTAGTTCAAAAAAAGGTTCCCGAGTTCAAGAAAGTTCCCGAGTCCGACAAGAAATGCCTGAAGAAGGCCGGAGAGCACATCGGTCGAAACGTTGTACAGATAACAATGAAGATGAGGACAATAGTCCGAATAATCCAAATAATACTAATTATCAAGTCTCATCTAAAAAAAATTCAGAGAAATAGTAGATTGTTTCCATTCCGGGTAAAAGTGTTAAGTGTTCAATGTTATTATCGCCCGTACTCAGGATTGAAACCGTGACCTAAAGATAATTAAAGCTGTATTCAGTCAAACCTTGTATGCATTACGCCATGTGTCCATGTTAATCTTATTACGATAGAGATTTTAAATGTATATAGTTGCGAGTCCATCATCTAGCTAACTAACGATTTAGCATGTCTATTTGTTTTTGTTTTTTGTTTTTTAATAAAACGCTATAACGTCTCGGTTTTTATGATAATCCACCTATACGCGACCAAGAATAAACACACAAAAAGAGAACTCGAATTTTCCGACACAATACTTAATATTGCGTCCCGAAGAATGTTATACAGACCGAAACGTTACACCGTTGACATTACTGTCAAGAATAAATATTCCTCCTTATATATACATGGGATTGACTTACTCCATTTATATATTATATATATTATATATATACATATATATGTATATATATATATGGAAAAATGTAGAAAACACAAATTTTTCCCTATAAATATATATGTATATGTATGTGTATGAGTGTGTATGTGTGTGTGTGTGTGTGTGTGTGTGTAGGTGAAGCATCAAGGATTTTAGAGATATGATTCAACCAAAATTGAGAACTCAAACGTCCCTTTAAAAATGTTGCTTATATATATATATATATATATATATGAATATCAGTATTTGTTCATATTTCAAATATACGGAGTATATTATGAATAAATATGAAATTCAGACTTTGACGGGGCAAACGTAGCTGAAATAAATTTATTTCTGAGGGTTTTTATATATATATATATATATATATATACATACGTACTTATGATATATATATATATATATATATATATATATATATATATATATTATATATATATATAAGAGAGTTTCATAATTTGCTTGAAGCATTGTGTATGTATTGGTTAGGAGGTTAATTTAGAAGGCTATCACAATGCAGTTTGGAATAAATAAAAAATAATAATACGGTAACAATGGTGTTGTGTGTTGACCTGTATTTTTATTATTTATTATATAAAAATAATAAGAAAATACAGGTCAACACACAACACCATTGTTACCGTATTATTATTTTTTATTTATTCCAAACTGCATTGTGATAGCCTTCTAAATCAACCTCCTAAACCAATATATATATATATATATATATATATATATATATATATATTATATATGTAAGAAAAGGTGAATGAAAACATCACACAATGCTGTTAAAGAAGAAAACAATTTATAATATAATCATAGCTGATACTGATCAATATTTCGATTTTACAAAAAATCATCATCAGAGCTCATTCACTCCCGTAGTTGTTTGGGTCGGAGAGGAAAGTCAAAATGAGTTTACAAAACAAAAACCTTAATACTGCAAAAAACGAAAGACGTTACAATATTCACCAACGTGGGCATTTCGCGCCATATATATGTATACTTATATATATATATATATATATATATATATATATATATATATATATATATATATATATATAAACTATTCCTCCAAAAGTTCTAAATCAAAGTAGTGGTTGATTCTTCTTCGAGAGAACGGTTCTTTTTGTAGGGTTCTGTTACTTATTCGATTTTTTACCCGGGTCTCCATACGTATTGAGCGCTTTTTCAATATCTATCATATTGCGACTTGGATTTATTTTTATTCTTTTCCAAGGAAGTTAATATTGTGGCTCATCATTTTTTATTTTGTTACCTATGCGTCATATTTCTTTTTTCATTGTATATTAATGATATAGTCTGCTATACTCATAAATAAAGACTGCTCGATATCAGTGATATAGCATATATATCTAAGTTAGGATAGCGTTTTTTCGCTGTCATAACACACACACAAACACAAACACACGTGCGCGCGCGTGCACACACACACAGACAACACACATATATATATATATATATATATATATATATATATACATATATATCTATGGGAGAAATATGAGGAGATTAATCCGACAGTATGTAGAAAATGGTAGACAAACACGGGATGTTGTAGAACGTTTCGGTCTGTTAGACCTTCTTCAGAACTTTAGGAATAGAGTTCTTGCTTCAGTGATGAACATTTTTAATCTAATGAATTAGGAGGTCGTGAATAAGGGGGGATGTCGGTTGATGGTGTCAGAAGAGGCTGGAGGTGGATTTTCCTTTTATCTAATATGATACACTCCCTATTAGAGAAAAGGAAAATCCACCTTCAGCCTCTTCTGACACCATCAACCGACATCCCCCCTTATTCACGACCTCCTAATTCATTAGAAAGAAAATGTTCACCACAGAAGCAAGAACGTTATTCCTAAAGTCTTGAAGAAGACCGAAACGTTGCACCGTCGACATCACTACCTACAATAAACATCCATTTTCTACAACATCCCGTGTTTGTCTACCTTTCTCCACACACACACACACACACACACACATATATATATATATATATATATATATATATATATATATATATATATATATAGTAAAGCGCGTGGTGTAATGGTTAAAGTCATGGGAAATGGACTCGTCGCCCGAGTTCAAATCCTGGATATGGTAATTGCATTTCACTTAGCCCTAATACCCTTGGGAAAGGTATGAATCCTACTCTCCCTCCAGCTATGGGTAAATAGCAGGGCAGACTGGGTTCTTTAACCATGGCTAGGTAACCAGTCTAGGAGAAGGAAAACTCTGAATTAAAACCTGTTAAACTCCGCTTAAGAAATTGACCTTGTGTCGTATCCTGCTCGTGCGGAGGAGTTGGTATATATATATATATATATATATATATATATATATATATATATATATAAACACACAAGAGTGTGTGTGTAAATAGAAATATATATATGAGTGAGTTTCAGTAAACTTATTTCTTTCTTTCTTTCTTATTATATCTTTCTCAAACTTCTCCACATAGTCAGTTTTTCTCAATAGCAATGTTCCTCCTTCCAATAAGAGCATGTATCCTTGCCCTGAAAAATTATGTTGACTGTTCTTTGAGCCACTTCTTCACTGCGGATTTCACTTCTTCGTCACCGGAATAATATTTGCCTCTCAAACCCTCTTTCATGGGACCGAAGAGAGGCAAACATTATTCTAGTGACAAGGAAGTGAAATCCGTAGTGAAGAAGTGGCTCAAAGAACAGTCAACAGAATTTTACGGGGCAGGGATACATGCTCACATTCGAAGGTGGAACATTGCTATTGAGAGAAACGGTGACTGTGGAGAAGTAGAGATGTAATCCACAGAGGACCAGCTTCATTTTGATGTATGATATCGGAAAGCATTTTACTTTTAACGTAAACTTTATTGGGTGTATATCTACGAGGATGAGTCAAAAAGTAATGCCATTTTGTTTAGGACAGGTGTTGGATATTGTACAAACGGAAATATGAATTTCCGGTTAAATTAAACAAAGCAAACAAAAGAAGGATGGGAAACAATAAGTTCGGAGATAGTTATCAGATCAAGGGTAGAGATGCGTAGGCGTATCGTCAATACAAAAGCCAGAGGTCAGTAGTGAACAGACCCCAGTCAGGATAGAGACGGCGGACCGACGCGGTCATGCACCGCGACGGCTAAGGCCGGTGAGACTCCACCAGCCACCCCTTTACCTGAACACTGCCAGATCCCAGCAGTAGGAGTAGTCATTGTCAACCCTTGGGCAGCTCCCATTGTCAACGCTCGCCACCCACCACGTACAGCCGGGAGAAGAAATAAAGTCAAAACTACTATATACCATGTGTTGTAGATTTCATTAAGCGACCACTACAGACCAGCAACGTATACGATTCAGCGTGGGTTTGAAGATGCCAGTATATAACATATACGATTTAGTGCCGAACAAAGAAAGGCTTTCAACACAGGTATAATTACATGTTCCTTGTATTGGTAATTATACCTGTCCTAAACAAAATGGCATTACTTTTTGATATACACCAAATAAAGTTTACGTTAAAAGTAAAATACTTTCCGATGGCAAGTACTTCTTTGACTCATACAAATTTAAATATGGTGTAAATAAATGCAAGACACATTAGATAAATAAATAAATAAATAAATAAAGAAAGAAAGAAAGAAAGAAAGGAAGAAAGAAAGGAAGAAAGTCTAAAATCGACCATAATAACTGTTCCACCAAAAACCGAGCAAATTTTAATTAATTTAAAATCAATTAAACTGCATAATAAAATTATAGTTTTTATTTTTTTCATAATTTTCATTAGGAAATACTTCAGCCTGTGGAAATTTCGCGCTGTTCCTCTAGACTAAATATAATTTTTTAATTGTAAAGTAGAAATGGTCACTGTTTGAAGAAAATTATTAATTTGGCAAAATAAACATAAAAATAAAAATGAACTCGAAATTAATTGAGCATTTAATTTTACGACAAAATAATCATTGGAAATTAATTTGAAACTTTATAATTCTAATTTTGAAATATTAAAGTTTATTTAGCGACAAATAACTTCGCCCCGACGTATCATTCTCTGGAAAACATGGCCAGTTGCAGGCGTTGAGTATCCAATACGCATGCGTGCTTGTGTCTATTAATCTAAATATAAGAGAAAAAGTTGTATTTATCTAGAATGAAGATTTGATATGTTTAACATTGTTGTAAGGAGAAACGATAACACCGAGAGATTTGGAAAACTTTATTCTACTTAGAATAACTAGTACACTTATTGAGAGTTTATTTGGTTTGGTTTGGTTTGTTTTACGGCATATCAACCTCAGTGGGTCATTTAATGCCGATAAAGTTTTGAAATAAATCAATTCTTAATGGATAATACAATTTTTTTTATTAACACATTTTTCTATTTAACCCATAGATGGGACCCTAACAGGTACTACCACTCCGGGTCAGAGTGGACCAGGGAGCAATGGTGATGAACGGGTGCTCCACATTCCCCAAACCTCCAGAACTGGAACCTCACCATCAGATAGAGTTTAACGTCATTCCAAGGACATGTAGACCCGCAGCCACCGCCTTCTAGCACCCATATGATAAAAAGGGATTGAGGCTTGCCATTGAGAGTTTATATAGTCTAGTATTCACTATTGAGCTCTCCAAAGAGGGGGTAATCATAAAAATGGGGAGGTAACTCTTAATTACTTATTACAATTGTTTATTTTTATTTGTATGGCAATACACAACCATTAGAATAAAAGTCACTCATTTACTTAAAACCCGGGATTATTATATACGTGACTAGCAGGACCTGTGGATATAACACAGTATGATAATCTAATCATTACAACGCGTGACATGTATACTTAAGAGCTATTGTGAAATAGTTCAATACGTAAAAAATATCATAATCTTAAACTCTCTTTCACTCTTTTTTCTTTCTGTACTTCTTTTCATCTTTTCATTGTGTTCGATTGAAACAGATTAGCGTTATCGATTCCACGTACTCAAACCATTTCTCTATCTTTCCATTACACTCTTTCTTTCTTTCTTTCTTATTAATTTTTTCTTCTGGTAGCATAGTGTGTGTTTTTCTTACATCTCTTTCTTTATAATAAAAACTGAACGGTCCATTATTTGGCTGAGGTGACAACACTCATGAGAAATAAGAATTTGACAGATAAGCAACACCAGATAATCAAGATTATTCAAGTTCGATTTAGACGGTCTCATTTTTAACCAAAAGGTGTTGCAAGATGATTACGGTCTGAAGATTAAGGAACAAGAGTATTGATATATAAATTAAGATTATTATCAATATACAGTGGGGCTTTGACTTACGAATGCCCCAATTAACGTGTCTTCCGAGATACTCAGACGAATTTTTTGGCTTTGTGTTGAAAACTAACATTTGAGATACGCGCATGTTAATAAGTTTACAAAAAGCATATAAGTTTCTAAATTTAGCTCTCCAAATATATATATAT
>CM042165.1:68889140-68891640 GCA_023376005.1 Doryteuthis pealeii
ATATTGGGAGAATATGTGTTTAATTGAAGTCGAACCTAATTTATGAAAGTTAATTAATTAATAATTAATTAATTTAGGCGGGATTACCTATTTAAATTTAAGGCTAAACAAATCGAGAAAAATCAATCTCTAATGTACATTTCGGCCTATTAGGCCTCATCAGCAGAGCTATAGATACAAAGACCGCCCCGTGTGCGATTCGAAACCAGTCAGCTTGACAATCAGGTTTCGAATCGCACACGGGGCGGTCTTTGTATATATAGCTCTGCTGATGAGGCCTAATAGGCCGAAATGTACATATAGAGATTGATTTTTCTCGATTTGTTTAGTCCTTAAATTTAAATAGGTAATCCCGCCTAAATTAATTAATTATTAATTAATTAACTTTCATAAATTAGGTTCGACTTCAATTAAACACATATTCTCCCATATATATATATATATATGTGTGTGTGTGGTGTGTGTGTGTCTATGTGTATATATTAGATGGAATCAAAATCATTTCAATATGAATTATATTGTTCATCTATTTAACCAGTAAATTATAAGTATTAAAAATAATAGATTCAAATTTATCTTTTTTACTAAATTAGAACAATCGTACACTTGTAGGTATTTGCCTCTCATCCCACTTATGAGGGCGTGACACAAGGACATTTTTATGTGGGGCCACCCACAAGCCGAAGCTCATGGGTGGTAGGCACAAAAAAGGCGTCGATCCCGTTGGCACTCCACCTCAAGGGGTGCGCCTACTGGGATCGACGCTATTAATTTTACTTTACCGGTCCAGTGGCCAAAGCGCACTGGACCCCCCTCCCCCCGAAGGACAATCGAACACTTGTATATTCCTAAAATCTTTACAATTTTTAAAACTAAAATAACACATTAACAACTTGTATTAAAAATATTAGAATAGAAAATTTTAGAATAGAAAACTATTTCTCAGAAGTTTTGAGATAAGGTTTCATAATTTGCTTTGTTTTAATTATTCGGACTATTGTCCTCATCTTTATTTTTATCTACACAACATTTCGTCTGATGTTTTCTTCAGGAATTGAAAACATGGAATAATGGATATAGACATTGTTTTAATACAGTTCTAAGTGATACTTATCCCTAGGCTGCTGGTTCAATCCTTGTCAAGGGCGACATTAACATAGAATAATTAATACAGCTTAACACTTGTACCCAGTCATGGTTAATGTAATGAGAACAGTCTATCTCCATTGAATTGAATAAAGGGTTCGGTTCGAAGTTCGGTGGATTTTGATTGCGACATGAAGGCTCCAGAGTTCGACAGGAAGGTTCCCGATTTTTAAGAGAATGTTCCCAAGTTCGCAGAGAGGGTTTCCGAGTTCTAGAAGTTTCCCAAGTTCGACAAAAAATACCTGAAGACCGGAGGGTACATCGTCGAAACGCTATGGAGATTACAATAAAGATGAGGAAAATAGTCCAAATAATCCAAATAATTCAAATCTATCAGAATGTTATTTATAGTTAAACTCGCACTTATGATAATAATACAATTCATCAAAGGTGCGTGATTATAGATAGAATGATGTACAAATATCAGGAAATTTAACTCATGATATACATGCATGTATGTCCATAGAGGGGGTATCAGGTATAGTGTTGGTGAATTTCAGGAAGCATGGTGTTTTTAAAGAATGCAGTTTCTCGGCAGCTAACAACATATACATGTAGTTTGTTCCATGCTTAAGTGTGATAAAATGTTTCTGAAAGTCCTGGGAGCTGTATGTACTATGTAGAATTTTCACAGGTGCAGCTAATATATATATATATATATATATAATATATATATATATATATATATATATATATATATATACATATAGCATGTATATATATATACATATGTATACATACATATATATACATATATATATATATATATATATATATATATATTAGTTGTACCTGTGAAAATATATACACATTAGCAACACCTGTGAATATATATATATATATATATATATATATAATATATATATATATATATATACTTCTAAACTCTGCCGGCGAGGAAAATACCCACGTAACTCAGTTTTTCAAAATTAAAATTTCAAAATAACATCTGGTGAAAAACATTAAAAGCTGAAAAGACCAGCATATCCGTACTTTCTAAAAATAATTATCAGTCTCGTATGTAGTGGCTAAAAGAAAAAACAACGGAGGAGTTTTCTAAGTTATACATGTAGAAAGGCTCAATACACCAAGTAGAGCTTAATTATAAGGACATACATGAGTCAGACACTATCCTGAAGAACCATACGGGTGAAACCTAGGTAGATAGAGTCCGACTCATGTAGGTCCTTTTATATATATATATATATATATATATATATATATACTCCAAAAATCCAGAGAAGAAATCTTCCTTACTACACAAGAGTTTTATCTAAAAAACCTGTCGCACTTTGAGAGCTCAATGTGTGCTCTTAATGTTAGAGTCACAGAGCAAATATATAAGTAAAGATAT
>CM042165.1:68896640-68930560 GCA_023376005.1 Doryteuthis pealeii
GTGTGTTGCTTAAAAGAAACGCGTAGGGATGTGTAATACGAAACGATCGCATGACTTGCACGCTTTCTTGAAATCCAATGCTTTCGTTTTGATCTAATAATATTTTCGTGCTTCTCTTATATAGCCAAAATTTCTCAAGAATTTCTCTTTGTCTTCTGTTGTCTCAAATAGCAATCTGTCAGTATATATTGATTTGCGCATGTAAAAGCCTGCTGTGTCCCATAACCTGCTAAGTTTAAATGCCATCCTTGGCCAGTTTAAAAGGCTTATGTAAGTAAGTCCTGAGTTATGAAGGTCCATGTAAGCGAATAAGTCTATTCATGCGTATTAAAAGGTCCAGTGATTTAATCCGTATGTCGTCGTCCGACGAATGTCGCAGTAGTTATGAGTAGTTATCGCAGTACTGCGCGGTATAATATTGTATCAGTAGCAGTTACTGCCAGGATTGCCAACGATGTATGATCACATGGTTATCGCCGAGTCTATTAAATAGATAAAGAAAGAAAGAAATAGGTATATATATTGAGAAAAGTAAAGATAAGGAATGGAGATATCAAAACGAAAATTAAAGGAAATAGAAAGAAAGAAACCAAACAAACAACAACAAAAAAAGTAGCGATATAGTAAGAAAAGAAAAAGAAAGAAAAGAAAAAGAAAGATTTGGGATTATATTGAAAAGGAAAGGAAAGAAAGAAGCGAAATATCAAGAAAAGAAAAGAAAAGGAAAAGAAACGTAAAGAAATGGAAATTATTGCAAGACGTAAAGAAAGCAAAGAAGACAAGAAAGAAGAAAGATAACAAGAAGAAAAGAAAGAAAGAAGAAAAGAAAAGAAATTAAGAGTATCAGGAAAGAAAAGAAAAAGAAAAAGAAAAAAAAAAGGCGAAAAGAAAGAAAAATAGTTGTTATAAGGACTTTATAATTAAGGGAAAGAAACGAACTAAAACAAAGAAAAAGTTGGGATATATTGTTAAAAAGAAAGGAACAAAAAGAAAGAAAAAGAAAAGGATAAAAGAGGGGAAAGAAAAGAAAGACCAAAAAGAAAAGGAATTGAGAGATATATCAAAGGAAGGGGAAAAGAAAGAAACAAACAAACAAATAGTAGAGATAGTACTAATAAAAGAAAAGAAATGAACAAGAACAGAATGAAAGGAAAGGTAAAGAAAGTGTAGGGAGATACTGAAAAAAGTAAAGAAAGAAAGAATTCAAATAGATATTTTAAAACATGACTTTCCTTATTGCCCATTTATGGAGTAAAGAATTTTAACTTTAATTTGCTGGGCGTAGAGAACGCCTCGTTTTAATGTGTCTACTACTTGTAAAGGCGGGAAGACTCGATTAGACAAATATGCCTTTATGAAAAGAATCTATTGACGGACATTTTTCTAACAAAACTGAAACCTATTGTTATGGAATGTTTTCATAAAGAAATTAATTTTAAGAAACCTGTGATGACACGCATTAAATTTGTTTAGTAATCAGTATTTTCTTTTATTTCTTTTTTTTTTTTTTTTTTTTTTAAATTCAAGTCTTCTTTACAAAAATATATAATGAAGAATCTTTGAGTCTGAGGATGTCGGAAAAAAATGAAATGATCTCGGTCTCCTTGCCTTGGGGTAATTTTTATCTTTTTGCAGATTGCAAAAGTGCAGTGTTCTGGGTGGTATCAATCCTTCCTCTGATTTCCAAACTTTCCAAACCCTTTTCCAATCCTTTTGGGACTGTTCCAAGTGCACCAACTACAATTGGTATCACTTTACCTTTCATATTCTATAACTTTTTCAGTTCTCTAGCAAGGTCCAGATATTCGTCCATTTTTTCATTTTCTTTTAGCTTCACCCTGTGATCTGGTGGAACTGCAAAATCCACCAGTTGACAAGTTCTTTCTTTTTTTGTTAATCAACACTAGTCAGGTCTTCTTGCTGGGATAAAGTGATCCGTTTTTATTTCATAGTCCCAGAGCGTTTTCAGTTTCTGGCAAGGTCCAGATATTTGTCAATTTTTTCATTTTCTTTTAGCTTCACCCTGTGATCTGCTGGAACTGCAAAATCCACCAGTTGACAAGTTCTTTCTTTTTTGTTTATCAACACTAGGTCTGGTCTTCTTGCTGGGATAAGGTGATCCGTTTTTCTTTCAAAGTCCCAGAGAATTTTATGCGTTTCATTCTCAAGAACAGATTCTTGTTTATGCATATACCGTTTTGTTGTATGGTCAAAATGTATTTATTTGCATAATTCTCAGTGGATCACCTTCCCATACTAGTCGTGCCTAGTTTTGTATTCCCGTTGTGCTAGTTTGCTACATTCGCTTAGTACATGGTTTACAGTCTCATCTTTGTCACCACATTGTCTACATTTACTATTTTGTTGGGTCTTATCAATTTTTGCTTTGATATAGTTTGTCATTATGGCATTATTTTGTATATTTTTACATTGTATCTAAACCAGCTGAATAAAGATTTTAAAATTATGCTTTTTTGTTGATTAGCAAGTTGATTTTTTTTTTTTGTTTTACGGCATATCAACCTCAGTGGGTCATTTAATGCCGATAAAGTTTTGAAATAAATCAATTCTTAATGGATAATACCATTTTTTTATGAATACATTTTTCTATTTAACCCATAGATGGACCTTAACAGGTACTACCCACTCCGGTCAGAGTGGACCAGGGAGCAATGGTGATGAAGGGGTGCTCCACATTCCCCAAACCTCCAAAACTGGAACCTCACCATCAGATAGAGTTTAACGTCATCCCAGGACATGTAGACCCGCAGCCACCGCCTTCTAGCATCCATATGATAAAAAGGCTTGGGCTTGCCTATATGGGCAATAGGGTTGGAAAAATCATATAGGTGCTAGGGCTTGACGTGACCAGCCGATTGATCGGAGGGGCCTCTCCGACCGCCCGTCTAGCCCAAGATAGGCCAAAGTGGAGTATTCCATGTCATGAACTGCTCATCCACCCGGGCTCTATCCTTAAGCATCAGGGTTGCCACCCACGGCAACAGGTAGCCCCATTGGGGGGAGTCTTACCCCTCTGCAGAGGTGCAGTCGGTGCATTTCTAACCCCCAGCCGACCAGAGTGGGTGTGTATGTATATATAATAATATAATATAATATATTATATATAATAATATATAATATATATATAATAATCGATTTAAAAATGCTGTTTACACTTTCCATATCACAAACGAAGTGATTGCGAAAAATATTTTTTTTTAATTCCTTATATCGGTTTCACGAGGTCGTTATTTGTGAATAGACCCGAACATCAATTCTTTTTCCCCCCATTTTTTTTGTTCTATGATGAATAACATTAAAAAAGAAGAATGAAAAAAAAAACACTTTCTAAAAATCTGACAATCTAACACAACGTTTCGTCTATCAAAGCATAAATAAAAATTGAAATAAGAACGTGATTCGTTGAATTAATGCCAAACTATACAAAAAATGTTTCAAAAGTTTCTATATTTATTTGAAATAAAAGAACAAAGCAATAACAGAATAAATTAATGAAGGAATCAAGGAACAAAAGAATAAACGAATAAAAGAATAAAAGAATAATGGAATGTCATCATATTGGCGCTTGTTTATGTACTGCGAACTGTTTCGACAAGGATGGTCGATTTTATGAAATGAACATCTAAGCCGTGATTATATTGATTCCTATATTATCAGATTTAGCTCAGTCCGTAGAGCAGCCGACATGGAATTGCAAGGTTCCGGGTTCGATACCGGTCCCTGCCAACTGAGCACCGTTTGGGTTATCTAATCTGTGCCGTAAGGTGGAAAGATGACAGTAGGTGTGTCGTTCCACATCAACAAAAAACTCAGCAAAAAATCTCAAGACTTCTTCGTAAATAATTTTCTCTTAAAACTCTAAATAAATAACTTTAAATATATATATTGAAATAAAACAAACAAAATATTAATCCATAATACCGGGCATGTATTTATTAAGTTTTAAGAACACCCTGGACCATCCTTTTTGTGTACTAGATTCTCAGCATATATAAATAATACAGCGTTTCTATATTTTATGTAATTACGTTATTGACTATAACTTAAATACTCATTGATAAAGTTACTTAATTCCTGAAATGACTGTGACGTAAGTGGTGACGTAGTTTCTGTTACAGACAAATAAAGACTGAATCTCCATTATATATAGATTTCGTAAGACACATTATTAAACATTAAAGTTGCGTTGAAAATGTCTCAACTCTCCTCGTCACCAATGTTATCCAAAGAGCTAAGTGTTGATACAGCCTGGCAACTGCGTCGTCGGGGGAAACACTGACAGACTGGCTTCGAGGCTTCAGTTTCTAGTTTGGAATTCTTAAGTTATCCTTCTCCTAGACTGGTGCAACTATCGGTGTCTTAGTGCGAAATGAACGCAAGTAGACCCGACTCACCGATACCACTTTCTGTGCGGATGACCATTACGAGACACACCCACCTTCTAAATAAGATGATACTTTTCTAAATTCTGCGCACTTACACTTCTTTCTTGCGAAAATATCTTATAGACTCCCTTGCTGACCAGCTGATACCGATAATAGGCCACTCCGCCAAATATACTTATTTATTAAAACTAGATGTTAAACTGCATCTAGTGGTGAGGTTCCAGTTCTAGAGCGCTAGGGAGTGAGGAGTACCCCTTAATTGCCATTACTCTCAGGTACACTCTGATTCAAAGTGGTAGTACTTGTTTACAATCTCTCCAGCTTTTTATCAGCAAATCAATTTAGATATTTTACCCCACCCCCACATAAATTTTTGGAATTTTTACAAAACACAAGTTCAAATGTCAAATATTAGGTACTGCCAATTTTGACCTCATAGGTGTATTTTACTAAATAGATTTAATCCCTTCGATTTAAAAAAAAAATTACCAAAAATCATGGAATTATCCGATTTTAATGAAAATTTCAGTGTTGATTTATCAATGAATGAATTTTATAATGCATTAGTTTTTTATTTGAAAACTCTCTGATTTTTATTTTCAGGTCACTTAATTTTGACACCCCACCTTTATTTTTGGGGTTCAAAATATCGGTGGGGTTGTATACTTTTGAGACTAATTACAGTAGGAATAAAAAGACAAAAGACCAAAGTTTTGCTAGATTTTTATTGTTCTTTTGTTTATAAATATAATTGTCTTTAGATTATCAGTGAAAAAATTATGCATCTATAGGTTGTATAGAATTCTATTTTTAGAAATGTGTTTAAAATATTTCTCGTAATTTTTTAGATGAGGCTTGATAATTATTATTACTTGGATTATTCGGACTACTGTCCTCATCGTCATTGTTATCTGTACAACGTTTCGGCCGATGTGCCGATTACGACAGGAAGGTTCCCAAGTCCAAAATGACGGTCCCCGATTTCGAAAAGAATGTTCCTGAATCCGACAAGAAATACCTGAAGAGGGCACATCGGCCGAAACGTTGTACAGATAACGATGAAGATGAGGACAATAGTCCGAATAATCCAAATAATACTAAGTGTTTAAAATACTTTTAAAAAAACTGAATACCCAACCCATGAACAAAATAATGCCTTCGACCTAAGATAAACCAAATTTTTTGATATACCATGAAAGTCAACCAACCAACGATCCTAAAACTAGTTGGTAACTACACAAGGATTCTGCGTGGAGTCTCGAACAAATGTTGGAAGTATTCTTGTAGAAGAACTAATTGCTGGAAGTATGGGTTGGTTCATACATTTCCAATTGTACAAGTCCAAAAGTGAACTTAATAGCATTGTTGCATAGCCCTTCTTTGTTCGGCACTAAATCGTACATGTTATATGCTGGCATCGGATTCTATATGTTATATATAGCGGCTTCTTCAAACTCACGCTGAATCGTATACGCTGCTCGTATATACAGCGAAGATCGTTTCTCCCTCTGTATCTAGTGGTCGCTAAATGAAATCTGCAAGACATGGTATAGTAGGAATTTTGACTTTATTTCTTCTCAGCTGTACGTGGTGCGGTGGCGAGCCATTGACAATGGGAACTCCCCAAAGGTGACAATGACTACTCCTACTGCTGCTGGATGTGAGGTAAAAGGGTGCTGGTTGGCGTCTCACCGCCCCTTTAGCCATGGCAGTGCGTGACCGCGTCGGTCCGCCGTTTCTCTACCCGACTGTCCCCACTGACCGCTGACTGTTTTAACCCTCTCGCTTTTGTATTGATGACACGCCTACGCATTGTTATCTTTCTCTTTGCCTCTCAGCCGGAAGTTCCATCTTCCGGGCGAGGACAATACAACAGCATGACTGGAATTGGAAAAATAAATGAGAAAATAAAAGAAACGGGGAGACCCCGTAGACTAGTGGCTAATTTTCTGGACTACACATAGTTGTAAGCGAGTTCGAAATCAAGTCACACTGTTACGTTCAATTTAGAACTAATACCTTTGTGAAAGGTACGAACGCCCTCTTCCCACCAGCTATGGGTTATATCAATGGTTCTCAACCTTTTTCTTACCTATTGACCCCCTTTTCATCCTATTTTACTCTGGTGGCCCCCCTCCCATAGCCATTCGTTGTTTAAAAATCCCATTATATTTTTATAGTTAAATACATTTTACTTGCCTGGGTCCCCAAAAATGTTATATGGTCCCCAGGGGTCCATATGGACCACAGTTGAGAACCACTGGATTAGATAGTACAACTACTGTTCTTCTACATGGATGACGTTAGCATCAAATAAGCCACATAGTTTGATCTGCCATATAAACAAAGAAAGCAACAGCAGAGAAAGAGATTAAAGAACCAAGAAGAAGAAATCAAAAGAATTGCAAAATGGAAAAACTAATAACATGATTAAAAGAACAAACCGGAACGAATGAAATCAAGAGAAAACAAAATAACCTAAAAGAAGGGAAGGAAAAGAAAAAAGAAAGATAAAAAAAGAATAACATGAATAAAAAAGGAAAAGAAAAAACCAAAGGAAAAAGCAAAAAATAAGGAAAAAGAAAAAGAAATAAAGAATAGAGGAAAAGAAAAAGGAAAAAAGAAAAAAAAAGAATAAAAAGAAAAAGAAAAGAAAAAGAAAAGAAAAAAAAAAAGGAAAAGGAAAAAAGGAAGGACAAGGAAGAAGAAAAGAAAAAGAAAAAAGACAAGAACCAAAAGGAAACAAGAGAAAGAAAGAAAAAAAGAAATGAAAAAAAAAAAAAAAAAAGGAAACGGAAAAGAAAAAAAGAAAAGGGAAAGGAAAAGTAAAAGAAAAGAAAGAAAGAGTAAAAGCATAAAAGAAAAATAAAAAGAAGGAGAGAGTAAAAGAAAAGTAATAGAAAAAAGAGGAGAAAAAAAAAGAGAAAGAAAAAAGAAAAGGAGAAAGAAAAAAAAAAAGAAAAAAGGAAAAGACGGAAGAAATGAAAAGAAAAGAAAAAAAGGAAAAAGAAAGAAAAAAAAGGAAGGAAAAAAAAAAAGAAAAAAGAAGGAAAGAAAAAAGAAAAAGGGAAAAGGAAAAAAAAGAAAGAAAAAAAGAAAAAGGAAAAAGAAAAGAAAAAGAAAAAGAAAAGAGAGAAAAGGAAAAAGGGGAAAAAGGGAATAAAGAACAAAGAAGAAAAAGAAAAAGAAAAAAAAAAAGAAAAAGGAAAAAGGAAAGGAAAAAAGGAAAAAAAAAGGGAAAAAAAGGAAAAAAAAGAAAAAGAAAAAGAAAAGAAAAAGAAAAAAGAAAAAAGAAAAGAAAAGAAAAAAGGGAAAAAGGAAAAAGAAAAAGAAAAAGGGAAAGAAAAAGAAAAAGAAAAAGAAAAAGAAAAGGAAAAAGGAAAAAGAAAAAAAGAAAAAAAGAAAAGAAAAAGAAAAAGAAAAAGAAAAAAAGGAAAAGGAAAAGAAAAAAAAAGAAAAAAAAGAAAACAAAAAAAAAGAAAAAGAAAAAGAAAAGAAAAAGGAAAAAGAAAAGAAAAGAAAAAGGAAAAAGGAAAAGGAAAAAGAAAAAGAAAAAGAAAAAGAAAAGAAAAAGAAAAAGAAAAGAAAAAGAAAAAAGGAAAAGAAAAGAAAAAGAAAAAAAAAGAAAAAAGGGAAAAGGAAAAAGAAAAAAAAGAAAAAGAAAAAGAAAAAGGAAAAGAAAAGGGAAAGGAAGAAGAAAAGTAAAGAAAAAAAGGAAAGACAATAAAACGTAAAAGAAACAAAAAACATCACAAGAAATAAAAAACCCACAATAAAGAAACCCGTCGAAAAAGTGTTAAAATTCATCATTGCCAATTACTAGCAACTGGTCAGATTTTAATTTCATTTTCAGTCAAAAACAGGAAGCAAAATTACCATTATCTTCCATTTAAATGTTTCAATGTGGCAGATTTGGAAATTCCCAGGCGATTCCACTCAACCGTCCAAGATGGAAGAAATCCTAATTTTCCACAAGACAGAAATTCACTTCGACCGATAAGCGAAAATTCGAAGATAACCGCATTTCAATTCTGCATGATTGATCTCATCTAACGAAACAGACAAGCACTAGTGAATCAGTTGCGATGAGCTTTTTGCATCGCTTAAAATCTAAATCAATGGCACCAGGCGATGCCGGTTGGATGATTGGATGGTTAGTTGCTTGGTTAATGGCATATCAACACGTGTGGGCTATTCAATGCCAAAACCTTAATATACAAGGTGTGTCAAGAAAGTATCGAGATTTTTTGTACTTTTTGACATACCTTGTATTCTAAAAAAAAATAACTTTCCATTTATTCCTCAATTCTATCTTGATAAATATAGCTTTAAACTTGGCACTTTTTTGACACACCTTGTATTCTGAAAAAAAAACATTCCATTTATTCTTCATTTCTATCTTGGTAAATCCAACTTTAAACTTGGCACTTTTTTGACACACCTTGTATTCTGAAAAAAAACATTCCATTTATTCTTCATTTTTATCCTGGTAAATACAGCTTTAAACTTGGAACTTTTTTGGCACACCTTGATTTCTGAAAAAAAATTAATTAATGAAACGTTACTTTTGTTTATTCAGTATACAAGGTGTGTCAAAAAGTACAAAAAATCTCGATACTTTTTTAAAAACTCACCTTGTATATAAAAAAGAAAGACATAATTTACCCAACGTAATAGCGCGACTGGAATTCGAACTCGATTACTACGATATAACATTCCAGCACGTTAACCACTACGCAACAGGAACTAATCCTCTCTTGGTGTTTGCCGAATAAAACTGAAAGAGATTCGGTTTGGGCGTGGCTTTCCACCTTAAAAAGACTTTGTGGTAATCCGTCCTGGTGGGTGGGGGTCATGAAAATATTTTTTACTACTATTGACACAAAATGAACACGGCCAAGGATAGGGACAGGTTTGTTGCTCGGTGACTGAGGCGCCTTAAAATGGGAATGTGGAACGCACTTTTCGCACTGGCCTCTGCTCGAGCTTCGGATTGTGCGTGGTTCCCCACGTTAAAAAAACCTTGGGTTAACCCGATCTGGTTGTAACAGGGCGAGGTATGTCGCCTCGCCAACTCAAGTTGTAGTAGTAGTCGCCGTTATTTGTAGCCGTTAGGTCAGAAACAACATACACGCAAGTTGTATAGTCACAGTGTATTTATTTCTAAGCTCGTGGGTTCTTTTTCAGAGAGAAGGAAAGGTATTGAGAAAGAGAGAGAGAGAGAGTGTGTATGTGTGTGTGAGAGAGAGAGAGAGAGAGGGAGGGAGGGAGAGAGAGAGAGAGGGTACGGTCAAATTACACTGTCATAAATCATGTTTGCTACTACTATATCGAGCCTATGGGGGGGGGCATAAAAAGTCCCACCCGGTTCTCACGGGGCCTAGCCGAAAAGAGACCGATTTTCTTCTTCCATTTCTCGTCCCTGGGTGGAAGAGCCACAACCATTTCCGGCCAAACCCCGGAACCTCCGTTTTTATTCTTAAACCTATTTCCGGGGTCATTCGTCAGTCACATTACTGGCACCCCGCTTAGTGTTTACTCTTCCACATTTTCACCTTTGTTTGTTCTTATTTCTTCTTCTTCTCTTTCTCTTAGAAATCCCCAAATTTTCCGTAGACCATAATAATTACGCTACGCTGGTCATAGAAATAGGTACTACTGTTAACACAAAATGGACAGGTTTATTGACCGGTGTCAGAGGCGCCCAAAATTTCAGTATGACAGCACCCACTCTCTTTAGACTTATTATTAAGTTATTTTGGGCAGTGGGTACTGACTCTTTTGACAAGTGCTTGGTCATAAGTTATCAACCGATTTTATTCTGATTACTAGTCTGCGATGTTTTCAAGGTAGAATATATATTATATATCATATATATACTATTATAGAAAAAGAAAGGGAAGAAAAAGTACATGCTACTCAAAAAATATGATAAGAAAGCAAGTGAGAAAGAGAGTAGTGGAAAGATTGAGAGAGGGGTGAGCGCGCGGAAGTGATAACACTAATCTGTTTCAATCGAAAATAATGAATAATGAATTTTGCAATAGCTCTTAAGTAAACATATCAAAGGTCATGCTGGTCAAATAATCATGGATATGATTTGTTTGTCAATGCTGCCAATCAGACAACACGAAGCTTATATTTTATGTGATCACATTTTTTACTCAGATCCAGACTTTCTCAACCGCTGACATCATGGCGTCTCCCGCTTAACTAACTCTGGGCCTTCGTTGCCCCAGTCTCTGTGTATAACCGGAAAGGAGGTTACTTTAACGGTTTAATACCTATCAATCAATTCTGAGATTTTGATATTAAGATGGATCACATTATCCCAGCCAGAAGACCAGACCTAGGATTAGCCAAGTGAAAGTAAAAGAAAGCGAACAGAGAGACAAATACTTGGATCTTGCCAGAGAACTGAGAAAACCGAGTTCTGGAGAGACTTGCTGTCACTCAGCCTCTAGTGAACCATCGGCTACGGCAGGTGTGAAAAACTCCATAATAATAATAATAATCATGATGACCTGTAGATATACCACAGTATGATAATTTAATTATTACAACGTTTGGTATGTTTACTTAAGAGCTATTACCAAAATAGTTCAATATGTAAAAAGCATGATAATCTAATTATTACAACGTTTGGTGTATTTACTTAAGAGCTATTACCAAAATAGTTCAATATGTAAAAAGCATGATAATCTACTTATTACAACGTTTGGTGTATTTACTTAAGAGCTATTACCAAAATAGTTCAATATGTAAAAAGTATGATAATCTAATTATTACGTTTGGTGTATTTACTTAAGAGCTTTACCAAAATAGTTCAATATGTAAAAAGTATGATAATCTAATTATTACAACGTTTGGTGTATTTACTTAAGAGCTATTACCAAAATAGTTCAATATGTAAAAGTATGATAATCTAATTATTAACGTTTGGTGTATTTACTTAAGAGCTATTACCAAATAGTTCAATATGTAAAAAGTATGATAATCTAATTATTACAACGTTTGATATGTTTACTTAAGAGCTATTACCAAAATAGTTCAATATTGTAAAGAGTATGATAATCTAATTATTACAACGTTTGGTGTATTTACTTAAGAGCTATTACAAAATAGTTCAATATGTAAAAAGTATGATAATCTAATTATTACAACGTTTGGTGTATTTACTTAAGAGCTATTACCAAAATAGTTCAATATGTAAAAAGTATGATAATCTAATTATTACAACGTTTGGAATGTTTACTTAAGAGCTATTACCAAAATAGTTCAATATGTAAAGAGTATGATAATCTAATTATTACAACGTTTGGAATGTTTACTTAAGAGCTATTGATTTTGAATTTCAACGACTTTTAATTCAAAATCTAACTCCACACTAACCGTCCAAAAAACAGCGGTTTATCAATATTCAACATATCCACGTTCCCCTCTAGTTATTCTTATTATTGTGATAGCATATTTCTGAAGTGTATCCGTATGTTTCTAGTAATGGGTCATCTTATAATCTTTTATTATGTCCTATTATTCAATGACAAAACCGGCCAACTGCGTGCAATAAGTGACATCTTTAAGTGCCTTAGTAATCCTCAACAGTAATCGGCAACATTTCTACCCCCGGTACCCGATTCCCACCGATTTGTCACGATGCCAGTCAGCTGTGCGTTTATTAAAGCGTTGATATTGCTGTTCGTTTTGGTCGGCGGCCAGACAACAATCCCATTCGTTTGTGCCTCTTGCACTTAGTATACGATCTTTGAAACGGCATGGCTTCGAAGAGAGTAGTCGCAACATTTTATAGGCTTGTTTCGTTGACTTCGATTTTTCATTTCTTCGCTGTTATAGGCCCCGTCAGTAATGGCAGGATTACGTGCATTATAGATCTGGAAGCGTTTCAAATTACCCGGTATCTTCATAGGTGACGGAATCAGCGACCCAACTTCAAATACTGAATCATATCCCATTATAATATTCCACAAATATCCGCTTCTCACTTTTTTTATCGTTTAGTTTGTTAGGGTTCTGTAAATTAAATACACATTGCAAATATTCACAATTATTCAAATACTGAATTATATCCCACTTATCATATCTCACAAATATCCACTTCTCACTTTTTCTCGTTTAGTTTGTTAGGGTTCTCTAAGTTAAATTGTAAATGTTCACAAATAAATGCATGTTAGAAATGTATAGTTCAATTCTTCATTTCAAATAAATACTTACCTCATTTGTGAATCATTTAAATGTAATTACCAAAAGGCAATTCCTCAATTAATTATATTAATTGGTAAATTTATCTTTTCTTTTCCTTTTTTTGTTGTATCCGAGATGGAGGAATAACAGAAATGATAATAAAAACAGGGAAATTGTTAATAATAACAATACTTGTTTTATTTATTCTCACTGACAGGGAAATACAGTGGATGGTTTTGGATTAGAGTTCTGGCTAGATGTTAAGATACACGTGTGTCCTGCTTGGTTCTGATTTGGTGTGCAGTCTTTTTCCCCCTCCTCTTCCGAGAGTCCGTTTCGAATCGTTAGGGGGAGATAACTCTCCCTAACATTTTTTAAAAGGTAAATGACTATTAGTCGAATTTTCTTAGAATTGAAACTGAAATGTACCACAAACTACTGGTTTTGGTGTTGAATGTAGTATCAGGTTGTTGTGTTTCTAACACCTAATGGTTTGAATGTTTTAATAGAATATTCCCCACGTGTGGGTATTAGAGTCTTATTCAGAGATAGGGATTAATTCAAACTTTTCATTGTTTTTTAAACATCCTTTTCTTCTTACATTGCTATCTTCCATCTTAAAGGGATCAGAATTAATCGATTCCTCAACGTTTTAGCAATTTCTTAATATGATAACAATAATCTATCGTATAATTTAACTTATCATTTACTTCATCATTAACGTCATTATCACTTAAATGTTTTATACGTGTTTTACTTCTTTCCCTATTTTTTAATTACTTCTACTGGCTTTTTTGGTAAAGTACGTCTTTTACCCATCCCCTTCGTGATGGACAGGGCGCGGCATAAGGTCAATTTTGAATTCAGAATATTTTTCTTTTTAAGAACTTCGTACTATCTGGGCAGAAGAAAGAAGGCAATGCAAGAACAGATATGCATCAAACGATTCTCTATGATTGGGATCTTTAACATTCGTTTGGCAACCGGTATTGGAGAAGGAAAACTTTGAATTAAAATTTGTTAAACTCCACTAAATAATAGTTGGTTGGCTGGTTGGTTGAATAGATTTACATGTCAACATTTAACATTGCCCCAACGAATGTTAGTATGGGCAATATATGTATAAAAACTGAAATGGCGGAACGTAGGTAGAATTATTTATTCATTCATAAGTAAGCAAATCCTCTAAATGTTTTTTTCATATTTTCCAAATTTATAAACCATGGGTTTTATTTCTATTTTTCTTACACACACACACACACACATACACACACACATATATATATATATATATATGCATGTATGTGTGTGTGTGTGTGTGTGTGTGTGTGTGTGTGTGTGTGTGTGAAAAAAAGGAAGTGAATCCGACGGTATGTAGTGTATTAAGAAAAATTGAAAAAACACAGGTTTAAATGAGTTAAGTGGTGAGTTTGTTGGGCGATGCTGCAGTGTTTCGATCTATTAATTAGATCATCTTCAGGGCATTTGTTGGTATATGGAAGGTGAAAAAAAAATTTATTACAGAATAACTGAAGAATTATTACAAATAACGTGCGTGGGCAAATGGACAACTGGTACTATGATGTAAGTAATAGCATAAAAACAACAGATTTAAACGCACCACGAAAGATATGTTTATTCTTATGAAGAGTAAAAAATACTTAGAATATTTTTGTGCTCAAAATATATATACATATATACATTCGCTAATTATATATATATATATATATATATATATATATATATATATATATATTTGCTTATATTTATATATATATATATATTCGTTATATATATATATATATTTGCTTATATATATATATATAATATATATATATATATATTTATATGCCCGTGTGGTTGTGGGTGTATGTGTGTTTATTTACGTGACACAAGCACTTCAGATTTTTTTTAAATATGGCAATTCGTTTACATTTTTATTTTTTTCGCCATTAAAAAATTTTTATGAGGAAAGATAATTGAATAGTTTTTATTTATTTATTTATTTATTTTGATCATTTTACAAGAATTGGTTATTAGATTCACAGGAGAAAAGTGAAAGAAGACATTACTTATATAAATTGATAGGTAGATAACACACACACACGCATACACTTACACACACCAAGACACACACACAAAACACGCATACATGCAGATACGTACGAAGTGCGTGGTGTAACGGCTAAAGTCATGGGAAATGGACTCGTCACCCCGAGTTCTAATCCTGGATGTGGTAATTGCATTTCACTTTGCGCTAATACCATTGGGAAAGGCATGAATCCTACTCTCCTTCCAGCTATGGATAAATAATAGGGGAGACTGGGCACTTTAACCTTGGTTAGGCAACCGGTCTACGAGAGGGAAGACTCTGAATTCAAACCTGTTGAACTCCGCTTAAGAAATTGACCTTGTGTCACATCCTGCTCGTGCGGAGAGGTTGGTAAATATATATATATATATAAGCACATAGATATACACACATACTCAGAGACCGCACACACGCCCAATCATAGGTATAAATATTACATATTTTTATGTATATATACAATTTGCTATATTTCAAACATACCAGTAATACACACACGCATTCACACACTAACACACACGTACACATATATAAATACAGTGAATATACCGAATTTAATGAAATTTTCAGTGTTGATATATTAATCAATAAAAGATATAATGCACCAGTTATTTTATTTAAATACTGTTACAATTTTTCAGGTCAGTTAACTTTGAACCACGCATCTTTAAGAATCTGTGTTACGCCTCAAAGACCCGTGGTTCAAAGTTAACTGACCTGAAAAAATGTAATGGTTTTAAATAAAACACCTAGTGCATTATATTCATCATTCATTAATATATCAACACTGCGGTTAATTCCTGATTTTTTGGTATTTTTTCTTTCTTTCGGCGGGGTGATATACGATGGTGGAATTTAGGTCCGTTAAGTACGATTTAACTTATTATTATATTTTACTACCAGGAGCTATGGATAAACTACTGTATGATAATTTGATTATTGCAAACGTTTGATGTTACTTAAGAGCTATTGCGTATTTCAATATGTAAAAAATATAATAATCTTGATTTAACTCTCTCGTACTCATTCTCAAAAGGCTGGTTGTGAAATATTATACTGCTTTTCCGATGAAAATCTGTGGGGATATCTAAGTTGGGCCGGGAATTCTCCTGATGCTTTCTCACTAAAATATAGGTTAAATTAAAGTAGGAGGTCAGGAGGGCATGAGATCAAAATTACTAAAATGAATTCCGTAATTCCCAATTTCAATATTACAAATAAAACAAATACATAACCTCTTTTTTTTAATTCCTTTTAATTCTATCTTGTACGCAAGACCGTTTGGAATGTTTCATTTTTAAAATTGGGTGAAATGACATGGGAGAAATAAGGAATCTAGTATTAAGCGACATCAGATAATCTGGATTTACATTTTGAAAAATTTGGACGTTTTCATTTTTAATTAGAGGGTGTTGCAGGATGATAACGGACGGAAGATTTAGGAACAAGCGTATTAAGTCGTATAGTTAAGTCGTCGGGGTGGCCTAAAGTCGGTATCAGCCAGGCAGCGAGGGAGTCTATCCCCTTTTCACTAGCGCTAGACCAAGGAGATTGTTTGGGCGTCTGAAGCGGGGCGCCACTCCTACTATCAGCTCCTTACTTTACCGCACATATGTATGTGCTTTCGATACGCTGAGTTGGCGAGGGCCGGAATCGAACCAGAACCATCCAGGATCTCAGCCGGACATGATGTATAAAGACATGTGAATTACCTGTAAATTGTCAATGATTTAGATCGTCTTGTAGTTGATGTCTCAGTGTTTTGATTAATACTCAAGAGTGAAAGAGACCGCATCCGGAACTAGCTGTTATTGGCTCTGATTGGTTAATCAAAAAGCCTTCTGGGCCAATCATATGATCCAGTAATCATTTACGAGTTTTCCTTTGGCTCTGAGACGTGACAAATCCGACAGCAAACGGATATTGCGAACAATATTGTTTGATCATATTATATATATATATATATATATATATATATTATTATATATATATATATATATATCAGCCTGTTAGAATATGATCAAACAATATTGTTAGCAATATCTATTTTAGCAATATATATATATATATATATAATATATATATATATATATTATATATATAATGTCTGTGTGTGTGTTGTGTTGAAAGGATAAATAAATAAAGGAAAGAAAATATTAAATGGATAAAATTAATTTAATGAAGTAGCAACATGTGTTTCGGCCGGTAGTTTGTTCTTGTACACATTGTATTATATGTATTATAATTTTAAATATGAAATAAAATGATAATAATAGAAAATTATAAAATATTTAAGTATACAAAAAAGACAGCATTCTTCAGGGTATGTATGTATGTGTGTATGCATGTGTGTGTGTGTGTGTGTGTGAGTGAAATAATCCAAATGACTAGTAAGTAGGGGATGATTCTATTTGGGATCATCGAAATCTCACTGTACAACCATACTGTCTGCTCTTTTAGGTGCAAACATATATATTCATACGAAAGAATTTTATAAATCCCTAAGAGAACTCAATATATAATAACCATAAAATCAATTTTAAATACCGAGCAATATTTGTTAAGTTTTTCTTTCTTTGAAAGTATATATAATATATATATATATATATATATATATATATATATATATATAATATATATATATATATATATATATATATATATATATATATATATACATATATATATATATATATTATATTATATATATATAATATATATATATATATATATATATATATATATATATGTACAGAGAGAAGACAGAGAGAGAGAGAGAGAGGGGTATGAAAAACACAATCTGTTATTAAAATGAATATATTTTATATCATTTTCGTTGCTAATATTGGCAATGTTTCGATTCATAAAAAATCATCATCAGAGCGTTATGATAATTAGGTCCGTTTTTAGATGTAACTGTTTTTGATCTGGATTCTTCAAGAGAGAAACAGAAAATAATTTGAATTCGAACTGGAAATATTGTTTTTCCCAAAAAGCGTGTATCCCGTGCGTTCGCTTCGTCTTGATCAATCGCTGCGTCACGTTCTTTCGCTGCGTCATTTTCCTTCTGTGTAACACTTTTCTTAAAAAAAAAGAAATATTTCAAATTCAAAAAACAGAAAAATTCTCTTTGTCAAAATATTGTGTTTTTCATAACCTTTTATCTATCTCTCTCTATATATGTGTAGTCGAGATATGAGGAACACAAGGACAGAACTCATACAAAAGTGTGTATGATATATTTCGCTAGAACTTTGAGCTCGGCATCATCAGTCTGTTTATTAGTGAAATATATCTACACACAATTTTGTCTGAGTTCTGTCCTTGTGTTCCTCATATCTCTACTACATTCTGTCGGTTTATTCCTATCCACTTTCCTCATATATATATATAATATATATATATATATATATATATATATATATATATCTGGTGTTGTGTGTGTGTGTGTGTGTGTGTTTTGGCCAAAATTTCTAATCCATATTTTGTTGATAACTGACGAGATTTTATCCGATATTTTCAAGTTGTCTTGTTTTTTTTTTTAATGACTGGGTGGAGTTAGTTGATAAGTGTACGAAGGTTACATCACTAGTAGTACTTTAGGCACATCGTAGTGTCATCCTCTGATTTGCCGCTGTGTCTTACCACATTGCGTGTTAAAAAGTACCAGGAACTACATCTTCATCAGGAGATGGCACTACGAATTGCCGAAAGTACTTGTGATGAAACATTCGGTGGACTTATCAATTGAGTCCACCTTGACGTTAAAAAAATGGCCAGACAACTTGAAAATATCGTCAGATGAAATGTCCGTCGTGTTCAACAAAACACACACTAACACACACACATTATATATAAATATATATATATATATATATATATATATATATATATCAAGATAAACTACGTTCATGTGTGTTAAACAAGATGGAGACATCACTACAATGCATGTAAACTCCTGAAATAATAGACCATGTCACTAAGCAATATTTCATTTACTGAAAGTGACGTCAAAGTCATGGACTGCTTGGGACAGGTTATCAATCACAGGCAGGGCCTGTGGATATAGCACCTTATGATAATTTTATTATTACAACGTTTGATGTGTTTACTCAGGAGCTATTGCTAAATAGTTCAATATGCAAAACGTATAATAATCTTAAGTTAACTCCCTCTCACTCTCTTTTTATTTCTTTTTTTTCCTTCTATTCATCTTTTCATCAGGTTTGATTGAAACCAATTAGCGTTATCACTTCCGCGCATTCCCCCCCCTCTCTCTCTCCCTCTTTCTTTCTTATTATATTTTTTGTGTTGCACTCTTTTTTCTTCGCTTTCTTTTTTATAATAAAAACGGAATGGTCCATTATCTATCTGAGGTGTCGACCCTACTAAGAAATAAGAATTCGGTGGATAAGTGATACCAGATAATCAGGATTGTTTGCATATCATCTCATTTTTAACCAGAAGTTATTGCAAGATGATAACGTCTGGAATATCGAGGAACAACAGTATTGAAAATATATAGATATGGAAATTAGACCAGACTGATAGGATCAAGTGAGAATTCTTTCCACCGTATCAGTGTTCCTGTTGGGTAATACCATATGGATTATTATGTAGGTGGCTCTGTTGAGAAAGACACCAATCGCCGTGCCATTACTACAAAAGCCCAGTTAATCGACGGAATTCAGATATTTTTGAGACTCTTCCCAGGGAAACTGTAACATCAGCTTGATCCAGATTCCGGAGCGGGATTAAGGCTGTGATCGACGTTAATGGCGGTTATTTTGAGTCAACTTGTTGACAGTAGTGTAAATCCCGTGCCTGTTGAATTTCCTTACAATCCATTAGAATTCTGTAGTTACCAAACATTTTTCTCTTTCTTGTGAAACTGTCAAATTTATTCCGACACCCCCTCTCTCTCTCTCTCTCTCTCTTCTCTCTCTCTCTCTCTCTCTCTCTTCTCTCTCTCTCTCTCTCTACATTATATATATATATATATATATATATATATAATATATATATATGGGTAAATAAAATGGGAGTTAATCCGACAGTATGTGGAGAAAGGTAGACAACACAAGATATTGTAGAAAATGCATGTTTGTCTACATTTCTCCATATATATTATATATATATATATTATATATTATATAATATATGAATATATATTTATATATAATATATATATATATATTATTTATAAGGAAGTAGAGGAAAGTTTCAAGGGTCACTATGGTTCAAATCCTAATGAATCATCAGGACTACCTTATACTAAAACATTATTTGCATACTATATATATATATATATATATATGTGTGTGTGTGTGTGTGTGTGTGTGTTTGTGTGTGTACATGGTTTTACTGTAGTATGCTTAAGAAAGATATCCTCACAAGTGTTTTTTTTGATTAGTTGCCTGCACGCGCATGTGTGTAAGTTCCACGGATGCTTGTTTAATACATGGTTTGTCGATGTGTGCAAAACCGTTGTACGTTTTAAACTGGCTTCAAATCTGCCCGAAAACGCTTGTAGCGTTATTGTATCGACCGTCCAAGCGGGTTTTAAAATTGTTTTCCAACTAGGAGCTTAGATTTTCGTTCGGCCTCCTTCTTAATTGAGCTAAAAAATAAGCCGGACGTCTCATCATCTTCACCAGAACAATTCCAAGATGGAATTGGAAAATAATGGACTTTTCTTTTGTTTTACCTTTCTTCTTCTTCTTCTTCTATTTATATTATTATTATTATTATTATTATTATATATTATTATATTATTATTATTCTTTGTTGTTCTCTTTATTTTTGTTGTCATGTTTTGCTCATTTTTCTTACATTTTTTTTCTTTCTTATGTTTTTTCTGTTGTTGTTTTTTCCTGATTTTTCTCACATTTTTCTTTTCTTTGTTTCTTTTTTTTTTCTTTACTTTTTTTTTTTTTGAAGAGAGAGTTCCGAGAGTTTTTGATGAATCGACAATTATCGAAAATGAATTCCGTAGAATGGTTTCTCTTCACTCAGCGAAGAGAAGCCAAATTTCCTAGTAGTCAAATGCAAAAGTCAGTTTTACATGGCATTTCAATTACAGCACTCCCATTCACACACTGTTTATAATTTCTCAAGATTATGTTACACACACATAGATATACAGCGCCAACCAAGCGTATCAGTAACACAGGGATCTGTGCGATAAAGTGAGGAACTGATGGTATGTGTGGTGCTCCACCTCAGACGAAGAAACAGTCTCCTTGGTCTAGCGCAAGATAGACCCCTCGCTGTCTGTCTGATACCGACTTTAGGCCACCCTGACGAGTTTGCTTACTCTTACGTATATTAAAAGGTGTGTCATAAAAGTATTGATATTGAAGCTGCATTTACCAAGATAGAAATGAAGAATAAATGGAACGTTAATTTTTCAGAATACAAGGTGTGTCAAAAAGTACAGGTTTTAAAGTTGTATTTACCGAGATAAAAATGAAGAATAAAATATAGAACGTTAATTTTTCAGAATACAAGGTGTGTCAAAAAGTACAGATTGTAAAGCTGTATTTACCAAGATAGAAATGATGAATAAATGGAACGTTAATTTTTCAGAATACAAATTGTGTCAAAAAGTACAGATTTTAACGCTGTATTTACCAAGATAGAAATAAAGAATGAATGGAACGTTAATTTTTCAGAATACAAGGTGTGTCAAAAAGTACAGATTTTAAAGTTGTATTTACCAAGATAGAAATGGACGATGAATGGAACGTTATTTTTTTCAGAATACAAGGTGTGTCGAAAAGTGCAAAAAATCTCGATACTTTTTAGCCACACCTTGTATATATGTCAATAAAAATTGAGGAACACAGTGGATAAAAACAAAAACCATTAGATTTAATTAATATTTCGCGGCGAAAATTGAACTTTCACTCACTTACAACCAGCAATAAATGATAATGGTTCTTTACATTTTGAAATTTTTGGCTTTTGAATAGGTAACTTCTTCCATTTAATTTTCTATATTTAATTGCCTTTCTGTTCAATAAGTCTCGTGCTGCTTGGAGCTATCTTGACTGTGTGGCAACGATTTGAACTCCGAAACCACGTTTGAATTCATCGGTAATCGTCTGAAGAACAGAAAACAGAACAGAAAAACAGAACCCGAGTTTACTTTGGCCAGAAATTTTTGTTTATACATAATGAACATAATAAAGATGGGGACAACAGTCCGAAATATCATAATTATTCATTGTCTCTTTTCTCTAAAACGTATTCGTTCAGCATGGACTCTCTAGAATTTATGATAAACAGTTGAACAATGGATAAAGACAAACAATTTCTATGCATTAGAGAATTCAATTCGTGATTATGGACCATTTCCACTCGAGGAAATGGTCCATAATCACGATGCCCCGGTATTTAAGGCCTTGTCATTCACAAATTAATTTGCTATGTTTATTAAAATTGAACATTGAGCTCTCAGACGTAACCTGAACTCTGCAGCAACAGAGATACTACTGTTAGAGAAATGGACCAGCTTAGAATCATCCTTATACCAAGAAACTTGGTACCTCACCAAAGAATATATATATATATATATATATATATATATATATATATATATGGTCATCCATAGAAACGTGTTTCGACTTATCAAGTCTCTTCAGTGTGGCTAAAAATTTTGTAAGCTACCTACAGCCGGAATTGAAATCCGACTGGTGGAGTGTCAGTCCGGCAACTTAACCAATAGGCTGTCTTCACTTAAAGAATGGGAAAAGGGATTTGAACTGTTTTAATACACACATCGCTTTGGATTTGGATCAGATTTTTAGATGTTTGTTTATTTTAGAAGCATTGTTGGATAAAGTATATATTAATATTTATATTTTTGCTTGAAGACAATTACAATGCGCATATCGCATAAAATTCGATAATTATAGAAGATAATAATGACAAATGCATTTCGCAAAGAATTATTAGGGGTGTAGAACATCGTACAGACTGTTTTCATAAATATATAAATATATATATATATATATATATATATATATATATATATATATATATATATAAGATCCCTTACTAACCGACCATGAACGGGTTAAATCTCTTGTTTTTTGAAAAAGAGAATTTTGCTATTTTTGAATTTGAAGTATTTCTTTTTCTTTTAAAGACTGTTACGCCAAAGGAACACGGTATAGCGAAAGACCGAGACGCAGCGAATGAACAACACGAAGCGAACGCACGGGGGACTCACTTTTTGGGAAAAACAATGCTTCCGGTTTGAATTTAAATTATTTCCTGCTTCTCTCTTGATGAGTCCATATTAAAAATATTTGCATCTTAAAACGGACCTAATTATCATTCTGCTCTGATGATGATTTTTTATAAATCGACAAATTGTCAATATTAGCAATAAAAATAATATAAAAATATATTCATAAAATGAATGTGGGTTTTTCATAACCCTTTTCTCTCTCTCTCTCTCTCTCTCTCTCTATATATATATATATATATATATATATATATATAATATATATATATATAATTTGAAAGGAGGAAAACTCAACACCGTTATTCCATGATAAATTTATTTCGACCAAAATTGGGGCCTTTATAAATCTAAGTTGATTTAACAAAGCTCCCCAAAATCAAGTCTCATCAGATGGATAATCATCAATAATTAGATATATATATTGCTCTGTATATAATCTAAAAATACTATTGTACATTGAGCTCTCTGTAGTGATTTAAAAATTCACTGTATTTATACATACTGGATCATACAATATAATACAGTGTGTCTTAGATATCACATATAGAATCATCCCTTACTACCATGTTTTGGATACCTCATATATATATATATATAATATTATATATATATATATATATATATATATATTTATATCTATGTCTTTTTTATGCTGAAGTTGGGCGTTATCATGAAGTATTAAAAAATTGAAAATTAAAAAATAATAAAATGAATGAAGGAACTCGATGTTGTGGAGTACAGGATTCACTTATCTTTTATTATTTATTCTCATAAATTTTCGGGATCGTTAGATTCCCTTCCTCAGATGAATGTCCTTCTTGTTGAACGGATCCTTTATCTTTGTTGTTATTGAAAACGGCCGCGTCTGTAATATATATATATAATATTATATATATATATATATTATATATATATTATTAAAATAAGTGTATTTTGGCAGCATTTTTTCTTTTATACAAGTTTTGTTGAACTGTACAGACAATAAACTGGTGTAACAGTCCACCAAAGGGGGGGGGCACAAGTTTGTGAGAAGGAGAGGGGTATAGTCCACTATACCCCTCCCCTTCTCTCAACTTGTGCCCCCCTCCCAAAAAAAATCACTACTGCATTGCTCGCTCGAACCACTACCATTCCTACAACCCCCCCTACCAATTGTTATTACCTCCCACTTCTAATTCCTTGCTACTACTCGTTCTCGTTAAAAACGAGACACGAAACCATACCATCGTTTCCTACCTGATGATGGCAAACTGTATTGCCGAAAGTGCTCGTTTTGAAACCTTTGGTGGACTGTTACACCAGTTAGACCCCGACACCAAAAAGATGTCCCGAAAATTAGAAAGGATCAACCAAAAACTTGTCCGACAAGAATTGTCTGTACAGTTCAACAAAACTTGTATATATATATATATATATATATATAGAGAGAGAGAGAGAGAGAGATTATGGACTCTCTCGTCGATTTTCGACGCATGAGGCTTCATACACACAATGAACACCCACACAGTGATTTGTTTATAGTGGTGAAGGCTTGTGTTTGACCATCCACACTTTTTGGCACAGTCGATAGGAAAGAATTGGTACATCAAGGGTTGCCACAAACCCAATCAACGTCCGACCTCTGGAATTTTGAATTCAGAGTTATCCCTCTCCTAGACTGGTTACCTACCCAAGGCTGAAGGGCCCAGCCTGCCCTACTATTTAACCCATAGATGGAGGGAATTTTGAATTCAGAGTTATCCCTCTCCTAGACTGGTTACCTACCCAAGGCTGAAGGGCGCAGTCTGCCCTACTATTTAACCCATAGCTGGAGGGAGAATATATGGATTCATACCTTTCTCAAGGGTATTAGTGCTATGTGAAATGCCAACAGCCTCGTCTAGGAATTGAAACCGAATCGACGAGTCTATTTTCCACGACTTTAACCACTAGCCCACGCGCCTCCATCACATAGATAGATAGATAGATAGATAGATAGATAGATAGATAGATATTTATATGCATGTATATGTATACGTATATCTTATAGTTGTGGATGCTGCATAAAATAGCATTAAAATGCAAACCTTGAACAACAACAACAATAATGTGCCTTTGTTTTTGTGCGTATACGGAGTGTATGCATAAAATATTCCTTGTATTTCTGTTGTGTTCTGCGGGCGGTAAATTCACATAACGAAATCACAGTAATCTTAGCTGATTACGTTGTTTGTCATTTCTGATTCACCTAAGTACATAGAATGAAAAATTACATACGAGATAAGAAATCGTCTTAGAGAAAATATATTTGAAATGCAGGAATAAATAAAATGAAGAAAAAAAAGGGGGAGGGGGGGAGGAAAAGAAAATACACTTAAGACTTAGGCCCATAAAAATATAAGAATTCTAATTCCTTTTACAGAAAATCGATTTATATTGTTTTGTATTTAAGTTAATGAAATTTATTTTAAGACATTTCGGTCCACGCAAACATCCGAATCCTTGAGTAACTTTTCGTAGCCGGTTAGTGACTTAGTGGTAAAGGAATAAGCGAGCAATAACAGTGTATGTTCGTACATCCTCCGCCACGGGATTAGTTGTTTCGTTCAATCGCATATTCAACCCGAGCGAGTTATTTAATGCCATATATATATATATATATATATATAATATACCAAGCGTGTTGGTAAATCCTCGCGGTGAGAAAAAAAACAGCAAATAGTTTGATTGTAAAAATATACTACCAAACATCAACCGGGCAGAAAAAAAATTTGGAAAAAATGAAAAAGACCAAGATAGCCGTACCAACAAAAAGTAATCTATTGGTACAGTATTTGGCCAAATAAAAACAATTATATATATATATATATATATATATATATATATATATATATATATATATATATATATATATATAATTGTAAACAGGTACAAGTGAAACCTACACGAGTTTCACCATAAGGATCTAAAGGGTTAAATCCACTGGATTAATCAATATCTTGATTAATCCAGTGGATTTAACCCTGAAGATCCTTATGCTGAAACTCGAGTAGGTTATCACTTGTACCTGTATTACAATAAATTTGCTCTACTAATGTATTGAGCACTTTTTAATTTGTTATATCGCTGCCTTACCTTTCTGAATTTTGCATCAACTAACCATTGTGACCCTATTCACTGGTAAGTCACCTTTTCCATATATATATATATATATATATATATATATATATATATATATATATATAATGTAGAATTAAACAAAAGGCACGTCTCCTGTTTAACAATTTTATCAACCATCTGTTCGACCTTTCTGGACAACTTTTTGTTTAGTTCTACATGTATAAATGAAAGAATGCTGCCCAAACACACACCCCCCCCCACACACACACACACATATATATATATATATATATATATAATTGAAGTTGTCGGCGTGGCCTAAAGTCAGTATCAGCTAGATAGACAGCAGCGGAGTCTATCCCCTTTTCACTAGCGCTAGACCTAGAAGGTTGTTTTTCTTTTTTAGGTTATCTTCGACTCCGACTCCGACTCCTCTATTTTTGGCACGCCGACCCCGATTCCTCTTTATATAATTAAGTGATTAAAATTCCCAATAAATATTCAGGCATGTAGAGTAGAAACATAAAACCTTCGACTTCGATTAAGACTCCTATATTTTAGCACCTGTGACACCGACTCCGACTCTGACTTCTCTTTATGTCATTGATTAAAATTCATAGTAAATGTAAAACTGTTTTTTTTTTAATAATCTATAAAGAGAGTATACTGTATAACTTTACGGACTAATCTAGGGCCATCTATACATATATATAAAGGGCAGTTGATGTGTATGTAGGTATGTATGTATGTCCGGAGTAAACTGCTAAAATAAAACAGTTAATGATAAAGTAAATATATAAACACATTCACTATCATCAGAGCTTGCTTTTTGTGCAAAAATAATGACGATTTGATTTATATTCGTAAACATATTTAAAAATTAGAATTTGAATCGTAAGAGAGGGAAATGTCATTCGTGGTGTTCGTGATTAAAATATAAACAAATCAATTATGGAAGACAAAAACAATCAATGGATCTGTGAAACTAACCGTTAACCCTCCCCCTCTACCCTGGCAACGGCGGGTAGCCGCTTTTGTTTTAAATATAAAATCAACTCGGAATCATTAGAGTTTTACCGACTATTTTATGACAGGATTGACTAGCTAATTACTTCCAAATCCAAATCCAAATCCGATTCCATGAATCCGACTCTGACTTCACAGACATACTAAAAAGTCGACGGGGTGGCTTAAAGTCGGTATCAGCCAGTCAGCGAGGGAGTCTATCCCCTTTTCAATGGCGCTAGACCAAGGAGATTGTTTTAGCTTCTGGGGTGGAGCGCCACACTTACCATCAGCTCCTTACTTTACCGCAGAGATCCCTGTGCTATTCATACGCTGAGTTGGCGAGGACCGGTATCGAACTAGGAACCTTGTGGTTTCTAGCCGAACGCTCTACCGACTGAGTTAACCCGGCACCTATTTGCATGCAATTAAAAGATTTCCTATTTTCTGTTTGTTCCGTCTATAGTCTCAAATGTAAACTGTTTAGTAAAATGTTAAAACCTATTAAACTCCGCTTGTGTTAAATCCTGTTCGTGTGGATGGGTTGGGTAATAAATCCACGTACATGATGTTTCAGCTGTGTGCATTTTTTCTGCAGTTGCTCAAATACCTGTTCACAAAACCATTCGGAATTTAAAATGTGACTATCCAAATCGTCCAAGATGAAATGTAAAAATGTAAAACCTGATTATCTGGTGTTACTTATCCGCCGAATTCTTATTTTTATGTGTGTCTAAAAAATGGACTATTCCGTTTTATTATAAAGAAAGAAAGGTAAGAAAAAGGACATGCTACACAGAAAAAAACTTTGCGGAATTGATTAGGATTATGACACCAACTCCAACGTCCGACAATAAACTCTTCCGTCCTTCTCCTAGACTGGTTTCCTAAATAATGTTAAAGAGCCCAGTCTGTCCTACTAATTACCCATAGCTGGAGTGAGAATAGTTGAATGCATACATTTCCCATTAGCATTAGCGTTAAAAGAAATATTTATATTTATATATTATGTGTTTGTACATATATACACACATATATTCAAACAAGATCGACCAGAGTTCAAATCCTAGTCCTATGTGTTTGCATTTCACATAGCGCTTATACTCTTAGGAAAGGTATGCATCCAACTACTCTCCCTCAAGCTATGGGTAAATAGTAGGGCAGACTGGAATCTTTAATAATGGCAAGGTAACCAGTCTAGGAGAAGGAAAACTTTAAATTCAAACCTTCTAAACGACGTTTAAGAAATCGACCGCGTGTTGCATCCTGCTCGTGTGGAGGGGTTGGTATATATATATATATATATATATATGGAATAATCATGACAAGCAAAATCGGCGAATACCATGTGCGACGTGAGGAACATTGTACAGCTGCTTCGACCTAATTTGGTCTCATCAGCAGTGTATACCTACGATATGCCCCCGACAGAGATCGAACCGAAGAACCCAGAATGCAGAGCCAGAGACTCTACCCCTAGGCCGGCCGGCCACGCCACACACAAAACTCGCCAAATCAACTTGTCAATCATAAGTGCGCGACTACTATAACATGTTCTATAGATCATGATATATATATATATATTATATATATATATATATATGTGTGTGTGTGTGTGTGTGTGTGTGTGTTGTGTGTGTGTGTGAAAATGGAAAAGGAATTGAATCCGACAATGAGGAAAGATGAGTAAAAAAAAGAAATGTAGATGGATAAAATGAATTTAATCGATATCACATTAATCGATATCACTTACACATGTGTTTCGGTCAGTTTATGTATGTATTATTTCGCACGCATAGAAGATTCGACCTTCATCAGAGTGAACATTTATTTTTGAAATAATAAAAAATAAAAAATAAATGTTCACTCTGATGAAGGTCGAATCTTCTATACAATCTTATATATATATATATATATATATATATATATATATATATATATATATAAACACGCTTCACGTTATATTAACGTTGAAAAAGACACTTTTTTTATTTTATCATATTAAAATATTCTAACATTTTTGACCGTCTGAAGATTGCATAAAATGCATGAAACTGCAGTTACAAAAAATTAATACCACAATATTCAATCCCTGATTGTAAAACCTGCTCTGCTATTTTAGCATTGAGCACCTTCATATGCTAAAACATTTCATATTCTTTCTTCTTCGTTATATTATATTATATTATGTTATATATACTAGCAAATATATGCACCCTCCGGGTGCAAGTATTTAAGTTTTAATGTAATAGAATATATTAAATTAGAAAGGCTAATGAAACTAAATAAGAATGCAGATAAAATGATTTGAAACAGAGGGGTGTATAATCGAAAAATAGAACAACTGAAACTTACACTTCTATCACTCTCGTCTTTCATTACTAAATTTTCCTAATTTAATAACTTAGTTAAAATAGGAAGTAAAGAATAAAATCAGAATTATTTCTTCTCGTTAATCGATTTCTTTTAAGATTTATTGAAGAGATTTTTTATCATATTCATTAAGATAAAACCATACGATTAAAAATCAATAATACTAAGCACATATTTATTAAAATCAAATTTTTAATTTCAATATGCAAATAAGCCTTCCTGTTCACACTGTAAATTGCTATTTTAGTGTATATATAAATACAATTGCATATTATTCATTTGTAGATATGATTAACAGTATTATTAATGTGAAACAATTTTATTAGGGATTGAGGTTTAAATAAAAATAAAATCATGGAGAATGTGACGTAATTAACAAAGGGAATTGTGACTTGAGTAGTGATATAGTTTCGGTTACAGACAGAAAAGCAAACAATCTCCATTATAATAAGATATATATATATATATGTGTGTATTTGTGTGTGCGTGTGTGATGGATCTTTTTATTGACAGATCATTGTGTTTGTATACATGTATGTATATACGTATAAATTACAGAATTGCAAACAATTTGTCTAACACACACACACAGACTCTCTCTCTCTCTCTCTCTCTCTCTCTATCACACACACACACACACAGACTCTCTCTTACACACACACACACACGCACACACCCATACACACATACCACACACACACACACACACATATATATATATATATATATATTATATATATAATTATTTGCTTTGTTAGACTTATCGATATAATTCAGGCGTCTGTGTGTTATCTCTGTATATTAAATCAAATTACTTGGAAAATATTTGGGGTGAAAGCATTTTGGGAAAAAAGCCGTTTAGGAATAAACAAAATGTATTGGAAAATTGCAGACTCTATCTCAATTTCGAATTAACAACTGCTCTGTCTACATTTATGTAGAACGCAGCATTTAAGAAATACTACCATTTATACCATCTCACAAGGGTACCCAAAGTGTTTTAATGGGTAGCCAAATAGATTAGCAAACCATTGTTAATGAGTTCGGTTCTCACTGGGTGCCCCAGATCTCGGGTTTGATTTGTTTTACGGCATATCAACCTCGGTAGGTCATTTAATGCCGATAAGGTTTTTGAAATAAATTTATTCTTAATGGATAATCAAATTTTGTTTATAAACTCGTGTTTTTCGATTTAATCCATAGATTTGACCCTAACAGGTACTACCATTCCGTGTCAGAGTGGACCAGGGAGCAATGGTGATGAAGGCGTGCTCCACATTCCTCAGATCTCCAAAAATGGAACCTCACCATCAGATAGAGTTTAACGTCATTCCCAGAACATGAAGACCCTCAGCCACTGCCTTCTAGCACCCATATTATAAAAAGGGTTGGTGCTTGCCATAAGGGCAATAAGGTTGCAGTAATCATATAAGTGCTAGGGCTTAACGGGACCAGTCGATTGACCGCCCGTCTAGTCTAAGTAAGGGTCTAAGTGGAGTGTTGCAGGTCATGGACTGCTCATCCACCAAGACTCCATCCTTAAGCATTACAGGTCACCACCCACGGCCAACAGGTGGTCCCATTTTGGAGAGCCTTACCCCTCTGCAGAGGTACAGTCGGTGCATTCTAATGGCTATGTGCCACAACAAAGGTAAGTAAGTAAAATCGTCGGGGCGGCCTAATGTCGGTATCAGCCATGCAGCGAGGGAGTCTATCCCCTTTTCACTAGCGCTAAACCAAGGAGATTATTTTAGCGTCTGAGGTGGAGCGCCACACCTACCATCAGCTCCTTACTTTACCGCACAGATCCCTGTGCTACTCATACGCTGAGTTGGCGAGGGCGGGTATCGAACTAGGAACCTTGTGGTTTCTAGCAAGTAAATAAGTATTATGCTCAAGCTGGCTGACTCACATGGTGTAATGGTTATCAAGCGAGGTTAGCAGAGCATTGTTAGTGAGTTCGTTTCCCACCGTGTGTCCCATACATCTGGCCGTGTGCTACAACTAAGGTAAGCTTATTAATTAGATATGTTCAAGCTGGCTACCTCATGTGGGGTAATGGTCATGAAGCTAGATTAGCTGACCATTGTTAATGGGTTCGTTTCTCACCGGGTGTCCCATTCATCTGGCCGTGTGTCACTAGTAAGGTAAGTTAATTAATTAGATATTATGCTTAAGCATGCTGCCTCACATGGTGTAATGGTTATCAAAATAGTTTAGCTTATCATCGTTAATTGAGGAGTGAATAATAATAATAATAATAATAATAATAATAATAATAATACCAAAGGAGACCAGGCCTGGTGTTACTTAACAAGAATAAGGGAACTTGTGAACTCCCCTGGATTTTGCAGTTCCGGCAAATCACCGAATGAAAAGTAAAATAAAACAAAAAGAGAGTCAAATACCAGGACCTTGCCAGAGAACTAAGGAAACTATGGAACATGAAGGTGAAGTTCGTGCCGATAGTAATTGTTGTCCTTGGAATTATAAAAGAGTCTCGGTAAACTGGAAATCAAGAAGAATCGAGACCATCCAAACTACAGCATTGTTAGGATCAGCTAGAATATTCAGTAGAGTCCTGGATACCTGAGGAGACTTGCTGTCACTCAGCTTCCAGTAACTAACAGCTACGGCAGGTATGAAAAACTCGAATAATAATAATAATAATAATAATCTTATTATAATGGAGATTGTGTGTTTTTCTGTCTGTAACCGAAACTATATTCCTACTCAAGTCACAATTCCCTTAGTTATTTAACTCACATTCTCCATGATTTTATTTTATCTAAATCTCAATTATTAATAAAATTGCCTTACATTATTAATACTGTTAACTATGTCTACGTACTGATAACATGCAATTATATTTATATATACAACAAAATAGCGGTTTACAGTGTGAACGGGAAGCTAAATTTGCATATTAATATTAAAAATCGAATTTAATAAATATGTGCCTTAGTATTATTGATTTCTAAATATTTGGTTTTATCTCAATGAATATAAGCAAAAATCTCTTCAATGAATCTTAAATGAAATCCATTAACAAATAAATAACTGTCATTTTATTCTTACTTCCTCTTATAACTAAATACTTAAATTAGAAAAAATAACAATGAAAGACGAGAGTGATGGAAGAGTAAGTTTCAGTTGTTCATTTTTATTATACTCCCTCTGTTTCAAATCTTTTTATCTGTATTCTTATTTAGTTTCATTAGCCTTTCTAATTTAATACAATATTTTATTACATTAAAACTTAAATACTTGCACTCGGAGGGTGCATATATTTGCTAGTAATAATAATAATCTTAAAAGTACACAAAAATTAAGTCACCTGGAATAGATAAACTTTTGTCTCCTCCACCAGCATCTATCATCCTTCACACATCAACTGATGATAAAACTCATATCAGCAATCATCAGAGAACCTGAAAAGATTCCCTTAAGTGGTGTTATATACAGTCACTGGACCCAACAAAGAACACGGAACACTTGTATAAATAAAAATACAAAATCATATTTTCATTCCTAGGTTAATTGTAGACTGAGAGTCGTCGGCAGAGGTTGCACATACACCAGAGTCTTCGGGGTTTCTGACTGCAAGCGACCTCAGTCTCGATCTCGATTTGTCCAACCCAGATTTCTAAGGGCTTTTTATAATTGTTCAACTCACAGGGACACGCCTATTTGATCGTGGCCCCTACACTGTTTTTCTGTAGACCACCTCCTCGCCCACGCAGCCAATTCAATGCGTTCCAGGCCATATCCTGTTTTTGTTGTCAGGCCAGGTTTGACACCCACGTATTTTCAAACAAATTATTTGCGGGGTTTTATTTCTTACCGCAATGGTGTACTAATAGGATTAGTATATATATATATATATATATATATATATATATATATATATATAATATATAGATAGATAGATAGATAGATAGATAGATAGATAGATAGATAGATAAAAGGTGGCTTACCAGTGAATATGGGCACGATCGTTGGAGGTGCACAGAATCCAGGGGTTAAGTCCGCGATAAAACAAATACAAAGTGCTCAATACAAAGTAGAGCAAATTTATTAAAGAATCGATACAACAGAAACCTACTCGAGTTTCAGCATAAGGATCTTCAGGGTTAAATCACTGAATTAATCGAGGTACCGATTAATTTGCAGCCGATTACTCACGTGTGTTCGTTGAAATAAAATGAAAGATCCAACTCGATTGTGATGGGTAACCTCACAATTCGATAGTCGCCCATCTTTCGTTTTGTTAATACTCGAAAAACAAGTTTCTGGTGAATTCGAAATAAAACATAAACAAGCCGTGCGCTCCGCTATAATTGGTAAATGATGAATCGGTGGTATTCGAATGAACCACGTGTAAAATCGTCTGCAATTAATCGATACCTCGGATTAATTGCAGTGATTTATCCAGCTGAAGATCCATTATGGTGAAACTTGAGTAGTAAGTTTCTACATTGTATCCATTTCT
>CM042165.1:68930660-68935660 GCA_023376005.1 Doryteuthis pealeii
ATTCTTTCAGCAGAGTCTAAGCAAGGTTTTGAATTCAGAGTTTTCCTTCTCCTAAGCTGGTTGCCTACCCAAGATTAAAGAGCTCCAGCCTGTCTACTTATTTACGCCATCGCTAGAGGGAGTGTAGAATTCATACCTTTCCAAGGCTATGATTACAATGAAATACGCCCGCTGAAAATGAAAATTAGAAAAGTATATTAAAATTTATTATCATTATTATTATTATTATTAGTAGTAGTAAGTCAGTAGTAGTATACTCCATTTTTCCACAACCCACCTTCGCGGTGGTTTGCTGATGATTGAGAGACGCAAGTTTCTGGTTTTGGGTCTCCGGACTCATCTGCGTATTCTATCTGATCTTTACCAATGTGTAGTATGGATGTCTGCGATTCTTCCTCTGATTTCCAGATCCTGCCAGTCCTTTTTTTCCAAGTTTTATTGAACGCATTCCAAGTGCAGCAACTAACTACAATTTGTAATCACTTTCACTCTTAATATTTCCACAGCTTTTCATTCTCTGGGCAAGGTCCGGTTATTTATCCATCTTTTTCATATTCCTTCAGCTTTCACGCTGTGATCTGCTGGGACCGCAATGTCCAGCAGTTGAACACGTTTTCTTTTTTTTCTTTTTCCTTTTTTGTTAATTAACACCTTTAGGTCTGGTCTCCTCGGCAGGATAGGGTGATCCATCTTTGTTCTCAAAGTCCCAGATAATTTTTCTGGGTTTTTCAATTCTCCAGAACAGATTCTGGTTTTGCATATACCTTTTCACCTAGCTATATTAACAATATTTCGATTTATAAAAATTCATGCATCATAGATAATGATATTAATTAGGTCCGTTTTTTAGATGTAAAATGTTTTTTAATCCAGACTCATCTTTTCTGCTTCTCTCTCGATGAGTCCGGGATTAAAACTTTTTAGCACTCTAAACGGACATAATTAGCATTTGCTCTGATGATGATTTTTTATAAATGAAATATTTGTCAATATTAGCAATGAAAAATGATATAAAAAATATATCATTTTTAACATATTGTGTGTTTTCATACTCCCTTTTATCTATACATTTACATTCGGATTCATTTCCTTACTGCTTTAACTATATATATATATAATATATATATATATATATATATATTATAAAGTAGTCATCAAGGGCGGCCTAATGTTCAGTATCAGCCAGAACAGCGAAGGGAGTCTATCCCCTTTTTAATAGCGCTTAGACAAACCATCAGCACCCTCAATACTTTACTGCAACAGATGCCTTGTGCTACTCATACGCTGGTTGGCGAGGATCCGATATCGAACCAGGAACCTTGTGATTCCTAGTCGAACGCATCTACCGACGAGATAAAACCGGCCCTTGGAATTCAAGTTTGGGGTGTATTTCGAAAAAACATATTGTAGTGCTAAGATTTTGTTTTTTGATTTATGTATTCTGCTTTCATAAAGTTTCCTTAATGGATTTAAGGCTAAATGTTAAGCTATCAAATTCGGTAAACCAAATGATAGAAAACTAAATGATAACTATGAGGCTCCGATGTGGTCACAGTTGAGCTTAACGAGCTAGTCATGACCAATCAATGCATGTGTGCAATATAAGTAGTTTTGGTTGCTTACTTTTGACTCGTAACCAATTCTGTATTTTGTTGTTCATGATATTTGATTTTTTTTCTACTTTTCTTGGCTGGTTTTTATCAATTTAATGGAAAAACAATTTTAAATCTTCCAAACTTATTTGAAAATCCTTAAAATACAGTCATAGAAGTTTTGGATTTGGTTTATGTTTTCACATACTAAGTTAAACGCCTTGCTCTATTGTTTGTGTAGTGCGATAGCAATTGGCGTGTTATCTCAATTTTTCATATGTCTCCTACAGCGGTAGACTATATAGAGATGGTTTGGAGGAATAGAAAAACTAGCCTACGGAGAAGTTAAGAGAGAGAAAGCTTAGATAAGCTAGAGAATTACTACTACGACTACAACAAAGAAGTACGATAACTACACATCACAACAGTTTGTTTTGGGGTTTTTTTTTTTCTTTTAAATTAAAACAAAATGTTTAATAAATTTCTGTCTCTCAATTGTGTTTTTTTGATGATTGTTTCTTTGGTGCGAGTTTTCTTCGTTTGAAATGGTCAAAAGACAAGGATTACAACTGATACTACATCGTTATACTGTAGAATACAGTTTGGCTCACAGACGGAATTAACATCTGATACATATTTCTACTGCATATGGTACTGACAAAATGGCAAACCTCGAACTCATTTACACCGTGAAATTTCCGTGGCCCATTGAATGTCGGTAAATAAATAAATCCGTCCAAGGCACAACTTTTGTTAATTTTTTTTTTTAATTCTATTTATTTATTTTTAATTTATTTTTATTTTTATAGGACAAATGTTTTTGTAAACAGGTTTGAAAGGTTGGGAGCTCATTAGGTTCCAAACAAGCGGCATCGACTGTTCGAAAATCTTTACGCGCTTGTTTTTTGTCTCCAAGGAACGGAATCCTCGGTTGAACCATTCTTTGTTCTTTGGTTTCTTCTTTCTTTTTATTCAGTCGTGAGTGGGGTTATCTTTTTGTTTCGCGTAGCTCAATTTATTATTGTATAACAATATGGGTCCATTTTCAACTATCATCTATATATCAATGCAAGGAAAACAACAAGAAAATGTTTGAACGACCTACACCTGAATTCTCATAAAGAATAATATTCATGGTCTTTAACAAAAACGCAAAATGATAAATTGTTTTGCCAAATATAAATATATATATAAGGGCTGGGTTAGCTTCAGTCGGTAAGAGCGGTTCGGCTAGAAAACCAACAAGGTTCCTAGTTCGATACTGGCCCTCGCGAACCCAGCATATGAGTAGCACAGGGATCTGTGCGGTAAAGGAGCTGATGGTAAGTGTGGCGCTCCACCTCAGACGCTTGGTCTAGCACTATTGAAAATGGGATAGACTCCATCGCTGATTGGCTGATACCGACATTAGGCCGCCCTGACGACTTTATTTTATATATATATATATATATATATATATATATATACCAACGAGCAACGTCAATTATTTATGTAGAGATTACAGGTTTCAATTTTCCAAGATTAGTTGCCTAATCAAGGTTAAAGAGCCCAGTCTGTCCTACTATTTACCCATAGCTGAAGGGAGCATAGTTGGTTTCACACTCTTTCTCATGGATATTAGTGATATCCGGAAATGCAAACAGCCTCGTCCAGCATTTGAACACATCTCGTCGCGTGCCCTTTCCTACGACGGTAAAGATTGTACCACGGACCTCTAACAACACTTATATATATATATATATATATATATATATATATATATATAATATGTACGTATATATATATATGTGTGTTGTGTATTTGGGCAAGCATTATTTCATTTATACATGTGGAATTAAACAAAAGGCAGGTCTCCTGTTTTAACAATTTTATTGATGATCTTTTTAAGATTAGCTGTCCAACTTTTTTTTACATTTGGACGGAATCCGTAGATTAGTCCCCCAAAGTTCATATCCAAGTACTTTTGGCACTTACGCGAAATATCCTACCGGAAAATACGCAACATTTTGGCACAAAGAAAAAAAAACGAAGAAAAACTCTAAATACTGGAAGCTTTATACATCAAACAATACAAACCATCCTTAAATATGATTAATTTTGAATGTAGTACTCACATTTTAATTGCCTAAACACTTTTCCTACCCATTCTTCTCCTTCAGCCTCCACACCCCTTAATATAATTTCTACGAGTTCCCTCCTAGATATGAACTTCGGTGGGCCAATCTACGGATTCCATCCAAATGTAAAAAAAAGTTGGCCAGAAAGCTTGAAAAGATCGTTATTATAATTGTTAAACAGAAGACGTGCCTTTTGTTTAATTCTACACATATATATATATATATATATATATATATATATATACGCTCCCACTTGCTTGAGCTCTGTAGGAGGGACATTAATTGAAAAAATCACCGCTAGGCGTATAAGCTGAAACTCGACTGTTTACAAGTCTAGACTCCTCTGGTGTTTATAAAGACATTCCGCGTAGGGATGTATCAATTAATTGTTCACTCAAAAATTGACTGCCGCTAATAACCACACGGGTAAAAGACTTGGCAGACGAAAATTCAGACAGGTTTCGTTCCCCACTAGAAGTAGCTGTTAATAGTAAAGCCACACTGATGAAAAGTAAACTTTGAAACACGTGTATGTGGATGGCTTATACATATATATATATATATATATATATATATATATAATAATAAATAAATATCTAAAGGTTTTACATATTCTATTTTTTGATGACAAGGAACAGTCACAACCATTTGGTTTCATGCGTGCGTAATTGCAAAACAATCTCAGGTGACGTTGTTTCAAATGCAAGGAAAATCGAAAATTACAAAAAAGTTTAATAGATATAGGATGTGTATGATTGATGAAATGTTATGCGTATGTATGTGTGTTGTTTTGAATGTGTTTGTGTGTTTATGGACAGTGCAAAGGTTATGTATACGGACAGCGGGTCTCGCACACATTTACATTATATATATATATATATATATATATATATATATATATATAAATAATTATCTAAAGAGCTGTGCAGGAGGCACGGAAAGTTTGAGACTGGCCGTATACAGCATGAGCAGTTGAAAAGAGATATTCGCAGAATAAAAAAAGTAAGACACTCAAGAGCTTTCAAATTGGTCCACTATGTGACCAGTGTGAAGGCTATGTATTGAGGCCAAAGCTGACCTGATCAGTCATCAATCTGTGCATTGGCGGGATGGACTAATAAAATACCCCTGTGCTCCCTGGAAATACCTGTAATTGTGGGAAGGTGTGCAAGACTTTGGCAGGACTAAAGAGCCACTTTCGTGCCAGCTCATTGTTGAACTTTTTTGAAGCTCACCATTATATTGTTTGGAACTGTTGAGCTTTCTTTTTTTGTTATTATTATTATTGTTT
>CM042165.1:68940660-68955660 GCA_023376005.1 Doryteuthis pealeii
TCTGGTGTCTCTTAATCGTTATATTTTTTTATTTCTCCCATTTTATTTCACCCAATTTTAAAATGAAACATTCCAAATGGTCTAGCGTTGCTTAAGTACTCATTTAAAAAGAAACTAAAAAAACACTTAATAATTTCAAATACATTTTGTAGAGATTGTCTTCCGCGCTTAAAGTAATTATTATTACAGTATTTGCTGCTATCTCTTCTTTTTTGTGATTTGAAATATTACACATATCAAATTGATATTTAAGTTAATTTGATTATTATTAGAATTTTTTTTGTTTATTTTAACTTTAAGGGGCTCTCTTCAGGTTAGTTAAACTACTTAGAGAGCTCCACCTAACAAATATGATAAACTAATTTTCATGAATGTAATTATACTACCTTTTCGTGAATGTAACATACACATTTTTCATGAATGTAATACTAATGTTTATAGATGTAAAGTAAAAGTAAAGTCGTCGGGGCGGCCTAATATTGGTATCAGCCAATCAGCGAGGGAGTCTATCCCCTTTTCACTTGCGCTAGACCAAGGAGATTATTTTAGCATTTGAGGTGGAGCGCCACACCTACCATCAGCTCCTTACTTTACCGCACAGATCCCTGTGCTACTCATACGCTGAGTTGGCGAAGGCTGGTAACGAACCAAGAACCTTGTGGTTTCTAGCCGAACGCTCTACCGACTGAGCTAACCCGGCCCTTGGTTTGTAATTCTATCTATATGTAAATAAATATTTCTATTTCTATTTTTAAATGCACAACGTAAAATTAAAATTAATTACAAAAGAAGTTACATGTTTGTTTTGTTTTGTGATATTTTAATTGTGAATTACGGAAGATATTTTGGTAATTTGATCTTATGTCGTCCATGCCTCCTGTCCTAATTTACGCTGTTTTAGCGAGCCAGCGTCGGGTGAATTTCCAGCCCAACGTTTTTTTTTTCTGAGTCGTGTTTTTGTGACTTTTATTTTTGTATTATTTATTGCAAAGACAACTATAGGATTTATATATAATGAAATTGCAAATTATCGTTTCTGGCTTAAATAGCATATCTTGATTTTTGTTTCGTTTCGTGGAAATTCCACGGGTCCCGCTAGTCAACAAAGTTTTGCTAGCAAATAAACCAAAAGATCATTTATCAAAATGATTATTGACAATAAGTAAGTCGGAAGTGCGTCCTTTTTCTCGCACATGCGCGGAGGGTTCTTCCGGTGAAGGTTCATGGGAGTTTGTTGTTTTTTATTTTTATTTTATTTTAGTTTTATTTTAATCCCCACGGGTGCCAACAACAACACATCACAGGAATACACACAAACTGCCCTTTATATATGTATAGATGTGCTATATATTCGCTTTACTTTATGGAGTGAAATTGATACGGAGTACGAAATAAATTAAAGATTCTGAGAGTTTCATGCAACTTTCATCCCCTGTCGGTACCAGAATTCCTCAATTCCTGGGACATCAATATAATACTTCTGTCTTATATATATAACTGCGAATGGTGTTGTGGAATTCCCCTAGCTTCTTACATTGGAAATTCTCTCCCGAGAATTTGTGCATCACACATGAGAATCACCCATTGAAGACTTAGCATGGAAACTAGTTAGAATTATGCGTACAGAATGTCCCAAACGTCATACAACCCCCCACCCACCCCCACACACGCAAACATATATATATATATATATATATATATATATAATATATATATAATATTGAGTAAAGAAAACTTCTTTACGACGTAGTAGTTTTTCAGTAGTCGTGATTTACAGAGCTAGACTTGTCCTCTACTTGTTAGAGTCAGAAAGCAAATATATATTAGGAAAAGATAATGAATAAGATTTAATTTGAAAGCATAATAGACTATTTCAGAAAACCTAGAAGAATTGTTACTGTTCTGCCAGCATCATCAGATGCAGATTGAGCTCATCTGATGATGATAGTCGAAGGGTAACAATTCATCTAGGTCTACTGAAATAGAGTCTTATGTCTTCAATATGAATCTTCGTTATTTTACTATATATATATATATATATATATATATATATATATATGCCGAACATAGACGAGCTGGAACGAGCAAACATGAACAGCATGTCCGCCATTATCTGCGAGAGACGCCTGCGTTGGCTTGGTCACGTCAGGAGGATGGACAAAGGCCGCATCCATAAAGACCTACTGTCTGGTGAGTTAGTAGAAGGCACTAGACCGGTAGGGAGACCACGCCTGCGCTTTAAAGATGTCTGCAAGATAAACATGAAGACATACCACATCGACATCAACACATGGGATGCTTATGCAGAAGACCGTGTGACCTGATGCCTCCTCGTCAGACAAGGAACGAAAAGGAGTGAAAAAGAGAGGAAAGAAGCCACCGCAGAAAAGAGAGCCAAAAGGAAGGAGAGACAACCACATCTCCAGCAAGCATCACCGTTTGTTTACAATCACTGTACCAGAGATTGCCATTCAAAAATTGGTCTGTTCAGCCATTCGTGCAGTTGCAGATAAAGAAAGAAAAGAAAAGAAAAAATGGACACTACGCCATCGTCTTCAATAGACGGAAAGACACCAATAACAACAATACGATGTGGAAGACCTGTCACGGGCGATGAGTCATTCCGACGGATGTCGTTAGTTGGTTGGTTGGTTGGATTTTATGGCATATCAACCGATTGGGTCATTTCATGCCGGATACGTTTTTGTTCTATTCTTTCTTGAAGGGTACTCAATTTGTCTTAAACACATTTTTGTTCTATTTAACCCATTTATCGAATCAAAGTAACCATTAACTTGTTTCCTACCGCCACTGTTCCTTATATGGAATACGATTTCCAAAGCTGTAAACTTTTTCATTCATAGCTTTATATATAATTATATTAAGTGTTTACTAATTACAGTATTTATTTATTGCCCCCTAAACAGGTCATAACAAGTGGCGACGAGGAAAAGAAAAACTAAAAATCGGTTAGTATTGAGAATCTAAAACTTGAAGTTTAAATTGTGTGATGGTGAACGAGAACTGCCGTATTCACTGAGAAAAAGAGCAAGACATTGTCTTGCCTGCTGGAGTCGAACTCGCGTCCTCCCGAATGCAAAAAAATGAGACTTGGGCGTTGCACGGACGCGAGGTTTGATTTAAGTGCCCGGATGTTGGGTGGTGGGGCTACGTCCATAAGTAGTTGGAAGCTAAGGAGGACGAACGACTAACTGTGGGTTAGATTTCAGTTAAAGAAAGAAAGGTAAAGAGAGAAAAGAAAAGTGACGAACTTTACCAGTTTGCGTCGGACTAGAGACGAGAGAGCATTTGCGGTGAACTTGATTGTAGACCACCCCCCTCAACACATAATTTTTTTTTCCAACAAAAATTGTTTAAAAAATTGAAAAAAAAAACAAAAACACAACAAACTTTGACATAGCAATTTCAGGAATCTTTCTATTCAACTCATTTCTATTTAACCCCTAGAAGTGACCTCAAGATATACTACCACTTCGGCTCAGAGTGGACCTGGGGATAATGGTGATGAAGGGGTTCTCCATATTCCCCAGGTATCCAGAACTGGAAACAAATAAGAGTTTAACGTCATAAAGGGTGGCGATAGTTAGTCATGTGTATCCGTGCTTGTTAAAAAAATTGAAAAAAAAAACAAAAACACAACAAACTTTGACATAGCAAATTCAGGAATCTTTCGATTTAATTCATTTCTATTTAACCCATAGAAGAGACCTCAAGATATACTACCACTCCGGCTCAGAGTGGATCTGGGGCTAATGGTGATGAAGGGGTTCTCCATATTACCCAGATCTCCAGAACTGGAAACAAATAAGAGTTTAAAGTCATAAAGGGTGGCGATAGTTAGTCATGTGTATCCGTGCTGTCAGCATGACCTGATGATGATGATGATGATGACAGTTAAACGTACGTAAGCGTCTTCTTGTTTTTCATAAAATTCCATAAACCATTTTACTCTAATGTATTTTACGCATTAAATCTAACGGGTGTGTTTTTTTTAATATCCTTCAGAAGGAAAGCAGAATGTGTCGCTGATCGGAAAATACAGCTCTCGCCTGGTAAGTAATAGAACGTCCATCAACGTAAAGAAGGGATGAAGCTACTGACATATTTAAGATTGATGTATAAGGGAAATAAAAGCCGACGAAAAAGCCCGGGAGATCTTTTCTTTTACTTTTTTATAAAAAGAAGACAGCTATGTATCTCTTGAATATACCTTACTCGGCTTAGGCACCTCATGTAGCAAGCTAGCTTAACAGACCATTGTTAGTGAGTTCGATTCTCACTGGGTTCCCCATACTTCTGGCCTTGTGTTATATCTAAGCTAAGCTTAGTAAATAAGTATATGGGCACCTCATGTGGTTTAATATTTAGCAAGCTAGATTTGCAAATCATTGTTAATGAGTTCGATTCTCACTGGGTACCCCATACTTCTGGCCTTGAACAATATCTAAGCTAAGCTTAGTAAATTACTATATCTCCAAAATATGGGCACCTCATGTGGTGTAATGGTTAGCCAGCTAGATTTGCAGAACATTGTTAGTGAGTTCGATTCTCACTGGGCGCGCCATACTTCTGGCCTTGTTCCACGTCTAAGCTAAGCTTAGTATATAACTATACCTTACTCGGCTTAAACCAATTTCTCGGCAGCCCTGTCGGCTGGGTCTTTAGAATCCACCGACTGTACCTAGGCAGATTGGTAAGACCCCTCCAATGGAGTCACCTAGGCTCCATTGGATGGGTCACAGATTGGGTATTTCTGATCTGTGCGGTAAAGTGGGGAGCTGAAGGTAGGTATGGCGTTTCACCTAAGCAACAACAATCCCGGGACTAGAATTAGCGAAAAGGGGATAGGCTCTCTCACTGTTTGGCTGATATTGACAATATGCCACTCCGCCAACTTTACTTTACACACATGTATATATAACTGTTATCCCTCGGTCATAACCAGAAGATATGTATTTTCTGACCAAAATATTTTTTTCTGGTGGATAAGGACAATCAGTTAAAACAAACTTAATCTTGTGCCCAAAGAAAATCAGTAATTCTCATAGGATCAAACAATAACAGTAAAATCTGGCCTTCTGATTGGTTACATAGTATTCGGCAGAATACATATATATATATATATATATATATAATATATATATATATATAATAAAGATAATCTAATGAGTCAGACGAACCTACTATTAGTTTCGCATAAAGCTCTTCAAGGCTAAAATCGGAATAGAGTCAGATTTTAGCCCTGAAGAGCTTTATGCGAAACTAATAGTAGGTTCGTCTGACTCATTAGATTATCTTTATTACTTGGCTCTACTTAGGTATCGAGCACTTTTTACATATTAGCTTCTCCTAGCGGTTATATGAATATATATATATATATCTTATATACATATATATATATATAAATTGTTTTTTCTTTTGGCCAAATACTGTACCAATAGATTATTTTTTGTTGGTACGAATATCTTGGTCCTTTCTTTTTTTCAAATTTTTTTTCTTCCTGGTTGATGTTTGGTAGTATATTTTTATAATCAAACTTTCTGCTGTTTTTTTTCTCTCCGCAAGGATCTACCAACACGCTTGGTATATTAAATTATATATATATATATATATATATATATATATATATATATATACTTCGACCAATCACGAATGGACAAAAACCCTTTAGCGAATTCCATAAAAAGTTCCCACATGTGTAGGCGAACTTGGGAGATTTGAAGCCATGCAATAATTTAATTGGAATGCCACCTGGGAATTTCATCGATCTTGGTTGACTCCTTTGAGAGAAAAAGGATGATGTGGCGAAGTCCCGAAACTTCTGATGACCCCAGGAAATATATCGCAGAAGAGGCACCGCGGTAAAACCATAATTGCGTATATAACGGAGGCACGAGGTGTAATGGTTAGATTAGTAAGAAATGGACACGTCAACCCGAGTTCAAATCCTGGATGAGGCTTTTTACGTTTCACCTAACGCTAATACCCTTGGGAAAGGTATGAATCCAACTACTCTCCCACCAGCTATAGGTAAATAGTTGGACATACTTGGCTCTTTAAACATGGCTATGTAACCAGTCTAGGAGAAGGAAAACTCTGAATTCTAACCTGTTAAACTCCGCTTAAGAAATTGATTTTGTGTCACATCCTGCTCGTGCGGAGGGGTTGGTAAATATATATCTCTATATATAACGAATATATGTTATGAATGAAAGAATAGACAGAGAATTTTTTTTAAATATATGGTTCAGTTTGATTTGTTTGGATTTACGGCATGTCAAACCTTGGGTTATTTTATGCTGAACTTGTTTTCGTTTTATGCATTGATATGATTTATAGGTGGTTTTAACTTTAGTAGCTAATACCACTTTCTTATAATGCTTTTGAAGGATTCAGAAAGCCACCGAAGAAAGGTGAATTTAAATATTCATATACAAAGAATTCCAAGAGGAGTTATAACAAATACAGACTTTATTGTCTGAGTATATCTAACATTTACTATACAAAACAGCTAGAACGAAAATACTAATGGAAAGTGTTGAGATTTTTGTATTAAGGTGTGTGCTGGATGACCACTTCTACTTATAGACTCGCCGACAAATATGTGATCAGCCTCTTGGCCAATCACTGGCGGTGATCTGCTGCTGTTATAATATTTATATTGGCTGATCTAGTCATAACTGCGCACAACTACTTTGAACCTTCGTGGACGACGAAAAATAGGATTATATCACTGGACCTTTAACACTACGTAGGATTCCATAACTCAGGACTTTTTCACTTACCAAAGGATTCTATAGCTCAGGACTTACTTACTTTAAGTCCTTTTCAACTGGCCAAGGATGGTGGTCAGAAACTTAAGAGCAAGTGTTTTAGTAGATAGTCTTGAAACTACTAACTGGAGAATAGAAGTAGTCACTTACTGATTAGAAATACTATTGCGTAACAGGTACACAGTAAAGACGCAACTGGTGCGTGTAATTTCGGTGGAGCCGTAGCGTGTAGAAGGGGCCGCGTAAATACACAGGTGTAAGCTTGTCATTGATGGGGGGGGGCAACCCTCACCCCAAGTCCAAGTGAACGGACACGCAAATGGTCAACTGCATATTTGTAGTCACAGATAGAAGAGAGATGGTTAGTTTACCGGGGCTGTGTTTGAATAGCTCGGTTGCAACGCCCCCTAGCGACAAACCCTGGCGGCAAAAGAAGATAACCCTTTATTAATCTAGACCGCAACCAAACAAGGGGAGATAATTGGGTATTCAATTTTACAATTCCGTGCGTGCTTGTGAGTGTGCGTGTGTGTGTGTGTTTGTGTGAGTGTGCGCGTGTGTGTATGTGTGTGTGTGTTGTGTGTGTGTGTGTGTGTGTGTGTGTGATTAAATATGAGGAATAAAAGTGGCTAAACACAAATGAACTCGTTGACTCAAGTCCAAATCCAGGACAAGGCGGTTGGCATTTCACATAGCACTTATACGCTTGGGAATGGTATACATCCAACTACTCTCACCCTAAGTCTGGGTAAATAGTGGGACAGAGAGGGCTCTTTAACCTTGGTTAGGCAACCATTCTAGAAGAAGAAAAACTCTGTGTTCTAATATATCAAACTTCAGTCACATCCTGCTCGTTCGGGGTGTGTGGGATATATATATATATATATATATATATATATATATATATAGAGAGAGAGAGAGAGAGAGAGAGAGAGAGAGAGAGAGAGACTGACAGAGAGACAGAGAGATAGATCGATAAATATACATAGAAAATAGAAAACAACGTAGAACAAAAGTGTGACGGAGAAACGAGAAAAGAAAAAGAGCAATATATTGTCTTGCCTGCCGGGATCGAACTCGCGTCTTCCCGCATGCAAAAACAAATGCGTTTTGGACACTGGACGGACGTGAGTTTCGACTGATGTGGCCGGATGTTTGGCTAATATGCCCATAAAATAACAAGTGAGTCGAGCGCTGGGCCGTCAGCAGCAGTAGTAGCAGTCGACGACAAAGCGCTTTTCAGTAAAGAAATGGATTTTAGTTGAACAGAAACAAAACTAAATAGGAAATGTAATTTTGAACTGCTAAAGATTATTTCGACTACGACGACAGATTTTCCAGCTGCTAGACGAAGAATGTGTTGACTAACAGAGGATCTTACTTGTGAAAAGCTGAGAACTCGCTTGTTTTTGGTTCCCCCTCGACGGGAGCTTGTTGACTCGAAGGTCTATTTCGCCCCATATATTTTCCTCACTTCTATAAAAAGGATGAATTTATTCTTGGAGATGGAATCAATGTTTAAATGTTTCGGTTTAAAAAAACCTTCATCAGGCCATAAAAATGAAAAAAAAAGTTGTCTAAACCGTGATGAATGTGAAAAATTGGGAAATTTATACGTAGAATCGAATTTTTAAAGACAACTATCTTTCAAAGAGAGAGAGAGAGAGAGAGAGAGAGAGAGAGAGAGAGAGAGAAGAGAGAGAGAGAGAGAGAGAGAGAAAGGATGGATGTTTCTGTTAAGTTAATAAAAAAAACATTCTTATCACGACAAATCTTTACGTCATCTCTGTTATCTAGAAAATTACGACAGTCGGTATTAGATAAGCGCGTGTATTTTTAAAACATCTATTTCCGGCGAACATGACAATAGAACTCTTCTCACCAGTATCATGCGCATGCGTGAATGATACTACGCTTCCGGCTACGACAACCTATTTACATTCTACCACTTAAGTAACAGCAAGAACTACAAGCAACCTGAGTTCTTTGTTTATCAAAATGACTTGATTCGGCATTAGATGACCCGAAAAGGGTTGTTATGCCATAAAGTGGTCGGAGCGGCCTAATTTCGGTATCAGCCAATCAGCGAGGGAGTCTATCCCCTTTTCACAAGCGCTAGACCAAGGAGATTGTTTTTGCATCTGAGGTGGAGCGCCACACCTACCATCAGTTCCTTACTTTAACGCACAGATCCCTGTGCTACTCATAACGCTGAGTTGGCTAGGACCGGTATCGAACTAGGAACCTTGTGATTTCTAGCCGAACGCTCTACCGACTGAGCTAACCTGGCCCATAAAACAAAACAACTAAACAACCGATCATTTTTATTCATTTGTATTTGTATTTCATCTATTAAATTGTGCATATAATTGTTGTAATGGAATATTTCACACACACACACACACACACACTCTCTCTCTCTTCTTTTTCTTCTTTCTCTCTTTTTCTCTCTTCTCTCTTTCTCTCTCTCTCTCTCTCTCTCTCTCTCTCTCATGTGTATGAGTATTGTTGCATGAGCCAAACTCGAGTTGTAGTAGTAGTCGCTAGTAGTCGTCGTTAGTTCAGAAACAACATACGCCAGTCGTATAGTCACAAGGGGGCTGTTTATTTATTTCTAAGCTCGTGGGTTCTTTTTCAGAGAGAGAGAGAGAGAGAGAGAGAAAGAGGGGGGGTGTAAGGTAAATCATGTTCGGTACTACTATGCGCAACACATTACGGGGGTAAATCGGGAGGCCCCATCCGCCCCCTACGAAAGCCCAGCCGAAAAAGACAGATTTTTCTTTAATTCCGTTTCTCGTCCCGGGGATGAGAGTGTCACCCACTATCCCCTTCCGGTCAAAGCCCAGAACTTCCGTTTTTATTTTTAAATCTAATTCCGGGGTCATTCGTCGGTCAATTGGTGGCACCCCATTGAGTGTTTACTGTTGGATTTTTGTTATATAAGGCCTGGGGCAAATGGTCACTTCTAAATATAGACTCGTCGACTACCACGTGACCCGAGAAAGATTCCTATTGTCCAATCACTGGCAGTGCTGCTGCTGCTGCTGCTGCTGTTGCTGTATTAATAGAGGGCTGATTCTAAACTTATGTCATTGACACTCGGACCATCTTGGACGACGGAGTTACAAAGAATACTATAACACAGGATACTTATTGGCTTGCTTACTTATTCACTACATCTGGAACTAAGGATGCCGGTCAGATACTCAACATTTACCTTTCTAAACTTAAACTTTTGTACTTATTTCTTTTTCTTCTCTTTCTCCAGAAATCTGAATACCATTTTCCTTTCAATCCCCAAATTCCCCGTAGACCATAATGATTACGCTACACCTATATATATATATATATATATATATATATAGAGAGAGAGAGAGAGAGAGAGAGAGTAGGCACGGCATTATACTGGGCTGGTTTCGAGGATTAGTAGCGTGCCTCACTATTCCTTGTCTGTCTTATTGTATCTCTCTGCAATAAAATCTTCTATCTTAAATCTACGAACGGGCTGATTAGTCCTTCCACTTTACTACAACCTTGTGTGATTGTATCCCTTTTAAGGACGCAACAATAACAATAAAGATGGGGATAACAGTTCGAAAAATTTAAATAATACAAATCATCAAGCCTCATCTAAAAAAAACTCAGACAAATATCTATCAATGGGCATTAATAAATAATTAAATAATTAAATAAATAAATGAAGTGCAGTGTTATATTGAGGTCACGTTTGATTTTGAGAGTAGTTACATTGTGCACGAAGAATATTTTTTGTAGCAAAATTGTGTATATAACAATAAAGATGAGGATAACAGTTCGAAAGATTTAAATAATACAAATTATCAAGCCTCATCTAAAAAGAATTCTATCAATGGGTATTGATATATAATTAAATCTATACATATATAAAGGGCAGTTGAGTGTATATGTATAACCGGAGTAAACTTCGAAAATAAAACAATTAACGACAAAGTAAATATATATATACACATTAAATATCACCAGGGCTTGGTTTTTGAGCAAAAATAATAGTTAGAATTTTTATTTGTAAAGATAATTAAAAAATAAAATTTAAATGATAACAGCATGGATTTTTTTTTCATTTAATATTATAAATAGTAGACATTAACATTTTTTTTCAGAGTAGCTGGATCAATGCAAGGTCTATTTTTTACATAGGGATTTAAATGGGGTATCCCACGAGGATTCAACTCGCTATTCAGTAATAATGGATCTGCGGGGCTAACTTTTAAAAATCCTCCTCTACCCAGGCGACGCCGGGTAGCCGCTGCTTGTAAATGAATAAAGTGTAGTGTTATATTGAGGTCGTGTTTGATTTTGAGAGTTAAAGTAGTTACAATTTGCATGAAGAATAATGTTTTGTAGCAATTAATATAAGAAGGCTTCGAATTTGAATTGCCAAAGAGGAATGATATAATAAAAATTGCAACATTCTGGTCGGCATTTTGTCGATACAATTAACGTAGCAATCTTTTTATTTCGTTTAGGATGAGATGTTTATCAGTTCGGCTCTCTCCATATAAAGCCGGAAGATGCATTTGCCAAGGTCGAAACGTGGGCGTTTTGTGATAATTAAACATAAGGGATAGATGAGAGAAATATTAGATAGAATCTGAATTAACATCGATATATTCATATATTTTCCGTTTTGAAGCAGCAAGAATTCTTAGGGAAGAACACCGGCCTTTCATATATATATTCTTTTTTTTCTTCTATGTTTCTTTATATAATTACAGCTTTTATGATTTCTTTTTCAATCTCTTGTGTTTGAGTTCTCTTCTCTGCTCGGCTTCATGACATGACAATCAAAACACTAATTGTTTGCGATATATGGGGTTTATCAAACAGACAAGGAACATGAAGTTAAACCGTAAGCCAATTTTCAGAAGTAATTTTATATATTGTATGATTTTTTTTCTATTTCTCTGAATGTTTGAGATGAGGCTTAAAGATTAGTATTATCTGCGTTATTCGGACTATTGTCCCCATTTTTATTGTTATTTGTACAATGTTTCGGCCGATATACCCTCCGGCCTTCTTCAGGTATTTCTTGGCGGACTCGGGAACCTTCTCGGACTCGGGAACCTTCTTTTCGAACTCGGGAACTTTCTTGTCGTATTCCGACAAGAAATACCTGAAGAAGGCCGGAGGGTATATCGGCCGAAACGTTGTACAAATAACAATGAAGATGGGGACAATAGTCAGAATAACGCAGATAATACTAATTGTATGAATTTATTTATGGGTTCCAAAATGGAGGGTTACATGTCATAAACTGCTCAGCCACCAGGATTCCGTCTTTAAGCATCACCGATCGTCACCCCGGCCAACAGGTGGCCCAATTTTGTGGGGTGGGCGTCTTACTTATTGCCAATAAACATTTTGATAAATGACCTTTGTATGGACCGTGGTTGTTTGGTGAGTGTTTAGTTGAGGAGTTGAAGAAGATCCGAGTTATGGGTCCCCACAATTTAAATGTATAAGACTACAGAAATGTAGTTTCCATAGGAAACAAAAGAAGAAAACAAAATTGATAAAAGAAACAAACTTTATATACATTAATTTACAATTGGTATATTCAATTGTTCTTTCGCGGTGTTGCAGACTGTATGTGTATGTACATAGTTGTGTGTGACAAGTGTGACATGTATTGTTTATATTTGTGCGATTGGTTATGCCAACATTGTAGCAGTTTTGTCTGTGATTGAAACTTGTGATTGAAATTTGTTGTTATTGAGCGGGTGAGAAAATTGGAAACGAAAATACGAGACCAACCTGATATATCATTTTGTGTCTTCGGGCAGCGACTACTCCCCATTGTGTCGATGTTGGGGGAGAACTTTCGCTCCTACTGTCGAGTTAGAAGGCATTCGCCCCAACTCTATCGAGTCGGGAAGAGTGTAAGCTCCCACTGTCTGGTCTTTCAGCTAAAAGGGTCTTTTTGTAATTCTCTTTTGTAATTGTCTACGCGATCATTAAGCTAAAATATTTATCAAATATCAGGTGATTTGCAATGATGCAATATCGAATGATTTTGGTATCTTTGGAATTCTGGTGACATAAATTATCGGATGAATTTAAACCATTGTTTCTATTGTTGTTAAAATATTTCTAAACTAATATTTATTTGATTCTCTTTTGTTTACATATTTCTAAACTTAGCTTATATAATTGTAAAATTACTCGTTTAAAAAAAACTTAATTATTTTAATGTATTTAATTCCACATGCACGAAAATAAGGGTCAATACCTTTTAGTTTATTTGCTAGCTAGAGGAATTTTATGACATGACAATCGAAAACTAATTATTGGCGATATATGGGTTTTATTAAACAGACAAGAAACTTCGATTTAAAGCCATACGCCAATTTTCAGAAGTACGTTGAGATATTTTATAAATTTATTCCAGTTCTAATGTAGCGATATAACTCTCACTTCGGAATGGAGTGATAACGTGTTGGTAGTAAAAGTAATCGTTGCATATTTTTACTATTGACAGTCACCAAGCGGTGATTCTACGCTATCCTAAATTATATATATATATATATATATATATATATATATATATATATATATATATATATATTTAATTATGTAACACTATTTTAGCTAAAATCGGAGATATATTGAGATATATGAAACGGATCATAACTTTAATTTCAATGATGCCACAATATTAGCCCATATTTATAATAAAAGACTACGACAGATCTTTGAAGCCTGTGAAATTTCGCTTTTAGCCTCCCTTAATAATCGACATGGTTTTTTCAATATATCTCCGTTTTTAGCTAAAATAATGTTACATAATTACAAAATACCAGGCTTCATTTAATTATTTATTTAGTTATCATTCCAACTTTGTTCCCTTAATAATCAACATGAATTCCTTAATATATCTCCGTTTCTAGATAAAATAGTGTTAAATAATTACTAAATACTAGGCTTCATTTAATTATTTATTTAGTTATCATTCCCACATTATTCTCGTTGTTCTCTTAAAAATAATCAGTCCATTAATACTTTTTCTCGTCTTTTGCATCTCTTCGAGTTGCGTCACGCGTCACGCGTCATGACATCTTCGCATGTGTGGATCGCGACTTGCCTTTCAAAAATAAAACGCTGATCAAATACAGTTACATAACTAAAAAGATTTTCATCTCCTGTCACATATAAAAATATCCATCAAGGAACATCCTGATGAAGGTTCAATGTAACCGAAATGTTTAAACATCGATAATTAAATTCATCGCATTTTCGGAACACTTGTTTTTTCAAAATTTTCTTTATATTGTTGGATTTATTTCCATATTTACTCCCATATATATATATATATATATATATATATATATATATATATATATATATATACATATACATAAATGCTTCTATAAATGCTTGTTTGTCCGATTATACAGATGAGTGCTTCTCTATTGTGCACAGAGCTAGGTCTAAGCAACATCTAGCAGTCCTTGAGGCTGTTAGTATTTCTTTTCTTAGACCTACTCTGTGCAAACAAACACCGAGACACTCCATTTATCTGTTGGGAGGCATAACATAACATAACCCTGGTTTAACCTAGGGCACATATGCATACCCTTCTTTCCCCAATTTTTTTTGTCCCACCCCCACTCTCTGGTTTACCCCATTTGTTCTTAACAAATTCTTTACATTTCTGACTTTTAATTGTCAACCGGTGTAAATACTTGAAAAAGTACCGGTCGAAAAGGCCTTCGTATCCCCTTTTATTTTATTATTTTAATTCATAATAAATATTACCTCCCCATTTTACATATGATTCCTCTACTTTTAGTAGTTTACACACACATATATATATATATATATATATATATATATATATATATATATATATATATATATAGATATATATATAAGATAAATATATAAATATATAAAGGTTTTACATATCTATTTATTAGGTGACAAAGGAATATTCATTTCAAAAGGCATTTGAAACATCTTCACCTGATGATTGCATCGCATGAAACCAATATGGTCGTGAATTTTCCTTTGTCACCTAATAAATAGATATGTAAAACCTTTATATATTTATTATTATATTATATAACAGCTTCTATTTTATTGGCACTCTACCAATTAATACTGCCTTGTACGCCATTCCAGTAAAAGCTGAAACAGTGGACCATCTCACACTATAATATATATATAT
>CM042165.1:68958160-68973160 GCA_023376005.1 Doryteuthis pealeii
AAGGTGCCAAAATAAAAAGTGGGTTGGTTGAGCTCTCTGAAGAGAATTTAGCTGACGGCTGCGAATGGCGCTTAAATAGCAAAGCTCTCATATGAAACGGATGTAAGCTCTCTGTTGATCGTGACATTTATACCCATATATGTATCTATGAGTTAAATTGTACCTCCTACTTGTAGGGGGTGATGGCCCGGAGGTAAGGAATTATTATGAAAAAGAGTCATAAAAAATCGGTCGGGGTTCGTAGGTAGCTTGCTAAATCAATCCTCGAAACACGGTGTTTATGAGCGACTCGGTAGAGTGTTCGGCTAGAAACCACAAGGTTCCTAGTTCGATACCGGTCCTCGCCAACTCAGCGTATGAGTAGCACGGGGATCTGTGCGGTAAAGTAAGGAGCTGGTGGTAGGTTTGGTGCTCCACCTCAGACGATAAAATAATCTCCTTGGTCTAGAACAAGTGAAAGGTGGATAGACTCCCTCGCTGATTGGCTGATACCGACTTTAGGCCGCCCCGACGACGACGACGACAACGATATATATATATGTGTGTGTGTGTGTGTGTGTTGTGTGTGTTGTGTGTTTGCTAGCTAATGTATATAAATTTAAGAGCTCAATATATTTAGTTTTCTTGAAGCAGGAGTATCATGAACACCGAAACCGTGGTAGAGAGAAAAGTTTTGTCAAGAACCATTAATTTTCTATACCTTATGAAATATATTGAGCACTTTTTGGATCAACTACTAATGTTATTACAGTTGGAGAATATATATATATATATATATATATATATGTGTGTGTGTGTGTGTGTGTGTGTGTGTGTGTGTGTGTGTGTGTGTATGAAATATATACATATATATATAATCCAAAAGTCCAGAGAAGAAAACTTCCTTACGACACAAGGGTTTTATTTAAAAAACCTGTCACAGTTTGAGAGCTCAATGCGCGCTCTTAATGTTAGAGTCACAAAGCTAATAGTCTATTTCAGGGAGCTGAAATAGACTATAAAAGCTAAATCTCTAAGTCTTTTGTTATTTCTTTACTATATATATATATATATATATATATATATATATATATATATATATATATGAATGTTCTTGGTATATGTATATATTTATATATATATATATATATATATATATATGGCTGTGTGTGTATAACGTGAACATTTATATATATATATATATATATATATGAATGTTTTGTTATATATATATATATATATATATATACATGTATATATATGAATGTTCTTGTTATATATATATATAATATATATATATATATATATAACAAGAATATTCATATATATATATATATATATATATATATATATATATATATGATTTTATATATGAAAATTGTGACTTACCGGTGGAATTGGCCACAATGGTTAGTTGACACAAGTTTCACAATGATAAGACAGCGATATAACAAATATAAAGTTCTCAATACGTGAGTAGAGCAAATTTATTATTATAATGGTATACACAGGAATAACCTACTCGAGTATCACCATAAGAATCTTCAGGGTTAAATCCACTGAATTAATCAAGATTTTGATTAATTCCAGCCGATTGTACGCCTTATATTTTCTGGTTATTAACGACTAAATAGTCGCGTACAATCGGCTGGAATTAATCAATATCTTGATTAATTCAGTGGATTTAACTCGGAAGATCCTTATGGTGAAACTCGAGTAGGTTATTCCTGTGTATACCATTATAATGATAATATATATATATATATATATATATATATAACAAGAACATTCATATATGTGTGTGTGTGTGCATATACATATACATATATATCTATGTATAACAAGAACATATAATTCCATATAGGCGTGCATAAATAGGGTGATAACTGTCAGTTCTTTTCAGAGGATGGCAAAACCTCCAATGTTTATGAGAAGAGATATCTGAACAGAGGTGGTGACGTTGTAAATTATCTACTGCTCTTATGCAAATACAGTACTACATAAGGCGTATCAATAGGCACGGTCCAGTGACAAATACGAACAAGATGACTGGCAGCTATATCAACTCAATGAGTTATTACGACTCCAAGAAGGTGAAAACTCTTAATGGAAAATGGACTCTTGCCACAAAGCTGACTAAAAAAAGCGAGTGTTTTTTTCGTTATGTCTGTGACAGATAGACATTGAACCAGCAAGGTATTCACTGTTACGTTTCTAGTCGTCAATGTAGGCGCTTATTTCCGTTATTGTCTTGAGTGCAGTTTCAATGTTAAGTTAAATGTATCAGTTTTAATTTTTGTCTGTTAATACTTGAAGTAGAAAGATGCAGTATCAGTTTTAATCCTTGTCTGCTGATCCTTGAATTAGAAATATGTAGTAAGTAGAAAGATATAGTATCTGTTTAATAATTGTCTTTTGATCTCTGAAGTATTCCTTGAAGTAGAAAGATGCAGTATCAGTTTTAATCCTTGTCTGCTGATCCTTGAATTAGAAATATGTAGTAAGCAGAAAGATATAGTATCTGTTTAATAATTGTCTTTTGATCTCTGAAGTATTCCTTGAAGTAGAAAGATTAGTATCAGTTTTAATCCTTGTCTGTTGATCCTTAAAGTAGAAGGATGTAGTATCAGTTTAATTCTTATCTGTTGATCCTTGAACTATTCCTTGAAGTAGAAAGATGTAGTATCAGTTTTAATCCTTGTCTGTTGATCCTTAAAGTAGAAGGATGTAGTATCAGTTTAATTCTTATCTGTTGATCCTTGAACTATTCCTTGAAGTAGAAAGATGTAGTATCAGTTTTAATCCCTGTCTCTTGATCCTTGAAGTAGAGAGATGTAGTATCTGTTTAATCTTTGTTTCTTGATCCTTGAAGTATTTCTTAAAGTAGAAAGATGTAGTATTAGTCTAATCCTTGTCTGCTGATCCTTGAAGTATCCCTTGAAGTAGAAAGATGTAGAATCAGTTTTAATCCTTGTCTGTTGATCCTTAAAGTAGAAAGATGTGTGTTGGCATCCTTCCGTCTACTAAAGACGATGGCATAGTGTCTATTTTTAAAATTATATCTGCAACTGCGTGGGTGGCCGAACAGACCAATTTTTGAAAGGCAATTTCTGGTGCAGTGACTGCAAACAAACAGTGCTGCTTGCTGTTCTCTCCTTTCTTTTTGGGCCTCTTTTTTGAGGCCGCTACTTTCCGCTCTTTTTCACTCCTTTTCGTGCTTTGTTTGACGAGGAGGCGCCAGGTCGCAGGGTCTTCTGCACAAGCCTCCCAATGTGGCATGTCGTCATGTTTCTCTTGCAGACATCTTTAAAGCGCAGGCGTCGTCTCCCCACTGGTCGGGTGCCCTCCGCTAATTCGCCATACAGTAGGTCTTTGGGGATACGGCCTTTGTCCATCCTCCTGACGTGGCCAAGCGAACGCAGGCGTCTCTCGCAGATGATGGCGGGCATGCATTTCATGTTTGCTTGTTCCAGCACTGCTGTGTTTGGCACTTTGTCCTGCCAACGTATGCGTAGGATGCGGCGTAGGCATCTGGGGTGGAAATTTTCCAGTTTCCTCTCGTAGCATGTACTGTAGTGGAGAGTATTGATAACGCAGTTTGGTTCTCTTAGTAAGGTTGACATTTTCCCAGACTCTCTGGCTCAGTTTGGCCATAACTGCCGCCGCTCTGGCGATTCTGCTGTTGACTTCACTGTCCGTGGAGACTGAATTAGCAATGGCGGACTCAAGATATTTGAAGCTCTTCACTGCTTTAGGCTGCACTCATTGATGACAATATTCGGCAGGGTGTCTGCACTTTGTGCCATTATTTTTGTCTTATCTAAACTTATGGTTAGTCCGAACTCCTTGCAAGCATGCGTGAGTCGACCGACAAGCTGTTGCAGGCCGTGCACACTGTGTGACGTTAAGGCTGAGTCATCGGCGAATAGCATTTCCAGATTGAGGACCTTCGTGACTTTGGTCTTAGCTCTAAGTCGAACGATGTTGAACAACTTGCCGTCAACTCTGGTGTGTATGTAGACCCCTTCGCTGCAGTCCTTGAAGGCATACTGGAGAAGCATGGAGAAAAATATCCCGAACAGGGTAGGTGTAAGGACACAGTCCCACTTCACTCCACTGCTGACAGTTTAGTTTTAAAAGAATCAATCAGTCTAGAATGTTGTTTATTCTGGAAATTTGGTTTATGGTTCTTAAATAAAATATAAACACATTTTCCTCTTATTTGCCCATTCTATCATTATGATAGAATGGGCAACTTGGAGGAAAAATGTGCTTAGGTTTTTGTAGCGAAATTGAAATTTGACGAGCAGATTCACAACCCTCACGAACAAAGCGCGTCCGGATATGTTTTGCCTGTGCGAGGGGGAGGAGTGTGGCGAGTGGCCACGGATATTTGAACTCGCTACCTCCTCGTCGCTGAAATGCTGTTGGCAGTAATCCGGATGTAAACAGTATTGACGCGTACTCAAAACGCTGGTGAATATTGAAGTTCTAAACGGGCAATGCCAGATCAGAGTAAGAAGCCCAAATGAAACATATTAACTTTGTATTTAAGAGCCTGTTCCCTCAGACATAGTGAGAACGATAGTAGGAGTTTTGCTGTTTAGAAGAGAGTCGTACTTTTCTGAGAGATTGTTGCAGACTAAGGACTTTGTCAGTTGGGAGAACATATACGTCGGACTTGAAGCGAGTGGTGTAATGGTTAAAGTCATGGGAAATGGACTCGTCGCCCCGAGTTCAAATCCTGGACGTGGTAATTGCATTTTACTTAGCGCTAATATCCTTGGGAAAGGTATGAATCTTACTCTCCCTCCAGCTATGGATAAATAGCAGGGCAGACTGGGATCTTTAATTATGGCTAGGTAACCAGTCTAGGAGAAGGAAAGCTTTGAATTCAAACCTCTTAAACTCAGCTTAAGAAATTGACCTTGTGTCGTATCCTGCTCGTGCGGAGGAGTTGGTAAATATATATACGTCGGACTTGACTGTGGTCCCCCCCACACACACTTTACTTCATCATTTTATTTCGTTTGTTAGAGCTTTTCTTTCTTTGAAAGTTTGCACCTACAAGATCATACAGTATGGTTATGCAGTCTGAGCTGATGCGCCAACAAAGTCAAGGCGGTCTCGGGCCGAACGCAAAGGATCCTAGTGCTACTAGCGAAATAGGACAAAAGTGGAAGAAGGGGGAGGCACTTGTCGACTTATAGCTTTAGGAATCCACATATGCAAATTCCATACTGGCGGTGTATTCTTCGACCCAAGATGACAGGGAGGGAAATAGAAATCGAAGGAATGCATTGGTAAAAAAAAGGTTGAGAACCACTGATCGAAACTATTTTTAAAAAAGAAGGTATTGCACCGACTGCACCTCTGCAGAGGGGTAAGACTCCCCCAATGGAGCCACTTGTTGGCCCGTGGGTGGCGGACCCCGTGATGCTTAAGGATAAGAGCCAGGTGGAATGAGCAGTCCATGACATGCAATACTCCACTTTGGCCCTATCTCTGGCTAGACAGGCGGTCGGAGAGGCCCCCTCCGATCATCGGCTGGTCACGTCAAGCCCTAGCAGCTATATGATTTTCCCAACCCTATTGCCCTTATGGCAAGCCCCAACCTCTTTTTATCATATGGGTGCTAGAAGGCGGTGGCTGCGGGTTCTACATGTCCTGGGGAATGACGTTAAACTCTATCTGATGGTGAGGTTCCAGTTTTGGAGGTTTGGGGAATGTGGAGCACCCCTTCATCACACCATTGCTCCCTGGTCCACTCTGACCCGAGTGGTAGTACCTGTTAGGGTCCCATCTATGGGTTAAATAGAAAAATGAATTCATAAAAAATTGTATTATCCATTAAGAAATTGATTTATTTCAAAACTTTATCGGCATTAAATGACCCACTGAGGTTGATATGCCGTAAAACAAAACAAACCAAACCAAACCAAAGAAGGTTATGTCATTAAGATATGTTAGGGACTGGCGTTTTTGTTCGTCTGCTAGGAATTTTAAAAGGGAATTAAAAATAATTAAATCTATTATTTAAGGTCAAACTTTGTCTAAATCAATAAGTGTAAGTATAAAATACCATCATTAAAAAAAATATCATTACATATGCAGTTTATTTTTAATACATTTAAAGGGATTTGTTTGGTCAACAGGCTATGCATATTGGCTAACCCTCTCATGATACTGATTCTGAACGCTCTGCGTACTCGCTTATAAAAGTCAGTTCCCAAAATGTAGTACATATTTCATTCATTTTATTGGGCAATAGTTTACTGCTAATTGAATTTTGCGTATGAAAGTTATAGAATATCAAAGGTTTATGTCGATATACAAATTTCAAGTGCCCATTACAATAGATATAAATTATATGGGTCTCCCTAGAGATATGATATGATAAACTAAAATGGATAATACATTAAGCTTAATGAATCAGTAGCAGTTTTAATTAGGTGAGATTTTAAGTACTTATACACACATACGTACTCTCTCTCTTACACACACACATACACACACACACACACACAAACATATAAATATATATATATATATATATATAAGTACTTCAAATCTAGCCATTTCTATTCGCCACTCTCTCTTCTCTCTCTCTCTCTCTCTCTCTCTCTCTCTCTCTCTCTCTCTCTCCCCCTTGCTCTCTCTCTCTCCCTTGCTCTCTCTCCCCCTTGCTCTCTCTCTGTCTTTCTTTCTCTCTCTCCACGATTGTGTATTCTCATCTGTTTTAATATATATATATATATATATATATATATATATATATATATATATGTGTGTGTGTGTGTGTGTGTAGGTGAACTTTAAATTCTAATTGGTTGTTATTATGTATCAACTAGCAGGACTCTGGATTACAACAGTATGATTACTTAATTATTACAACATTTCATATGTTTACTTAAGAGCTATGGTGATTTAGTTCGATATGTAAAAAGTATAATAATCTTGATTTAAACTATTTCGCTCTCTCTCTCTCTTCTCTCTCTCTCTCTCTCTCTCTCTCACACACACACACACACACACACACACACGCGCGCGCGCTATCTCTCACATACACACACACTCTCTCTCTATCACTCTCTCTCCCTCTCCCTCTCTCTTCTCTCTCTCTCTCTCACACACACACACACAACACACACATATACATATACACACACGCACACACCTTTTTCTTTCTTTCCTTCTTTTCGTCATCGATTGAAACAGATTAGGGTTATTGTTTTCACGTTCTCACCCCCTCTCTCTATCTTTCCCTTCTCTCTTTCTTTCTTTCTTTCTTTCTTATTATATTTTTTCTGTGTAGCATGTCCTTTCTTTCTTAGCGGTAAAAGCGACATGGTTCAATATCTAGCTCAGTTGGCTAAGCTCATATGAAATGAGAATTCGGTGAATAAGCGACCCGAGATAATCAGTATTTACATTATTGCATTTCCTCTTGGACTATTTGGAAGGTCTCATTTTTAAGCAGAGGGTGTTGCAACATGATAACGGACAGACGATTAATGAACACCAGTATTAATATAGATCGTGCATGAAATCTATAGAACGTTCAATTTTGTTTAATTTATCAATAATTCTTGCTAGCTCATTATTCCGCGGATATATAAATAAAACATTGTCTGTACACCGGAAATAACTAGTCTGTAGGGAAAATGAATCTGAAGCGACTGGATTCGAAATAATGCATTAACGAAATGTATTCAGGAAACTAAACAACTTTTCAAATTAAATTAGTGAAATAGATCACTAATTGGGACTGAGCCTATTCTAGTAGTGACCACACCAAGCGGAGTTTAACAGGTTTGAATTCAGAGTTTTCCCTTCTCCTAAATTGGTTGATTAACTAAGGTTAAAGCCCAATCTGTCTTACTATTAGCCATACAAGAACGGAGAGTAAGTTGGATTCATACCTTTTCCAATATATATATATATTATATATATATATATATATATATATATATATATATATATTTACATTATTGCATTTCATTACGTAAGATTCATATTCTTGCCATTACCTGAAGATGCTGCAGTAATGCAGTTGAAATAAACTATTGTAATGGGGCAAATTTAAAGATTTTTTCCTTCATTTATTGAATATCTTGCTCTCTCCGTCCACTCACGGGCACTAGGCGCATTATGGGCCGGGTTAGCTCAGTCGGTAGAGCGTTCGGCTAGAAACCACAAGGTTCCTAGTTCGATACCCGGCCCCGCCAACTCAGCGTATGAGTAGCACAGGGATCTGTGCGGTAAAGTAAGGAGCTGATGGTAGGTGTGGCGCTCCACCTCAGACGCTAAAATAATCTCCTTGGTCTAGCGCTAGTGAAAAGGAGATAGACTCCCTCGCTGATTGGCTGATACCGACATTAGGCCGCCCCGACGACTTTACTTTACTTTTACGGTTTACCTGCATCAGCTTGGGTAAACCACACATGGAAAGATTCTAACTACAGGAATATATATATATATATTATTGAACTCAACGGACAATTCTTGTCGGACGAGGTTTTGTTCACTGTTTTTGTTTTTGTTTCACACTGTACACAGCATACTACACACAGCACATGGCATTATGTTCAAGTAATAACGAATGACATGTAAACACGCCCTTCATCTGCAGTAGGAACAGCTGCTCTTCTTATAATATTGCAGACAATTAAAAATAAACAAGAAAGAGGAATGGACAACTACCTTCGCCTTGACATATTACCGTAAGAAAATCTTGCAGTCTGGTCATCAAACTCTTGAGTCACATGTTGGTATTTGCTGCCAGACCAATTCTTTATTATGCAAGTTTTGCACCATATTAACTGCAATATTGGCAATGCCAGACGAGTGGCATTTGAATTCTGTGGAGAAATCAACTTGTCACTATCTTCATATAGTCGAGGCATCAGCTGGTTTTGTTGCATAACGAACTAGAAATAGTTCCTTACAGATCCCTCATCAAAGAGAATGGACGATACTCTGTTTTCTGGCATGATATAACTTTGGTCTCTGACTGCTATTCTTGTATCTACTAAAAAAAACAATAAAACACCCGCCGGTTGGTGTAAAAAAATAATGCCCATATAATTCTGTTGAATGATACTGTAGTTATAATAAGCCTTTAAAATGTATCCTTAAAACACTTCTTATATCTACTATCAAAAGAAACCACCCTCCGTGAAGTGTAAAATATTAAATTTTGCCACGCTATTTCATAAAAATATCTTCAAAACTTTATTATATCTATCTACCTAAAATATAAACCACCCTTTGGGCAGTGTAAAAAATAATTTTTGTCACGCTCTTTCGTAAAACAATGTAAAATCTTGTATTCTGTAATAATAGACATAAAAATAGCTTTGCTCTCAGAATTCAAATAAATGTTTTTGGTTATTTCCTATAAATCTAACATGATCAAATAAATGACCCACTGAGGTTGATATGCCGTAAAACAAAACAAACCAAACCAATCCAACAAGAAAAAAAACTTCAATATTTGAATTAATTTGAATATAACTGTTACACAATTAGGGTATTTACCTCTCACCCCACTTATGAGGGCATGACACAAGGACATTTTTATGTGGGCTCACCCACGAGCCGAAGCTCATGGCTGGTAGACACAAAAAAATCCGTCGATCCCGTAGGCATTCTCCCTCAAGGGGGTGCCTCAGGCGTTGGGCAATAAACCCAGCCCTGCCCCTTTAAATCGAGGGGGCAGGTGTTGCCTGGGGGGATAGACCCCTGGGATCAACACTGTTAATTTCATTAATAGACACAGGCCCCGAAAGGCCCGTGCTATTAGTTGTTACAAAGTTAGTGTTATTAGAAAGAAAACATGGCTATTTCCTATAAGTCTAACATGATCAAAGGGGAACAACTCTTGACTGATAAATTATTTATTTATTGATCTACTAAGAAAAAAGAAGACAGGTTTAGGGTTAGTTTAATGGGAAAATAAATAAAAAATTAGCAGAGGGGTTGTCAGTAGCAGAGGGGTTGGGTAGATACATACAAACTACATAGGCTATTTACCCACCGCTCTGCAAGAACTGGATGCGTCACAATATCAATTTTTAAGTGGGGTTTAACAGGTTTGAATTCGTGGTGTACTTGCTGGCTACTCTTGCGGATACATTACTATCAAATAGCTACTTCTCGCTGAATGCCCCATACTTACGACCTTGTGCCACATCCTACCCGTGGCGAATGGTTTGGATAAGAGTATACGCCCATTGTTATGTACTGGTTTGATATGTATTCTCACAGATCCATTACTATTGAATAGCTACTTCAATACTCGCTGGATGCCCTATACTTGCGACCTTGTGTTTACATCGTACACATGGCAAACGGGTTGTGCAAATACCTACAATTCCTCAAGGGTATTGGCGCTATGTGAAGTACAAAGTCTATTCCAGGACTTGAACTCAGTTAACGTTTAGCGCGCCTCCATTAATTCGTCTAATTGCGTCGATCCCAGGGGGCTATCCCCCCAGGCAATACCTGCCCCCTTGGGGGCAGGGCTGGGTTTATTGCCCAGTCCCTGAGGCGCCACCCTTGAGGGGGAATGCCGAAGGGATCGACGCAATTTTTGTTCTCTCCCACCCATTAGCTTCGGCTTGTGGGTGGGCCCACGTTAAAACAAGGCCTTGTGCCCAGTCCATACAAGTGGGGTATTGTGTTTTTTTGCGCTACACCTACCATCAGCTCCTCACTTTACCACAGATCCCTGTGCTACTCATACGCTGAGTTGGCCGGTATCGAACCAGGAAACTTGTGGTTTCTAGGCGGACGCTCTACCGACTGAAGCGATGATCAAAATCGCTATTCATCAGTAATGGATCTGCGAGACTTTTTTCGTTTAGATTTACTTATCCAAAGGGCCCAATCTGCCCTACTATTTACCCATATTGGAGAGGAAAGTGACGGATCCCATTAGCGCAAATTAAAATGCTAACAGCCTCGTACTGGATTTGACCTCGGCTCGCCTCGTTTATTTATTTTCCTTTCCAAAACTCTTTACGTCACACGCACCAGAAAAAGTTACACTCAGATTAATTGAACCAATTAGTCAAAAATATATATATATATATATATATATATATATATATATATATATATATATATATATATATATATATATATATATATATATATAATATATATATTATATATATATATATCATTAACAAACCGAATCCTTATTATTTCTAAATATTTTCATTCTTTTTTTTTTTTTTCAAGCTTACGAATAATTATTTTGATCTTACAATCTTGAAAAGTTTTAATGATTTCTCCGAAAAAGCCATTTTTGGCTGACCGAGTACTTTCGGTTCTTATCCGAACCATTATCAATGTGTGTCTTTCATTATAAAAACTGTTTAAGTAATGTTAGATAATATTAATGTAATCGTAAAAGTAAGTGTTTTCTTTTTATCACCAAGGTGACGTTAAGCAACAGGAGCAATTTTTAAAAAAATATGTCTATTAAGCTAGGTAAACGTTTTTAGAATAATTATATATACTAGCAACAGAAAAAAACCCTCCGGGCGTCGTAAAAATTAATTTTTGAAAGACATTGCCTGAGAGGGTGGGAGTTAAAAATTCAATGTCAGAGGGTTTGTATCATAAGACAAATCCTCATATTTATTAAAGGAGTTAAAGAAACAAAAAAACAATTTGAAATGAAAACTTAGCCCCGTCCGTCTCAAATAAAATGTTGCATGCATGTAATAATCAAACAATTATTTTGAATATTTCCACATCAATTTTACACAAAATCGTAGGTATTTTTTTATTTGTAAACTTTTTAGTTAACTTCTTGTTACTGTAAAAAAAAAAGACGTGAGTAAAAAACATTTTTTAAAATTGCTTACTCAAATTTTTGGTGTATATAGCATAAGAATATTGTGACGTAAGCTGTGACGTAGAGCTATGTCGTAGTCTTTGCTACAGATGGAAATACAGACAATCTCCATTATTAATATATATATATATATATATATATATATATATATATTATATATTGGGTGTATTTTGGGATTATTCGGACTATTGTCCTCATCTTTATTATTATCTGTACAACGTTTTGTCCGATGTGCTCTCCGGCGTTCTTCAGGTATTTCTTGTCGGACTCAGAAGCCTTCTCGAACTATGGGACCTTTTTTTCGGACTAGGGAACCTTTTTGTCGTAATGGGGAGCCATCACAGAATGTTGAACCCAAACCTTTATTCAATCTACGGGGGTATCCAGTTCTCATTCCGCTAACTATATCTGGGTACAAGTATTAAGGTGTGTTTATCATTCTATATTACTGTCGCACTTGACCAGGATTGAACCTGCTGCAAGAGACAATTGTCACTTAGAACCGTCTTAATCCAACGCTTATATACACAACGTTGTGGGTCCAAAAAGTTAATAGAAAAATAGATAAAAGTTATACATATATATATATTTTTATATATATTTTTTTATATTTTATATTTTTTTGTTTTATCATTGCTTCATACTTCTTCAGACTTATTTATTTCTCATAGTTGTTAATTTGTCTGACTACCATCCCCTGTAAAAACTTGGCCCTGAAAAATATTCTTTTTTCTCATTTGACTTCCTGTCGCCATGTTGACAATTTTTCTGTTATGCAAATCAAATTATTTTGATTTCCCATCTGATGAGACTTGATTTTGAGGAGCTTTATCAAATCAACTTAGATTTATAAAGGCCCCAATTTTGGTCGAAATAAATTTATTATGGAATAACGGCGTTGAGTTTTTCCTTCCTTTCAAATATAAATATTGCTCTGTATATAATCTAAAAAGTTTATTATACATTGTGCTCTCTGTAGGGATTTAGAGATTCTCTGTATTTATACATACTGGATCATACAATATTAATACAGTGTGTCTTAGAAATCACATATAGAATCATCCCTTACTACCAAGTTTTGGATACCCCTCTCTCTCTCTCTCTCTCACACACACACACACACACACACACACACACACACACATATATATATATATATATATATATATATATATATATATGTAAGTTTACTGCTATAGATTATGTTACTGTTATGGATTATGTTACTTGGACGGATGATGGACGAATCCCGAAAGACATCCTGTATGGAGAGCTAACATCTGGTAAAAGACAGATTGGTCGCCCCCTACTGCGATTCAAGGATGTCTGCAAAAATGATCTCAGGTGCTTTGGCATTGTCCCTTCCAGCTGGAACAATTTGGCTCAAGACCGCCCTCGGTGGCGGCAGAATCTCCATAGAGGACTGTACATGTCAGAAGTCACCCTGATACAACATCATGAAGCTAAGAGGTCCATAAGAAAGCAACGGCAACAAAGCATCGGAACATCATCATCTACAGGGACAACCTACAAATGTAAAATCTGTGGTCGAGAATGTTTCTCAAACATCGGACTTCATAGTCACAGGAGGCGCTGCAACTTCAGGGGCACACAAAAACTTTTATCATAGTCTTTCGAGATTGAAGTGCAAATGATCAATGAATGATATATATATATATATATATATATATATATATATATATATATATAAGTTTACTGTTAGATAGATATTAGTGAAAGTACATTTGTTAGTAGTTAATAGAAAAAAACTGCAGAAATCTTATTGCTATCTGATAATGTGCCATAGCAAGGAAGCGTGTTTCCTGTAATTTTATCGACTTGTCTCGCCTGGTTTTTTCCATCAATTTGGTGTATTCAGACAAATGGATATAAAAAAAAACACATTTGCTCATCCAACATCCGGTATCTTGTATGACATTGCATTTTAGCGTAGACTGAAAAAAAAAAAATACTGACTTTTCACATTGCAAACACACATGCGCATATAGATACCTGAGTACGTAAGCTTTCACTAAGTATTTGTGTTTTTAACTAAAGTTTATTTATTTCTTTTTAGCCGAAGTTGTATTCTTAACAAGGTTAGCGAGACACATTATAAATACTAGCAAAATAAAAAACACTCGCCGGGCGATGTTAAAATACATTTTTGAAGAATATTCCCTGCGGTGGGCGGGAGTTAAAAATTAAATTTCAATGAAGTAAATTTTATTCAGTTCAATTTTGCATAAAAATAATTATTGTAAATTTTATTTTTATTAAAGTAAGCATTTACTTATTAAAATAAACATTACATTAACCGTAGTTATTGCGTTCTTTTAAATAAATATAAACACATTACTGCCGGTTGAGTCTTGCGGATTCAAAGTAAGCATTGAATTAATTGAATAACTTTATTTAATCTTTAAAGAATAAAATAAATAATTCATATAAATTAAAATTAAAAAGCTGTTTTAATAATCTAAAATCGAATAAAATTACACCGTAGTTTTTGCATTTTTATAAATAAATATAAACAAACTACTTCCGGTTGAATATTACAGATTAAATTACCGTTCTTAAAATTTAAGCTAAGACAAGTTTATATGATTATATTTTGTTTCTAAATATTTTCTCATAAAAATCTATATGGTAGATAACTTTGAATATATATTAAAATAAAATACACTATATATATAAATCAATAATACCGGGGCTGTATTTATTAAAACTTGTTTTTAAAAATACCATAGGCGATCCTAAGTTGTGTACTACTATCAGGCATATATATATATATATATATATATATATATATATAATACAGCATTCTCTTTATTTAAAGTAGTAATAATATTGACTATAGATTAAATAATCATTGTTAATGTTACGTAATTCCTGAACTTATTATGAGTAAGAAGTGACGTAGTTTCAGTTATAGACATAGAGACTGAATGCCCATTATATATAGACATATGAAAATGGAATTTTCTGGTGGCCATTTATTATGCTAAAATGCATAGCTCTCCTTAAAACGAATAGAGCACTCCCGATAGCCTAGTATGTTTATAATAGTACAATTCCATTTTTCTAAAAAAAATTTCGAATATTTCTCCTGCATTACCCGTTTTTTTGTTATTAAAACCATTTGCTCTAGA
>CM042165.1:68975660-68979075 GCA_023376005.1 Doryteuthis pealeii
GACGAGTCCATTCCCCATGACTTTAACCATTACACCGAGGACTTCCATAACCGACCCTCATATAGTATCTTTATTAGCCTATAAACTTTTCAACCGACCCTCATATATATATTTACCAATCTCTCCGCACGAGCAGGATGTGACACAAGGTCAATTTCTTAAGCGGAGTTCAACGGGTTTGAATTCTCCTAGACCGGTTGCCTAACCAAGGTTAAAGAGCCCGGTCTGCCCTACTAGTCATCCATAGCTGGAGGGAGAGTAGGATTCATACCTTTCCCAAGTGTATTAGCGCTAACTGAAATGCAATTACCGCATCCAGGATTTGAACTCGGGGCGACGAGTCCATTTTCCATGACTTTAACCATTACACCAAAGACTTCCATAACCGACCTTCATATAGTATCTTGATTAGCCTATAAACTTTTCAACCCACTTTCATACAGTATCTTGATTAGCCTATAAACTTTTCAACCGACCCTCATATAGTATCTTGATTAGCCTATAAACTTTTCAACTGACCTTCATATGGTATATTGACTAGCCTATTGAATTTCCAGTCAACCCTCATACAGTATCTTGACTAGCCTATTAACATATCCGCCGACCTTCATATAGTATTTTGATTAGCCTATAAGAGGTCCACAGAGTTTTAACTCTGGTTCTTATAAAACATTGGGCTACTTAAAGGATAAGTACCCAATGCGGAATACTTCAGTTAGGAAAACAACAAATGCGTTAGTTACATTTATATAACTTTATTATAACATATTAGGGGAACAAAGTTCCCCAGGCTATTTAATGTCACAAGTGTCCAGACATACACAATCTTATTATAATTGAGATTGTGGGTTTGTCTGTCTGTAACCGAAACTATATTACTATACAAGTCACAATTCCCTCAGTTATTTACATCTCATTCTCCATGATTTTATTTCTATTTAAACCTTAATTAGCAATAAAATTGTTTTACATCATTAAGATTGTTGACTATATCTACATACTTACTACATACAAGTGTATTTATATATACAAAAAATGGCTGTTTGCAGTGTGAATGGGAAGGTTAATTTGCATATTGATATCAAAAATTTGATTTTAATAAATATGTGCTCAGTATTATTTATTTCTAATTGTTTGGTTTTATTTTAATAAATATGAACAAAAATCTCGAGGATAAATCTTAAAAGAAATCCATTAGCAATATTAACAGTAATTCTATTCTTTAATTTAAGTAAATAGTTAAATTATGAAAATTTAGCAATGAAAGACGGGAGTGAAGAAAAAGCAAGTTTTAGTTGTTCCCCCTCTGTTTCAAATCTTTTTATCGGCATCTTATTTAGTTTCATTAGCTTTTCTAAGTTAACATTAATTTTATTGCTTAAAACTTAAATACTTGCACCCGGAGGGTGCATATATTTGCTAAGTAGTGTTTTAATAGACAAAGTGGTAACCGCTTACTGTAAGTAGAGGCTGTAGCGTCTGTGTGCACCGTAGGTGTCGCTGGAGAGAGATGACAAGCACGTCCAGGCTTGTTCAGTGCATCGGAAGAAGAGGGTTCTCTCCTTGCGTTCCTGTGTCACTTGACTAAAATAGCATCTCCTGAAACGGAAGATTCACCAAAACACTCAGACAAGAGAGACTGCCCTTACAAGCCTATTAACCTTTCAAGCAACCTTCATATAGTATCTTGATCCTCATATAAGAAAATATAAGATTCTCTAAAAACAAAGATGACTATATAATAACAGGTCATCCAGTTTATTCCAATCGTGTTCTATAAGTGATTTTCAATTTTGTATTTGACTCTACAATTACCAAAACTTGGAAACTAATTTTAATCTAGAAATTATCAAAAACTGTCTGTGAATGTTTGATACGATATTAAGGAAAAAATTAATTTCCGACACGATTCAAACAATCTTTATTTCTAATTCATCTTCATGATAAGAAAACTGAACAATAACGAAACTGGAGAAACAAAGGAAATCAAAATGAACAAAAGAAAACAAAACTGAATCTGAAATACATTTGTTGACAAAAGATACCAAATATTCAGAATTGATTTTTTGGTGACGCCAATTACTGTATCATTATCGAGTATTTGACGGGAAGTAAGTTCATTTCTTTTATTGTTTCATTTATTTATATTCACACACAATTCAATTGGATTGATAGAAATATTCGGTCTCGTTTTGTCAGTCGATGACATAAAGAATATTCAACTAATTTCACTAAAAAAGTTAACTTTACATTAATCTGGTGATGTTCCTATTTAGAAAGCAAATGAAGAAAGGAAAGGGAGACAAATAAATCAAAATAGAGAGAGGGGGAACTGAGTGAGAGAGAGAGAGAGAGGGAGAGAGAGAGAGAGGGGAGAGAGGGGAGGGAGAGGGAAACACAGACAGAGAGAAAGAGGTAGGAGACTGAGAGAAAAACAGAGAGAGAGAGAGAGAGAGAGAGAGAGAGACGGTAGGAAGACTAAGAGAAAGTGATAGAAAAGAAGGGAGGGAGACTGAGAGAATGAGAGAGAGAGTGGGGGGAGTAGAAAAATAGATATGTAAAATTAATCGTATTCAATGTGTGAAACACCACACAACCACACCACCACATTTATATGTAGGATCAGGGCATTTTTCAGAAGTTCGCAATTTGAAAACGCACATGCGAACACAGCACTGGAAGAGAACCAATATTCTTAGCGAAGTCCTGTGGACAGCATTTTCTAACCATTCGCAATTGTGAAAAAAACACATGACAGACATGCGAACAGCACACTGGTGAGAAACCATTTTCTTGTGAAGTATGTAGAATCAGCATTTTCAACTAAGATCTGGTTTGAAAAAAGGCACATGGGCAAAGCACGACGAGCTGGGGGGAGGGAACACTGGTGAGGGAGAAACCATATTCTTGAGTGAAGTGATGTGGAGTGCATGGTATTGGTGGGCTCGACAACATAGTTGCGTTTAGAACTCACATTCCGCACTCACGACTGGAGAGAAAACATTTCCCTGTGAACGTCTGTGGACAGCAATTCTCACAAAGTAGTGGTTTGAAAGTGCAGCATCTGTCAAATGCAGGTATTTTCTACAAATGGCGATTTTAAAAAGGCAAGCCAATGCCAAACAGTGGGACCCATTTTCCTGTGAAGTCTGTGAAATCAAAAATCTTTTTTTCCAATTGCCAATTGAAAAAAAACCACATGCGAACACACCACTGGAGAGGAAAATACCTAATTTTTTCTTGTGAAATATGTGAATCAGTATTTTCATAAATAGTTCCTATTTGAAAATACACATGCGCCCACCCTGGTGAGAAACCATTTCCTTGCCGGCGAGGTATGTGGATCAGCATTTTCATACTAGTTCTTATTTAAAATACCAGCATAGCGCGACCACACTGGAGAAAAAAACCATTT
>CM042165.1:68979175-69019175 GCA_023376005.1 Doryteuthis pealeii
AAAGAAAAGAAAAAAAAGAAAAAGGGAAGGAAAAAGCGGAAAAAAGAGGAGGGAAAAAGAAAAAGAAAAGAAAGAAAAGAAAGAAAAAAAAAAAAAAAAAAAAATAAGAGAAAAGGGGAGAAGAAGGGAATGGAAAGGGAAAAAAGAAAAAAGAAAAAGAAAAAGAATAAGAAAAAAGAAAAAGAAAAAGAAAAAGAAAAGGGGAGGGGAAAAGGGAAAAAAAAAAAAGGAAGGAAAAAGAAAAGAAAAAGAAAAGAAAAGGAAAAGAAAAAGAAAAGAAAAAGAAAAAAGGGGAAAAGGGAAAAAGAAAAAGAAAAAAGAAAAGAAAAAAGAAAAAGGAAAAGGAAAAAAAGGAAAAAAAGAAAAAGGGGAAAGAAAAGGAAAAAAAAAGAAAGGGTGAAAAAGGGAAAAAGAAAAAAAGAAAAAGAAAGAAAAGAAAAAAAAGAAAAGAAAAGGAAAAAGGAAAAGGAAAAGAAAAAGAAAAAGAAAAGAAAAAGGAAAAGAAAAAAGAAAAAGAAATAAGAAAAAAAGGGAAAAGAAAAAGAAAAGAAAAAGAAAAAAGAAAAAGAAAAAGAAAAGAAAAAGAAAAAAGGGAAAAGAAAAGAAAAGAAAAGGAAAAAAGAAAAAAGAAAAGGAAAGAAAGAAGAAAGTAAAGAAAAAAAGGAAAGACAATAAAACGTAAAAGAAACAAAAAAACATCACAGAAAAAAAACCCACAATAAAGAAACCCGTCGAAAAAGTTGTTAAAATCCATCATTGCCAATTATTAGCAAGCTGGTCAGATTTTAATTTCATTTTCAGTCAAAAACAGGGAAAGCAAAATTACCATTATCTTCCATTTAAATGTCAATGTGGCAGATTGGGAAATTCCCAGGCGATTCCACTCAACCGTCCAAGATGGAAGAAATCCTAATTTTCCACAAGACAGAAATTCACTTCGACCGATAAGCGAAATTCGAAGATAACCGCATTTTCAATTCTGCCATGATTGATCTCATCTAACGAAACAGACAAGCACTAGTGAAATCAGTTGCGATGAGCTTTTTGCATCGCTTAAAATCTAAATCAATGGCACCAGGCGATGCCGGTTGGATGATTGGATGGTTAGTTGCTTGGTTAATGGCATATCAACACGTGTGGGCTATTCAATGCCAAAACCTTAATATATAAGGTGTGTCAAGAAAGTATCGAGATTTTTTGTACTTTTTGACATACCTTGTATTCTAAAAAAAATAACATTCCATTTATTCTTCATTTCTATCTTGGTGAATACAGCTTTAAACTTGGCACTTTTTTGGCACACCTTGTATTCTGAAAAAAATAACATTCCATTTATTTTTCGTTTCTATCTTGGTAAATACAGCTTTAAACTTGGAACTTTTTTGGCACACCTTGATTTCTGATAAAAATTAATTAATGAAACGTTACTTTTGTTTTTTCAGTATACAAGGTGTGTCAAAAAGTACAAAAAATCTCGATACTTTTTTTAAAACTCACCTTGTATATAAAAAAGAAAGCCATAATTTACCCAACGCGTGAACGTAATAGCGCGACTGGAATTCGAACTCGATTACTACGATATAAAATTCCAGCATGTTAATCACTACGCAACAGGAACTACTCCTCCCCTGGTGTTTGCCGAATAAAACTGAAAGAGATTCGGTTTGGGCCTGGCTTTCCACGTTAAAAAGACCTTGTGGTAATCAGTCCTGGTGGGTGGGGGTCATGAAAATATTTTTTACTACTATTGACACAAAATGAACAAGGCCAGGGACAGGGACAGGTTTGTTGCTCGGTGACTGAGGCACCTCAAAATGGGAATGTGAAAGGCATTCGCGCACTTTTCGCACTGGCCTCTGCTCGATCTTCGGCTTGTGCGTGGTTCCCCACGTTAAAAAGACCTTGGTTTAACCTGACCTGGTTGTAACAGGGCGAGGTATGTCGCCTGGGCCAACTCAAGTTGTAGTAGTAGTCGCCGTTAGTAGTAGTCGCCGTTATTATTAGCCGTTAGTTCAGAAACAACATACATGCAAGTTGTATAGTCACAGTTGAATTTTATTTCTAGGCTGTCACTCAGCGCTAGTGAACCATCAGCTACGGGCAGGTGTGAACAACTCCATAATAATAATAATAATAATAATAATAATCAGGAGGGGACCGTAGATCTATAGCCACAGTATGACAATATTAATTATTTACAACGTGGTATGTTACTTAAGAGCTATTACCAAATAGTTCAATATGTAAAAAAGTATGATAATCTAATTATTACAACGTTTGTGTTGTATTTACTTAAGAGCTATTACAAAATAGTTCAATATGTAAAAAGCATGATAATCTAATTATTACAACGTTTGGAATGTTTACTTAAGAGCTATTACCAAAATAAGTTCAATATGTAAAAAAGCATGATAATCTATTATTACAACGTTTGGAATGTTTACTTAAGAGCTATTGCATTTTGAATTTCAACGACTTTTAATTAAAATCAACTCCACACTAACCGTCCAAAAAAACAGCGGTTTATCATATTCAACATATCCACGTTCCCCTCTAGTTATTCTTATTATTGTGATATAGCATATTTCTGAAGTGTATCCGTATGTTTCTAGTAATGGGTCATCTTATAATCTTTTATTATGTCCTTTATTCAATGACAAAACCGGCCAACTGCGTGCAATAAGTGACATCTTTAAGTGCCTAGTAAATCCTCAACAGTAATCGGCAACATTCTACCCCCGGTACCCGATTCCCACCGATTGTCACGATGCCAGTCAGCTGTTGCGTTTATTAAAGCGTTTATTGCTGTTCGTTTTGGTCGGCGGCCAGACAACAATCCATTCGTTGAGCCTCTTGCCACTTAGTATACGATCTTTGAAACGGCATGGCTTCGAAAAGAGTAGTCGCAACATTTTATAGGCTTGTTTCGTTGACTTCGATTTTTTCATCTTCGCTGTTATAGGCCCCGTCAGTAATGGCAGGATTACGTGCATTATAGATCTGGAAGCGTTTCAAATTACCCGGTATAGTCATAGGTGACGGAATCAGCGACCCAAGTTCAAATACTGAATCATATCCCACTTATCATATTCCACAAATATCCACTTCTCACTTTTTATCGTTGAGTTTTTTAGGGTTCTGTAAATTGAATACACATTGCAAATGTTCACAAATATTCAAATACGGAATCATATCCCACTTATCATATCCCACAAATATCCGTTTCTCACTTTTTATCGTTTAGTTTGTTAGCGTTCTGTTGTTGTATACCTTCTTCTTTACTTCTTTACTACTTTCTTTCTTACTCTATTCTTCTGGCCGTCTTTTTTGGAAATCTTAAACATCTTGTTTTGGTCTGGAATCTTCTAAGGTCTGGACTTTCTTGGGGACTTCGGGTATGTCTTCTTTAGGGATTTCTCTTATCAGAAGCCCTGTTGTTCATTGTTAGTTTTTAGAGGTAATAACCACAAGACTCCGATTGCTTTGATCTTACTTTATTTTTTAAATCCCCAACCAGACATCTGCGCAGAGTGAGTCGAAGCGTGTATAACACGACTCACCACCGTCGTGGTTTCTCGCCGACTGACTAAAATCTATTTCTAATCTAAACCGGAAGAGGGGTATCTTCCACCGATTCTCACGGTAGCCACTGGAAGGTTAGGACTGAGGTCAAGCCTTGTCACTCATCCTTCAAGGCCGTGGGCTATAACTTACAACAGACATTTTATTTCTACACTATTTCACATAAATATTAGGTATCTAATAATATGTAACACTGTAAATTAAATACACATTGCAAATGTTCACAAATATTCAAATACTGAATCATATCCCACTTATCATATCCCACAAATATCCGCTTCTCACTTCTTATCGTTTAGTTTGTTAGGGTTCTGTAAATTAAATACACATTACAAATGTTCATAAATAAATGCATGTTAGAAATGTCTGGTTCAATTCTTCATTTCAAATAAATACTTACCTCATTTGTGAATCATTTAAATGTAATTACCAAAAGGCAATTCTTCAATTAATTATATTAATTGGTAAATTTATCTTTTCTTCCTTTTTTTTTTTTGTTGTATCCGAGATGTAGGAATAAACAGAAATGATAATAAAAAACAGGGAAATGTTAACAATAACAATACTTGTTTTATTTATTTCTCACTGACAGGGAAAATACAGTGGATGGTTTGGGTTAGAGTCTGCTAGATGTTAGGATATACGTTGTTGTTGTCTGCTTGGTTCTGATTTGCTTGCAGTCTTTTTCTCCCTCCTTTCCGAGGAGTTCGGTTCGAATCGTTAGGGGGAATAACTCTCCTAACATTTTTAAAAGGTAAATGACTATTAGTCGAATTTTCTTAGAATTGAAACTGAAATGTACCACAAACTACTGGTTTTGGTGTTGAATCTAGTATCAGGTTGTTGTGTTTCTAACACCTCGTGGTTTGAATGTTTTAATAAAATATGCCCCACGTGTGGGTATTATTCGAAAATAGGGATTAATTCAAACTTTTCATTGTCTTTTTAAACATCCTTTTCTTCTTACATTGCTATCTTCCATCTTAAATTGATCAGAATTCATCGATTCCTCAACGTTTTTGGCAATTTCTTAATATGATAACAATAATCTATCGTATAATTTAACTTATCATTTACTTCATCATTAACGTCATAATCACTTAAATGTTTTATACGCTGTTTTACTTCTTTCCCTATTTTTTAATTACTTTACTGCTTTTGTTTAAGTAACGTCTTTTACCCATCCCCTTCGTGTATGGACAGGGCGCTGGCATAAGGTCAATTTTGAATTCAGAATATTTTTCTTTTTAAGAACTTCTACTATCTGGCAGAAGAAAGAAAGAAGGCAATGCAAGAACAGATATCACAAACGATTCTCTATGATTGGGATCTTTAACCATTCGTTTGGCAACCGGTATTGGAAGGAAAACTTTGAATTAAAATTTGTTAAACTCCACTAAAATAATAGTTGGTTGGCTGGTTGGTTGAATAGATTTACATGTCAACATTTAACATTGCCCCAAGAATGTTAGTATGGGCAATATATGTATAAAACTGAAATGGCGGAACGTAGGTAGAATTATTTATTCATTCATAAGTAAGCACATCTCTAAATGTTTTTTTCATATTTTCAAATTTATAAACCATGGGTTTTATTTCTATTTTCTTACACACACACACACACACCACCACACACAATATATATATATATATATATATATATATATATTATAATATATATGCATGTATGTTGGTGTGTGTGTGTGTGTGTCGTGTGTGTGTGTGTTGAAGAAAAGGAAGGGATTCCGACGGTTATGTAGTGATAAAGAAAAATTGAACAAACACAGGTTTAAATGAGTTAAGTGGTGAGTTTATTGGCCGATGCTGCAGTGTTTCGATCTATTAATTAGATCATCTTCAGGGCATTTGTTGGTATATGGAAGGTGATAAAAAAAATTATTATAGAATAACTGAAGAATTATTACAAATAACGTGCGTGGGCAAATGGACAACTGGTATTATGATGTAAGTAATAACATAAAAACAACAGATTTAAACGCATCACGAAAGATATGTTTATTCTTATGAAGAGTAAAAATACTTAGAATATTTTTCGCTCAAATATAATATACATATATACATTCGCTAATTATATATATATATATATATATATATATATATATATATATTATATATAATATATATGTATATATATATATATTTGCTTATATATATATATATATATTCGTTATTATATATATATATTTGCTTATATATATATATATATATATATATATATATATATATATATATATATATATATATATATATATATATGCCCGTGTGTTTGTGGGTGTATGTGTGTTTATTTACGTGACACAAGCACTTCAGATTTTTTTTAAATATGGCAATTCGTTTACATTTTTATTTTTTTCGCCATTAAAATTTTTTATGAGGAAAGATAATTGAATAGTTTTTATTTATTTATTTATTTATTTTGATCATTTTACAAGAATTGGTTATTAGATTCACAGGAGAAAAGTGAAAGAAGACATTACTTATATAAATTGATAGGTAGATAACACACACACACGCATACACTTACACACACCAAAACACACACACAAAACACGCATACATGCAGATACGTACGAAGTGCGTGGTGTAACGGCTAAAGTCATGGGAAATGGACTCGTCACCCCGAGTTCTAATCCTGGATGTGGTAATTGCATTTCACTTTGCGCTAATACCATTGGGAAAGGCATGAATCCTACTCTCCTTCCAGCTATGGATAAATAATAGGGGAGACTGGGCACTTTAACCTTGGTTAGACAACCGGTCTACGAGAGGGGGAAGACTCTGAATTCAAACTTGTTGAACTCCGCTTAAGAAATTGACCTTGTGTCACATCCTGCTCGTGCGGAGAGGTTGGTAAATATATATATATATATAAGCACATAGATATACACACATACTCAGAGACCGCACACGACGCCCAATCATAGGTATAAATATACATATTTTTATGTATATATACAATTTGCTATATTTCAAACATACCAGTAATACACACACGCATTCACACACTAACACACACGTTCACATATATAAATACAGTGAATATACCGAATTTAATGAAATTTTCAGTGTTGATATATTAATCAATAAAAGATATAATGCACCAGTTATTTTATTTAAATACTGTTACAATTTTTCAGGTCAGTTAACTTTGAACCACGCATCTTTAAGAATCTGTGTTACGCCTCAAAGACCCGTGGTTCAAAGTTAACTGACCTGAAAAAATGTAATGGTTTTAAATAAAATACCTAGTGCATTATATTCATCATTCATTAATATATCAACACTGCGGTTAATTCCCTGATTTTTGGTATTTTTTTCTTTCGGCGGGGTGATATACGATGGTGGAATTTAGGTCCGTTAAGTACGATTTAACTTATTATTATATTTTACTACCAGGAGCTATGGATAAACTACTGTATGATAATTTGATTATTGCAACGTTTGATGTTTACTTAAGAGCTATTGCGATATTTCAATATGTAAAAAATATAATAATCTTGATTTAACTCTCTCTTACTCATTCTCAAAAGGCTGGTTGTGAAATATTATACTGCTTTTCCGATGAAAATCTGTGGGGATATTTAAGTTGGGCCGGGAATTCTCCTGATGCTTGCTCACTAAAATATAGCTTAAATTAAGGTAGGAGGGCATGAGAGCAAAATTACCAAAATAAATTCCGTTATTCCTAATTTCAATATTACAAATGAAATAAATATGTAACCTGTTTTTTAATTCCTTTTAATTCTATCTTGTGCATTTAAGCGGGACAAGACCATTTGGAATATTTCATTTTTAAAATTGGGTGAAATTACATGGGAGAAATAAGAAATCTGGTATTAAGCGACATCAGATAATCTGGATTTAGATTTTTGCCTTGCATTTGGAAAAATATGGACGGTTTAATTTTTAACCAGAGGGTGTTGCAGGATGATAACGGACGGAAGATTTAGGAACAAGCGTATTAAGTCGTATAGTTAAGTCGTCAGGGTGGCCTAAAGTCGATATCAGCCAGGCAGCGAGGGAGTCTATCCCCTTTTCACTAGCGCTAGACCAAGGAGATTGTTTGGGCGTCTGAAGCGGAGCGCCACTCCTACCATCAGCTCCTTACTGTACCGCACATATCCATGTGCTTCCCATACGCTGAGTTGGCGAAGGCCGGAATCGAACCAGGATCTCAGCCGGACATGATATATAAAGACGTGAATTACCTGTAAATTGTCAATGATTTAGATCGTCTTGTAGTTGATGTCTCAGTGTTTTGATTAATACTCAAGAGTGAAAGAGACCGCATCCGGAACTAGCTGTTATTGGCTCTGATTGGTTTATCAAAAAGCCTTCTGAGCCAATCATATGATCCAGTAATCATTTACGAGTTTTCCTTTGGCTCTCAGCCGTGACAAATCCGACAGCAAACGGACATTGCGAACAATATTGTTTGATCATATTCTAACAGGCTGATATATAATATATATATATATATATAATATATATATATATATATATATATATATATATACCAAGCGTGGTTGGTAGTCCTTGCGGAGAGAAAAAAAACAGCAGAAAGTTTGATTGTAAACATATACTACCAAACATCAACCAGGAAGAAAAAAATTTTGAAAGGCCAAGATATTCGTACCAACAAAAATAATCTATTGGTACAGTATTTGGCAAAAAGAAAAAACAATTTATATGTATATATATATGTATATAAGATATATATATATATTCATATAACCGCTAGAGAAGCTAAACATGTAAAAAGTGCTCGATACCTAAGTAGAGCCAAGTAATAAAGATAATCTAATGAGTCAGACGAACCTACTATTAGTTTCGCATAAAGCTCTTCAGGGCTAAAATCCGAGTCGGTTTTTGCCTGAAGAGCTTTATGCGAAAACTAATAGTAGGTTCGTCTGACTCATTAGATTATCTTTATATATATATATATATATATATATAGTTGTTTGTTTTTTTAGAAGCATTGTTGAATAAGTATATATTATTATTTATATTTTTTGCTTGAAGGCAATTACAATGTGTATATCGTATAAAATACGATAATTATAGAAAATAACCATGACAAGTGAATTTCGCAGACGATCATGCGATGCTAGAACATCGTACAGTCTGTTTCAACTTTATTAAGTCTCATCAGCGATGTATACTAACGATTTCCCTCCGACAGAAACCGAAACCGGTAGTCCAGCAGGCAAAGTCAGTGACTTTACCGCTCGGCCAACAGTCCGCATCCTACAATCCCTGCGAAACCAATCTGTCAATGATACTAGCACGCCTCTACCATATGAGGTACGCAGACGTTGAGTAAATAACAACAAACCAGACCCATGCCCCGGTGACGGAAATAAGATTTTTGGATGTTTGTTTTTTAGAAGCATTGTTGAATAAAGTATATATTATTATTTATATTTTTGCTTGAAGGCAATTACAATGCGTATATATATATATATATATATATATATATATATATGTGTGTGTGTGTGTGTGTGTGTGTGTGTGTGGACATGGTTTACTGTAGTATGCTTAGAAGATATCCTCACAGTGTTTTTTTTATTTAGGTTGCCTGCGCGCGCATGTGTGTTAGTTCCACGGATGCTTGTTTAATACATGGTTTGTCGATGTGTGTAAAACCGTTGTACGTTTTAAACTGGCTAATCAAATCTGGCCCGAAAACGCTTGTAGCGTTATTGTATCGACCGTCCAAAGCGGTTTTAAAATTGTTTTCCAACTAGGAGCTTAGATTTTTCGTTCGCCTTTCTTAATTGAGCTAAAAATAAGCCGGACGTCTCATCATCTTCACCAGAACAATTTCCAAGATGGAATTGGAAAATAATGGACTTTTCTTTTGTTTACCTTTTTTTCTTCTTCTTCTTCTATTTATTATTATTATTATTATTATTATTATTATTATTATTATTATTATTATTATTATTTCTTTGTTGTTCTCTTTATTTATTGTTGTTGTCATGTTTTGCTCATTATTTTCTTTACATCTTTTTTTTTCTTTCTTATGTTTTTCTGTTGGTTTTTTTCCTGATTTTTCTCCCATTTTTCTTTTCTTTGTTTCTTTTTTTTTCTTTCTTTTTTTTTTTTTTTTTTTTTTGAAAGAGAGAGTTCCGAGAGTTTTTGATGAATCGACAATTATCGAAAATGAATTCCGTAGAATGGTTTCTCTTCACTCAGCGAAGAGAAGCCAAATTTCCTAGTAGTCAAATGCAAAAGTCAGTTTACATGGCATTTCAATTACAGCACTCCCATTCACACACTGTTTATAATTTCTCAAGATTATGTTACACACGCATAGATATACAGCGCCAACCAAGCGTATCAGTAACACAGGGATCTGTGCGATAAAGTGGGGAATTGATGGTACGTGTGGTGCTCCACCTCAGACGAAGAAACAATCTCCTTGGTCTAGCGCAAGATAGACCCCTCGCTGTCTGTCTGATACCGACTTTAGGCCACCCTGACGAGTTTGCTTACTCTTACGAATATTAAAAGGTGTGTCATAAAAGTATTGATATTGAAGCTGCATTTACCAAGATAGAAATGAAGAATAAATGGAACGTTAATTTTTCAGAATACAAGGTGTGTCAAAAAGTACAGGTTTTAAAGTTGTATTTACCGAGATAGAAATGAAGAATGAATAGAACGTTAATTTTTCAGAATACAAGGTGTGTCAAAAAGTACAGATTGTAAAGCTGTATTACCAAGATAGAAATAATGAATAAATGGAACGTTAATTTTTCAGAATACAAGGTGTGTCAAAAAGTACAGATTTTAACGCTGTATTTACCAAGATAGAAATAAAGAATGAATGGAACGTTAATTTTTCAGAATACAAGGTGTGTCAAAAAGTACAGATTTTAAAGTTGTATTTACCAAGATAGAAATGGACGATGAATGGAACGTTATTTTTTTTCAGAATACAAGGTGTGTCGAAAAGTGCAAAAAATCTCGATACTTTTTAGCCACACCTTGTATATGTGTCAATAAAAATTGATGAACACAGTGGATAAAAACAAAAACCATTACATTTAATTAATATTTCGCGGCGAAAATTGAACTTTCACTCACTTACAACCAGCAATAAATGATAATGGTTCTTTACATTTTGAAATTTTTGGCTTTTGAATAGGTAACTTCTTCCATTTAATTTTCTATATTTAATTGCCTTTCTGTTCAATAAGTCTCGTGCTGCTTGGAGCTATCTTGACTGTGTGGCAACGATTTGAACTCCGAAACCACGTTTGAATTCATCGGTAATCGTCTGAAGAACAGAAAACAGAACAGAAAAACAGAACCCGAGTTTACTGTGGCCAGAAATTTTTGTTTATACATAATGAACATAATAAAGATGGGGACAACAGTCCGAAATATCATAATTATTCATTGTCTCTTTTCTCTAAAACGTATTCGTTCAGCATGGACTCTCTAGAATTTATGATAAACAGTTGAACAATGGATAAAGACAAACAATTTCTATGCATTAGAGAATTCAATTCGATTATGGACCATTTCCACGAGTGGAGATGGTCCATAATCACGATACGCCCGGTATTTAAAGCCTTTTCATTCACAAATGAATTTGCTCTGTTTATTAAAATTAAACATTGAGCTCTCATACGTGACCTGAACTCTGCAGCAACAGAGATACCACTGCTAGAGAAAATGACCAGCTTAGAATCATCCTTATACCAAGAAACTTGGTACCTCACCAAAGAATATATATATATATATATATATATATTATATATATATATATGGCCATCCACAGAAACGTGTTTCGACTTATCAAGTCTCTTCAGTGTGGCTAAAAATTTTGTAAGCTACCTACAGCCGGAATTGAAATCCGACCGGTTGAGTGTCAGTCCGGCAACTTAACCAATAGGCTGTCTTCACTTACAGAATGGGAAAAGGGATTTGAACTGTTTTAATACACACATCGCTTTGGATTTGGATCAGATTTTTGGATAAAGTATATATTAATATTTATATTTTTGCTTGAAGGCAATTACAATGCGCATATCGCATAAAATTCGATAATTATAGAAGATAATAATGACAAGTGAATTTCGCAAAGAATTATTAGGGGTGTAGAACATCGTACAGACTGTTTTCATAAATATATAAATATATATATATATATATATAAAAGATACCTTACTAACCGACCACGAACGTGTTAAATCTCTTGTTTTTTGAAAAGGAGAATTTTGCTATTTTTGAATTTGAAGTATTTCTTTTTCTTTTAAAGACTGTTACGCCAAAGGAACGCGATGTAGCGAAAGACCGAGACGCAGCGAATGAACAACACGAAGCGATCGCACGGGGGACACACTTTTTTGGAAAAACAATGCTTCCGGTTTGAATTTAAATTATTTCCTGCTTCTCTCTTGATGAGTCCATATTAAAAATATTTGCATCTTAAAACGGACCTAATTATCATTCTGCTCTGATGATGATTTTTTATAAATCGACAAATTGTCAATATTAGCAATAAAAATAATATAAAAATATATTCATAAAATGAATGTGGGTTTTTCATACCCTTTTCTCTCTCTCTCTCTCTCTCTCTCTCTCTATATATATATATATATATATATATATATATATATATATATATATATATATATATATCTTTGAAAGGAAGGAAAAACTCAACACCGTTATTCCATGATAAATTTATTTCGACTAAAATTGGGGCCTTTATAAATCTAAGTTGATTTAACAAAGCTCCCCAAAATCAAGTCTCATCAGATGGATAATCATCAATAATTAGATATATATATTGCTCTGTATATAATCTAAAAATAGTATTATACATTGAGCTCTCTGTAGTGATTTAAAGATTCACTGTATTTATACATACTGGATCATACAATAATAATACAGCTTGTCTTAGATATCACATATAGAATCATCCCTTACTACCAAGTTTTAGATAACTCATATATATATATATATATGTATATATATTATATATATATATATATATATATATATATATATATATATATATATAATATGTCTTTTTTATGCTGAAGTTGGGCGTTATCATGAAGTATTAAAAAATTAAAAATAAAAAAATAATAAAATGAATGAAGGAACTCGATGTTGTGGAGTACAGGATTCACTTATCTTTTATTATTTATTCTCATAAATTTTCGGGATCGTTAGATTCCCTTCCTCAGATGAATGTCCCTCCTGTTGAACGGATCCTTTATCTGTTTGTTATTTTGGAAACGGCCGCGTCTGTAATATATATATATATATATATATATATATATATATATATATTAAAAAAGTGTATTTTGGCAACATTTTTTCTTTTATACAAGTTTTGTTGAACTGGACAGACAATTCTTGTCGGACAAGTTTTTGGTTGATCCTTTCTAATTTTCGGGCCATCTTTTTGGTGTCGGGGTGCAACTGGTGTAACAGTCCGCCAAAGGGGGGACACAAGTTGTGAGAAGGGGAGGGGTATAGTGGACTATACCCCTCCCCTTCTCACAACTTGTGCCCCCCTCCCACAAGAAAATCACTACTGCATTGCTCACTCGAACCACTACAATTCCTACAACCTTCCACTACCAATTGTTATTACCTCCCACTTCCAATTCCTTGCTACTACCCGTTCTCGTTAAAAACGAGACATGAAACCATACCATCGTTTCCTACCTAATGATGGCAAACTGTATTGCGGAAAGCGCTCGTTTTGAAACCTTTGGTGGACTGTTACACCAGTTCCACCACGACTCCAAAAAGATGGCCCGAAAATTAGAAAGGATCGACAAGAATTGTCTGTGCACTTCAACAAAACTTATATATATATATATTATGGACTCTCTCGTCGATTTTCGACGTATGAGGGTTCATACACACAATGAACACCCACAGAGTGATTTGTTTATAGTGGTGAAGGCTTGTGTTGAACCATCCACACTTTTTGGCACAGTCGATAGGAAAGAATTGGTGCATCAAGGGTTGCCACAAACCCAATCAACGACCGACCTCAGAAATTTTGAATTCAGAGTTATCCCTCTCCTAGACTTGTTACCTACCCAATGCTAAAGGGTCCAGTCTGCCCTACTAATTAACCCATAGCTGGAGGGAATTTTGAATTCAGAGTTATCCCTCTCATAGACTGGTTACCTACCCAATGCTAAATGGCCCAGTCTGCCCTACTATTTAACCCATAGCTGGAAGGAATTTTGAATTCAGAGTTATCCCTCTCCTAGACTGGTTACCTACCCAAGGCTGAAGGGCCAAGTCTGCCCTACTATTTAACCCATAGCTGGAGGGAGAATATATGGATCCATACCTTTCCCAAGGGTATTAGCGCTATGTGAAATGCCAACAGCTTCGTCTAGGAATGGAACTCGAATCGACGAGTCCATTTTTCACGACTTTAACCACTAGCCCACGCGCCACCATCAGATAGATAGATAGATAGATAGATAGATAGATAGATAGATAGATAGATATTTATATGCATGTATATGTATACGTATATCTTATAGTTGTGGATGCTGCATAAAATAGCATTAAAATGCAAACCTTGAACAACAACAACAATAATGTGCCTTTGTTTTTGTGCGTATACGGAGTGTATGCATAAAATATTCCTTGTATTTCTGTTGTGTTCTGCGGGCGGTAAATTCACATAACGAAATCACAGTAATCTTAGCTGATTACGTTGTTTGTCATTTCTGATTCACCTAAGTACATAGAATGAAAAATTACATACGAGATAAGAAAATCGTCTTAGAGAAAATATATTTGAAAATGCAGGAAGAAATAAATGAAGAAAAAAAAAAGGGGGGAGGGGGAGGAAAAGAAAGAAAATATACTTAAGACTTAGGCCCATAAAAATATAAGAATTCTAATTCCTTTTACAGAAAATCGATTTATATTGTTTTGTATTTAAGTTAATGAAATTTATTTTAAGACATTTCGGTCCACGCAAACATCCGAATCCTTGAGTAACTTTTCGTAGCCGGTTAGTGACTTAGTGGTAAAGGAATAAGCGAGCAATAACAGTGTATGTTCCTGCATCCTCCGCCACAGGATTAGTTGTTTCGTTCAATCGCATATTCAACCCGAGCGAGTTATTTAATGGCATATATATATATATATATATATATATATATATATATATACCAAGCGTGTTGGTAAATCCTCGCGGTGAGAAAAAACAGCAAATAGTTTGATTGTAAAAATATACTACCAAACATCAACCGGGCAGAAAAAAAATTTGGAAAAAAGAAAAGACCAAGATAGTCGTACCAACAAAAAGTAATCTATTGGTACAGTATTTGGCCAAAATAAAAAACAATTTATATATAATATATATATATATATATATATATATATATATATATATTGTAATACAAGTACAAGTGATGAACCTACTTGAGCTTTACCATAAGGATCTTCAGGGTTAAATTCACTGGATTAATTAATATCTTGATTAATCCAGTGGATTTAACCCTGAAGATCCTTATGGTGAAACTTGAGTAGGTTATCACTTGTACCTGTATTACAATAAATTTGCTCTACTAATGTATTGAACACTTTTAATTTGTTATATCGCTGCCTTACCTTTATGATTTTTGCATCAACTAACCATTGTTATCATATTCACCGGTAAGTCATCTTTTCCATAATACACACGCACAGAAACACACACACACACACACACACACACATATATATATATATATATATATATGTGTGTGTGTGTGTGTGTGTGTGTGTGTAGAATTAAACAAAAGGCACGTCTCCTGTTTAACAATTTTATCACCGATCTTTTTCGACCTTTCTGGACAACTTTTTGTTTAATTCAACATGTATAAATGATAGAATGCCCAAAACACACACACACACACACACACACAACAGAAACACACACACACACACACACACATATATATTATATATATATATATATATTATATAATGAAGTTGTCGGCGTTGGCTAAAGCCAGTATCAGGTAGACAGCAAGGGAGTCTATCCCCTTTTCATTAGCGCTAGACCTAGAACGTTGTTTTTATTTAGGTTATCTTCGACTCACACTCCGACTCCTCTATTTTTGGCACGCCGACCCAGATTCCTCTTTATATAATTAAGTGATTACAATTCCTAATAACTATTCAGGCCTGTAGAGTAGGAACATAAAACCTTCGACTTCGATTAAGACCCCTATATTCTAGCACCACTGACACCGACTCCGACTCTGACATCTCTTAATGTCATTGATTAAAATTCATAGTAAATGTAAAACTGTTTTTTTTTTTAATAATCTATAAAGAATGTATACTGTAAACTTTTCGGACTAATCTAGGGCCATCTATACATATATATATATAAAGGACATTTGGTGTGTATGTATGTATGTCCGGCGTGAACTGCTAAAATAAAACAGTTAATGATAAAGTAAATATATAAACACATTCACTATCACCAGAGCTTGCTTTCTGTGCAAAAATAATGACGATTTGATTTATATTCGTAAACATATTTAAAAATTAGAATTTGAATCGTAAGAGAAGGAAAAGTCATTTGTGGTGTTCGTGATTAAAACATTAACAAATCAATTATGGAAGACAAAAACAATCAATGGATCTGTGAAACTAACCTTTAACCCCCCCCCCCTCTAGCCTGGCAACGGCGGGTAGCCGCTTTTGGTTTAAATATAAAATCAACTCGGAATCATTAGAGTTTTACCGACTATTTTATGACAGGATTGACCAGCTAATTACTTCCAAATCCAAATCCAAATCCGATTCCATGAATCCGACTCTGACTTCATAGCCATACTAAAAAGTCGACGGGGCGGCTTAAAGTCGGTATCAGCCAGTCAGCGAGGGAGTCTATCCCCTTTTCAATAGCGCTAGACCAAGGAGATTGTTTTAGCATCTGAGGTGGAGCGCCACACCTACCATCAGCTCCTTACTTTACCGCACAGATCCCCGTGCTACTCATACGCTGAGTTGGCGAGGACCGGTATCGAACTAGGAACCTTGTGGTTTCTAGCCGAACGCTCTACCGACTGAGTTAACCCGGCCCCTATTTGCATGCAATTAAAAGATTTCCTATTTTCTGTTTGTTCCGTCTATAGTCTCAAATATAAACTGTTTAGTAAAATGTTAAAACCTATTAAACTCCGCTTATGTTACATTCTGTTCGTGTGGAGGGGTTGGGTAATAAATCCACGTACATGATGTTTCAGCTGTGTGCATTTTTTCCGCAGTTGCTCAAATACCTTTTCACAAAACCATTCGGAATTTAAAATTTGACTATCCAAATCGTCCAAGATGAAATGCAAAAATGTAAAACCTGATTATCTGGTGTTACTTATCCGCCGAATTCTTATTTTTATGTGTGTCTAAAAAATGGACAATTCCGTTTGATTATAAAGAAAGAAAAGTAAGAAAAATGACATGCTACACAGAAAAAAAACTTTGCGAAATTGATTAGGATTATGACTCCAGCTCCAACGTACGACAATAAACTCTTCCGTCCTTCTCCTAGACTGGTTTCCTAAATAAGGTTAAAGAGCCCAGTCTGTCCTACTAATTACCCATAGCTGGAGTGAGAATAGTTGAATGCATACATTTCCCATTAGAATTAGCGTTAAAAGAGATGCAAACAACCTTGCCCAGGATTTGAACTCGTTTCGCCATGTCCGAATCCTACGAGGGTAGCCATTACGCCATAGTATATTATGTGTTCGCACATATATACACACATATATTCAAACAAGATCGACCAGAGTTCAAATCCTGGTCGTATTTGTTTGCATTTCACATAGCGCTTATACTCTTGGGAAAGGTATGCATCCAACTACTCTCCATCCAGCTATGGGTAAATAGGAGGGCATACTGGAATCTTTAATCATGGCAAGGTAACCAGTCTAGGAGAAGGAACACTTTAAATACAAATCTGCTAAACGACGTTTAAGAAATTGACCGCATGTTGCATCCTGCTCGTGTGGAGGGGTTGGTATATATATAGATATATATATTTGGAATAATCATGACAAGCAAATTCGGCGAATACCATGTGCGACGTGAGGAACATTGTACAGCTGTTTCGACCTAATTTGGTCTCATCAGCAGTGTATACCTACGATACGCCCCCAACAAAAATCGAACCGGAGAAACCAGAATGCAGAGTCAGAGACTCTACCCCTGGGCCGACCGGACACGCCACACACGAAACTCGCCAAATCAACTTGTTATTCATAAGTGCGCGACTACTATAACATGATCTATGATCATTAATATATATATATATATATATATATATATATATATATATATATATGTGTGTGTGTGTGTGTGTGTGTGTGTGTGTGTGTGTTTGTGTGTGTGAAAATGTAAAAGGAATTGAATCCGACAATACGAGGAAAAATGAGTAAAAAAAAGAAATGTAGATGGATAAAATGAATTTAATCGATATCACATTAATCGATATCACTTACACATGTGTTTCGGTCAGTTTATGCGTGTGAAAATATTTCGCACGCATAGAAGATTCGACCCTCATCAGAGTGAACATTTATTTTATTCAAAATAAATGTTCACTCTGATGAAGGTCGAATCTTCTATACAATCTTATATATATATATATATATATATATATATATATATATATATATATATATATATATATATAACACGCTTCACGTTATATTAACGCTGAAAAAAACACTTTTTTTATTTTATCATTTTAACAAATTCTAACATTTTTGACCCTCTGAATATTGTATAAAATGCATGAAACTGCAGTTACAGAAAATTAATACCATAATATTTAATCTCTGATTGTAAACCTGCTCTGCTATTTTAGCATTGAGCACCTTCATATGCTAAAACATTTCATATTCTTTCTTCTTCATTATATTATATTATATTATATTATGTTATATATATATATATAAATATATATACTTGTGGTGTGTGTGTGTGTGTTTGTGTGTGTGTGTGTGTGTGTGTATATTTGTGTGTGTGTGTGTGTGCATGTGCGTGTGTGATGGATCTTTTTATTGACAGATCATTGTGTTTGTATACATGTATGTATATACGTATAAATTCCAGAATTGCAAAAACAATTTGTCTAAAATAAACACACAGACCTCTCTCTCTCTCTCTCTCTCTCTCTCTCTCTCTCTCTCTCTCTCTCTCTCTCTCTCTCTCTCTCTCTCTCTCACACACACACACACACACACACACATCACATACACACACAGACACACAGACTCTCTCTTACACACACACACACACACCACACACACACACCTATACACACATACACACACACACACACACACATATATATATATATATATATATATTATTTGCTTTGTTAGACTTATCGATATAATTCAGGCGTCTGTGTGTTTATCTCTGTATATTAAATCAAATTACTTGGAAAATATTTGGGGTGAAAGCATTTTGGGAAAAAAGCCGTTTAGGAATAAACAAAATGTATTGGAAAATTGCAGACTCTATCTCAATTTCGAATTAACAACTGCTCTGTCTACATTTATGTAGAACGCAGCATTTAAGAAATACTACCATTAATACCATCTCACAAGGGTACCCCAAGTGTTTTAATGGGTAGCCAAATAGATTAGCAAACCATTGTTAATGAGTTCGGTTCTCACTGGGTGCCCCAGATCTCGGGTTTGGTTTGTTTTACGGCATATCAACCTCGGTGGGTCATTTAATGCCGATAAGGTTTTTGAAATAAATTTATTCTTAATGGATAATCAAATTTTGTTTATAAACTCGTGTTTTTCGATTTAATCCATAGATGGGACCCTAACAGGTACTACCACTCCGGGTCAGAGTTGACCAGGGAGCAATGGTGATGAAGGGGTGCTCCACATTCCTCAGATCTCCAAAACTGGAACCTCACCATCAGATAGAGTTTAACGTCATTCCCAGGACATGAAGACCCTCAGCCACGGCCTTCTCGCACCCATATGATAAAAAGGGTTGGTGCTTGCCATAAGGGCAATAAGCTTGTAGTAATCATATAAGTGCTAGGGCTTAACGGGACCAGTCGATTGACCGCCCGTCTAGTCTAAGTAAGGGTCTAAGTGGAATGCTGCAGGTCATGGACTGCTCATCCACCATGACTCCATCCTTAAGCATTACAGGTCGCCACCCACGGCCAACAGGTGGTCCCATTTTGGAGAGCCTTACCCCTCTGCAGAGGTGCAGTCGGTGCATTCTAATGGCTATGTGCCACAACAAATGTAAGTAAGTAAAATCGTCGGGGCGGCCTAATGTGGGTATCAGCCATGCAGCGAGGGAGTCTATCCCCTTTTCACTTAGCGCGACAACCAAGGAGATTATTTAGCGTCTGAGGTGGAGCGCCACACCTACCATCAGCTCCTTACTTTACCGCACAGATCCCTGTGCTACTCATACGCTGAGTTGGCGAGGGCGGGTATCGAACTAGGAACCTTGTGGTTTCTAGCAAGTAATAAGTATTATGCTCAAGCTGGCTGACTCACATGGTGTAATGGTTATCAAGCGAGGTTAGCAGAGCATTGTTAGTGAGTTCGTTTCCCACCGTGTGTCCCATACATCTGGCCGTGTGCTACAACTAAGGTAAGGTTATTAATTAGATATGTTCAAGCTGGCTACCTCATGTGGGGTAATGGTCATCAGCTAGATTAGCTGACATTGTTAGTGGTTCGTTCTCACCGGGTGTCCCATTCATCTGGCCGTGTGCACTAAGTAAGGTAAGTTAATTAATTAGATATTATGCTTAAGCATGCTGCCTCACATGGTGTAATGGTTATCAAAATAGTTTAGCTTATCATCGTTAATTGAGGAGTGAATTAATAATAATAATAATAATAATAATAATAATAATTACCAAAGGAGACCAGGCCTGGTGTTACTTAACAAGAATAAGGGAACTTGTGAACTCCCCTGGATTTTGCAGTTCCGGCAAATCACCGAATGAAAGTAAAATAAAACAAAAAGAGAGTCAAATACCAGGACCTTGCCAGAGAACTAAGGAAACTATGGAACATGAAGGTGAAGTTCGTGCCGATAGTAATTGTTGTCCTTGGAATTATAAAAGAGTCTCGGTAAACTGGAAATCAAAGGAAGAATCGAGACCATCCAAACTACAGCATTGTTAGGATCAGCTAGAATATTCAGTAGAGTCCTGGATACCTGAGGAGACTTGCTGTCACTCAGCTTCCAGTAAACTAACAGCTACGGCAGGTATGAAAAACTCGAATAATAATAATAATAATAATAATCTTATTATAATGGAGATTGTGTGTTTTTCTGTCTGTAACCGAAACTATATTCCTACTCAAGTCACAATTCCCTTAGTTATTTACATCACATTCTCCATGATTTTATTTTTATCTAAATCTCAATTATTAATAAAATTGCCTTACATTATTAATACTGTTAACTATGTCTACGTACTGATAACATGCAATTATATTTATATATACAACAAAATAGCGGTTTACAGTGTGAACGGGAAGGCTAATTTGCATATTAATATTAAAAAATCGAATTTAATAAATATGTGCTTAGTATTATTGATTTCTAAATATTTGGTTTTATCTCAATGAATATAAGCAAAAATCTCTTCAATGAATCTTAAATGAAATCCATTAACAAGATAAATAACTGTCATTTTATTCTTTACTTCCTCTTATAACTAAATACTTAAATTAGAAAAAATAACAATGAAAGACGAGAGTGATGGAAGAGTAAGTTTCAGTTGTTCCATTTTTTATTATACTCCCTCTGTTTCAAATCTTTTTATCTGTATTCTTATTTAGTTTCATTAGCCTTTCTAATTTAATACAATATTTTATTACATTAAAACTTAAATACTTGCACTCGGAGGGTGCATATATTTGCTAGTAATAATAATATCTTAAAAGTACACAAAAAATTAAGTCACCTGGAATAGATAAACTTTTGTTCTCCACCAGCATGCTATCATCCTTCACACATCAACTGATGATAAAACTCATATCAGCAATCATCAGAGAACCTGAAAAGATTCCCTTAAGGGTGTTATATACAGTCAGCTGGACCAACAAAAGAAACGGAACACTTGTATAATAAAAATACAAAATCATTTTTCATTCCTAGGTATTGTAGACTGGAGAAGTCGTCGGCAGAGGTTGCACATAACACAGAGTTTTCGGGGTTATCTGACTGCAAGCGACCTCAGTCTCGATCTCGATTTGTTCCAAGCCCAGATTTCTAGGCTTTTTATCATTGTTCAACTCACAGGGCATCGCCTAATTTGATCGTGGCCCCTACACTGTTTTTCTGTAGATCACACCTCCTCGCCCACGCAGCCAATTCATGCGTTCAGGCCATATCCTGTTTTTGTTTGTCAGGCCAGGTTTGACACCCACGTTTTTCAAACATAATTATTGGGGGTTTATTTCTTACCGCAATGGTGTACTAATAGGATTAGTATATTATATATATATATATATATATATATATTATATTATATATATATATATAGATAGATAGATAGATAGATAGATAGATAGATAGATAGAATAAAAGGTGGCTTTACCAGTGATATGGGCACGATCGTTGGAGGTGCACAGAATCCAGGGGTTAAGTCCGCGATAAAACAAATACAAAGTGCTCAATACAAAGTAGAGCAAATTTATTAAAGAAATCGATACAACAGAAACCTACTCGAGTTTCAGCATAAGGATCTTCAGGGTTAAATCCACTGAATTAATCGAGGTACCGATTAATTGCAGCCGATTACACGTGTGTTCGTTGAATAAAATGAAAGATCCAACTCGATTTGTGGGTACCCACAAATCGATTCGCATCTTTCATTTTAATACTCACGAAAAACAATTCTGGTGAAATTCAAAAAACATAAACAGCGTCTCCCTATAAATGTAATATCTTATTCAATGAACACACGTGTAATCGGCTGCAATTAATGATACCTCGATTATTCAGTGGATTTATCCCTGAAGATCATTATGGTGAAACTTGAGTAGGTCTATTAATCATTCTTTTAATATATCTATATATATTATATATATTATATATATATATATATATATTTCTCTTTGAGAAAAAAGCCAATTAACACTGAATAAACATTGCGCACAGAACTAAACAAACACCTTCTACAACAAACGATCTTTCTGGACGATTATAGAGACATGGTGAAGCATGGTCGAAAAATTATGGGGCATCTCCTCTATTATTGAGACTCCGAAATAAAATAATACTTACTCGAGAGCCTTGACCGAAGCAATTAAATCCATGCATGACGGACAATTCTTTGCTTTCAAACATATATATATATTACATATATATATTGTGTGTGTGTGTGTGTGTGTGTGTGTGTGTGTGTGTGTGTGTGGATGTGTGTGTGGTGTGTGTGTGTGTGTGTGTGTGTGTGTGTGTGTGTGTGTTGGTGTGTGTGTTGTGGTATTTTGGCCGGCAAGTTATTATCTAGGCAAGTGTTTTTTTTAAAAACGATGGAATATTTCTTTTTTACGATCTTTATCTGAAGTTTTTCTAGTCGTCTAGTTATTTTTCGTGGTTCGAGATCCGGATGGTATAGGAATTGTCCAATATTCTTTACTGTAGCGTTATTAGCCGTTTCATCAGTCATCATCGGGGGATTGTAGGTTGTGAGGTATTTTCCCCCTGTTCTTTTATATATTGCATTTTCAAATTAGGAAAGGATTAAGATCATGAAAAAGAAATATTCCGTTTTTTTATAACAACATTTGTTCTCTCTCCTCTCCCTTCTCTCTCTCTCTCTCTCTCTCTCCTCTCTATATATATATATATATATATATATATATTATATATATATATATATATATATGTGTGTGTGTGTGTGTGTGTGTGTGTGTGTGGGTGTGTATGTGTTAATTGGTAAATAGGCAGCAAATATGGAAATTATTCTGATAGTAATGCTGAAAAATATGTAAGAGCGAAAAATAAAAAAATGACGAAGGTTGATATTTGAATATATTATATTATTATATATTATATATATATATGAAAACACTTAATATTAGTTGTTGTTGGCTTGTATATACACACGCACATATATATTAAACACTAATTTGAATATTGAGCTTGCTCACTAATATATATATATATATATATAATATATATATATATATATATATATGTCGAAATTGTTTATTCTATTGCTTATATATATATATATATATATATTTATATATATATATATATATATATATACTTCGAAATTGTTTTATTCTATTGCTTATATACATTTGTGTTTTTTGTGGTGGATGGTTATGTTGTGGGGGGGGCGGATGGGGGTGCGTGTTTGTGTGCACGCTAATTACGAAAATGAAACAAAAAAAAACATCGTTTATTGTTTTGACTGCGATGTTTTTTAAAACTCAAGTCGACAAACGATTTTAAATTAAGAAAAATAAACTCAGCGAAAATTGACCAGAAATTGCCTATAAGTTGAGCGAGGCTGAGAAAATGAAAGACGACATATGCGCATAACATATACATCCCACAGACACCCCCCACCCAACATACGCAATCATCTTATTCCACACAATATTACCCCACACACACACATATATACACAGAGAAACATGTACACACTAGTTCATACCATACCAACATACACAATTATTTTCTTCCACTGCAGTCCATCATACCAGACACAGCGTCGTGACACACACACACACACCACACATACACACACACACACACAAACAATACACTAGGTCAATATATCAACCGAACATACACACACATTATTTTTTTGCCACTCAGTCACACATCACAGACGCAGCGCGCTGCAACCCACACACACACACAGCACCACATACACTAGGTCATACCTTAAACCCAACATACGCATTATTTTTCCAATCAGTCACATATACCGACATACGCACACACACACACACATATACACACTAGGTCATACCTCAAACCCAATATACACATCGTTTTCTTCTACCCAATCACACACACAGATACACACATACACAAATATACTACACAACACACTAGTTAATACCATACACCCAACATATGCACCCAATCACACACACACGCGGTTGGCGCGTACCCACACCAACACACACTATGTTCGTCAACATACACAATCATTTTCTTTAACCCAATCACACACACACACACACACATACACACTGCGACCCACACACATAGACGCGCGCACGAGACACATACACTAGTTATATCACAACCCAACATAAATACAATAATTTTTCTTTCATCAATCACACACACACACCACACACACACATACATACACATACACATACAACACACACTAGCTCATGCACCCCCAACCCCCAATAACAACCCAACATTTACAATAATTTTCTTTCATCAATCACACAACACACACACACAACCGCACGCACACACGCACGCAACACACATACACATTACCATACACAACACACTAGCCCATGCCACTCAACCCCCAAAATAACTGTGATTTAATTTTGTTTTTGAAATCGACGAGGTCTGACAGACGTAGAGGGTTGGTCGGCGGGGAGGTGCTGCATAAGGGAGCACAAGACAAATTCAACAAAGATAGAGAAAGAAAAATAGAAATTTTTAGAAAATAGAATTAAAAAGCAAAACAATAAAAACAACAAAATAAACATGGCTATTTCCTTTCTTTCATTCGAGTTTATTTGTGGTACTTACATATTTATTGACCGCACCAAAAAGCGCGCGCTTTTCTTCTTCTCAACAGACGTTGTTGTTATAATAAAGAACAAACATTTTAAGATGAATTAAATTGTTCTCGTTCTGTTCACTAGGGAGAAGAGAAGAAGAAAAGAAGAAGAAGAAGAAGAAGAAGAATGGCAAGAAGAGAAGAATGTCAAGAAGAGAAAGAAGAAGAAGAAGAAGAAGAGAAGAAGAATGGCAGAAGAAGAAGAAAGAAGAAGAAGAAGAATGGCAAGAAGAGAAAAGAAGAATGACAGAAGAAGAATGACAAGAAGAAGAAGAAGAAGAAGAAGAAGAAGAAGAAGAAGAAGAAGAAAGAAGAAGAAGAGAGAGCACAAACAACAACAACTAAGGACAGCAAAGAAGAAGAGAAGAAAGAAGAGAAGAAAGAGAGAGACAAACAACAACAACTAAGGACAGAAAGAAAGAAAAGAGAGAAGAAGAAGAAGAGGAAGAATGCAAGAAGAAGAAAGAAGAATGACAAGAAGGAAGAATGACAAGAAGAAGAAGAAGAAGAGAAGAAGGAAGAAGAAGAAGAAGAGAAGAAGAAGAGAAAGTAAACAAAAGAAGAAGAAGAAGAAGAAGAAGAAGAAGAATGTCAAAAATGAAGAAGAAGAAGAATGACAGCAGAAGAATGACAAGAAGAAGAGAGAAGAAGAAGAAGAAGAAGAAGACGAAGAAGAGAATGTGCAAAAAAGAAGAAGAAGAAGAATGACAAGAAGAAGATACAAGAAGAAGAAGAAGAAGAAGAAGAAGAAGAAGAAAGTAAAAACAAGAAGAAGAAGAAGGAAGAAGAAGAATGGCAAGAAGAAGAAGAAGAATGTCAAAAAGAAGAAGAAGAAGAAGAAAGAAGAAGAATGACAAGAAAGAATGACAAGAAGAAGAAGATAGAGAGAAGAAGAAGAGAAGAAAGAAACAAGAAGAAGAAGAAGAAGAAGAAGAAGAAGAAGAAGAAGAAGAAGAAAGTAAAAACAAGAAAAGAAGAAGAAGAAGAAGAAGAAGAAGACGAAGAAGAAAGTAAAAAACAAGAAGAAGAAGAAGAAGAAGAAGAAGAAGAAAGAAGAATGGTATGAGAAGAAGAAGAGAAGAAGAAGACAGAAGAAGAAAAAATGTCAAAAAGAAGAGAAGAGAATGCAAGAAGAAAGAATGACAAGAGAAGAAGAAGAAGAAGAAGAAGAAGAAGAAGTCAAAGAAGAAGAAGAAGAAATGACAAGAAGAAGAATGAACAAGAAGAAGAAGAAGAAGAAGAAGAAGAAGAAGAAAAGAAGAGAAAGAAACAAGAAGAAGAAGAAGAAGAAGAAGAAAAGAAGAAGAAGAAGAATGTCAAAAAGAAGAAGAAGAATGACAAGAAGAAAATGACAAGAAGAAGAATGAACAAGAGAAGAAGAAGAAGAAGAAGAAGAAGAAGAAGAAGAAGATGTCAAAAGAAGAAGAAGAAGAATGCAAGAAGAAGAAATGACAAGAAGAAGAAGAGAAGAAGAAGAGAAGAAGAAGAAAAGTAAAACAGAAGAAGAAGAAGAAGAAGAAGAAAAGAAGAAAAAGCATGTCAAAAAAGAAGAAGAAGAATGACAAGAAGAAGAATGACAGAAGAAGAAGAAGAGAAGAAGAAGAAGAAAAGAAGAAGAAGAAGAAGAAGAAGAAGAAGAAAGAACAAGAAGAAGAAGAAGAAAAAGAAGAAGAAGAAGAAGAAGAAGAAGAAGAAAAAGAAGAAGAAGAAGAAGAAGAAGAAGAGAAGAAGAAGAAGAAGAAGAAGAAGAAGAAGAAGAAGAAAGTAAAAAACAAGAAGAGAAGAAGAAGAAGAAGAAGAGAAAGAAGAAAAAAAAAAAATGAAGTATGAAGAAGAAGAAGAAGAAGAAGAAAGAGAAGAGAAGAAGAAAGAAGAAGAATGTCAAAAAAGAAGAAGAAGAAGAATGACAGAAGAAGAAGAAGAAGAAGTATGAAGAAGAAGAAGAAGAAGAAGAAGAAGAAGAAGAAGAAGAAGAAGAAGAAGAAGCAAGAAGAAGAAGAAGAAAGAAGAAGAAGAAGAATGTCAAAAAAGAAGAAGAAGAAGAATGAAAAGAAGAAGAATGACAAGAAGAAGAAGAAGAATGGTATGAAGAAGAAGAAGAAGAAAGAAGAAGAAGAAGAAGAAGAAGAAGAAGAAGAAGAAGAAGAAGAAGAATGTCAAAGAAGAAGAAGAAGAATGACAAGAAGAAGAATGACAAGAAGAAGAAGAAGAATGGTATGAAGAAGAAGAAGAAGAAGAAGAAGAAGAAGAAGAAGAAGAAGAAGAAGAATGGCAAGAAGAAGAAGAAGAAGATGAGAAGAAGAAGAAGAAGAAGAAGAAGAAGAAGAATGGCAAGAAGAAGAAGAAGAACAAGAACAAGAAGAAGAAGAATCCCAAAATGTAACAATTGAGTCGTATTTGTTCTCTTAGATGTACTCCTATTCTATATTGTAATATGTACTTTGTATTTTTATACTTCTCTAAATACTCTTATTTTCCCCTTATTTAGCGACTTTAAAAATGGTTAAAAAAATTGCAACTTCTTAAACTATCATATATAACGAGACAAATATATTTTATCCGAAGAATGTTCATCTTAAAAAACTTTCTATGTTTGTTTGTTTGTTTTGTTGTACAGCATATCAACCTCAATGGGTTATTTAATGCTGGTAAAGTTTTGAAAATTTCTTAAACTCATTTTTTTTTTGTTAATAAATTTTCTATTTAACCCATTGAGGCAAACCTAACAGGTACTACCACTCCGGGTCCCAGTGGACCAGGGAGAAATGGTTATACAGGGGTGCTCCAAATTCCCCAGACATCCAGAACTGCAGCCTCACCATCAGATATAGTTGAACGTCATTTCCAGGACAATAAGACCCGGAGTCACCGTCTTCTAGCACGTATATGATAAAAAGGATTGGGGCTTACCAGTAAGGCAATAAGGTTTCGACAATCATATAGGTGCTCGGGGTTGACATAACCAGCCGATTGATCGGATGGGGCCTTTCCGATCGCCCGTCTAGCCTAAGTAACGGTCCAAGTGGTGTGTTACAAGTCATGGACTGCTCAACCACCAGGATTCCGTACCTAAGCATCACGGGTTGCCACCCACAGCCAACAGGTGGTCCAATTGGGGGATTCTTACCCCTCTGCAGAGGCGCAGTCGGCGTATTCTAAAGCCTCAGCCGACAGGGCTGTAAAACCCTGTACGTCATGGCAATGTATAAACCTAATGTCACTTCGGAAGTACTGCAGAAATCCACTTTCTTTCAATCAAAAGTAGGATACTTTGCTCCTTTTTCAAGCCAGTTTTCTTCATTCAGTCTTGATACTAGAAATTCTGAAGCCTTTTTTGACAGTCCCCAAACTTGTGCGAGATCATTCAATTGATGGTGATCGAATCCGCTATGAACTGAGTCATCTTCAGTTTCAAAATTTGAATCATTGATGTCACTAAGTTCTTCATCATAATCGAGATCTTAAAGATCTTGAACGAAAACTGGCCCTGGGATTTCAACTGAATGAGGCACTGGATGCATAGCCGATGGTAGGATTTGATACTCAATTCTACATTTGTTTTTCTTGTTATAGGGTGAAGTCTTTATCAAACAAAAGTAACAGTCTGTTAAGTTTTTATGGGCCATCCTTTGACTTTAAAGCAGGAGCACTTGTCCAGTGGAATTGGATCCCTGGTAAAGAGTCCCTCGATAATGAATCCTTTGGTTCTTCTGGTAAAGAGTTCTCAGTTCTTGGTAAAGAGTCATTCGATAATGAATCCTTTGATTACTCTGGTAATCGTATAAGTCCTTCCTGAGTAGTGGTAAAGCTCCGGTAATCCTATCTCCGTCTTCAGTGAGCGCATTTGTAATTATGACCAATTAAATATTCTATCAGCCATGCAGTATTGCCAGTGATTGGGTGCAAGAATAACTCACGTGACCTTGGCTAATATATAAATCTAGGTGAGGAACTAGAGCAGACCTTATATCCAAAATAATTCCAACACAATCTGTGTGAAATGATATTTTGGCTCTCACCAAATCATAGGTATACAGATCTCTGCATTGTTTGAAATTAGTTTAGAGCAAAAATTATTAAAACATTGCAAATGTATTTGTTTTGAGGCTGTTAAAAATGGAGTTTTGAACAGAGGTCTGTCAGCAAATATTAGTTGCTGGGAAGTACAAACCATGCGAAATTTAAAGAATAATGTATGATGTGTACAGAGAGGCATGTTTTATTTTTAAAAATTATTTACCAATACTTATGTTTGCCACAACGAGTCTGAGTTGTAAAGAGAGTCCAGAAAATGGATATTGGTTGATCGGTGTTTAATGACATATAAAATATTAAGGGTTATTTAATGCCACATATTGTTTTGTATACAAGGTGTGTCAAAAAAGTATCGATATTTTCGGTATTTTTGATACACCTTGAATTCTGAAAAATTAACGTTCGATTCATTCTTCATTTCTATCTTGGTAAATACAGCTTAAAAATCTGTACTTTTGACACACCTTGTATTCTGAAAAAATACCTTACATTTATTGTTTATTCCTATCTAGGTAAATACAGCTGAAATCTCGATGCTTTTTGACACACCTTGTATATATACTTTGTTTATCTTCATGTATTAATGAATTGGTAGAAATAAATTTATGTTAGATTTTTCCTTAACTTCATCTGTATTAATAAATTGCTGGATTGATTATTTTGTTTATTGGCATATCAACACGTTTGGGCTATTTAATGCCTGTAATAGTAATAGTGCGACTGGAGTTCAAACTCGCTACTAAGAAGTGGCTGTCCAGAAGTTTAGCCACTACACCACGGGGGCTCGCCCGATTGCGTCCGGCCCTGTCGGCTTGGGCTGTGAAACTCTGGGGAATATGAAGTACCACTATCGCCATTACTCCCAGGCCAACCATGGTCCGTCCTATGTTTGTTATATCTATAAAAAATGAGTATTAAAATGTGTTTTAAAAAATGAGTTTGAAGAAAAGAATTGAGTACTCAATGATGATGGTGATGATGATGTTGATGATGATAATCATTATCATCATCAAGACGTGTAGACAGCACCAATCTCCATGACACTTCCGCGCCACCCGTCCCTATCGGCCATCGGTCCTGGAATATCCTCTGCGCACTATCCTGCACCCGTGCAGAGCTGATCAATGTAGGTTTTTGCTGGCCAAACTATACATGTGTTTCCATATGTAGGTGTACATAAAGGAACGTCACTTATGAGTTCGTCCTTGCTACTCCAGCAATGTCAAGCATGCCTTGTTAGTATCATTCAAAAGGTCTGTTTAATAGGATGCAAGTGGTTTTCTATCTTTCTTATTTATTACATTTTTTCTGTGTAGCATGTCCCTTTTCTTCTATTTCTTTCTTTATAAGGAAAAACCAAATTGTCCCTTATTTAGCTGAGGTGACGACATTCATAAGAAATAAGCAACATCAGATAATCAGGATTTACATTTTTGCATTTCCTCTTGGAGGATTTGGACGGTCTCACTTTTAACTACAGGTTGTAGCAAGATGATAACGAACGCTAGTATTCATATATAGACTGGAGACGATTACTGAACATAACATTTAATCGTGGTGATAAAAATATCAATGTAAAAATATCAATTTATATTTAAAATATATTTAAAATATCAATTTATATTTAAAATATATTTAAAATATCAATTTATATTTAAAATATCAATTTAAATCTAAAATATAATTTTATTTCTCTGAATGTTTGAGATGAGGCTTGACGAAATACCTAAAGAAGGCCGGAGGGCATATCGGTCGAAACGTTGTACAAGTAACAATGAAGATGAGGACAATAGTCCGAATAACGCGGATAATACTAAATATAATTTTGTTTAGCATTTCCTCTAGGACGATTTGGACGGTCTCATTTTTAACTAGAGTGTGTAGCAAGATGATAATGGTCGGACAATTCAGGAACACGAGTATTAATATATAGAGCAGCAGTAAAAAAAATCTTTGTCTATTCTAATTTCCCGCCAAAGTCTTAGCCTCGACGGACGTGTCCGGTGAACCGGACAGAAAGTTATTAGGAAGAGGAATTTCCTTATTATAAACAGAGACAAAGAGGACTTTCTTTCGGGCAATCAGTCTTTTTTTTTCTTTTTTTGTCAACTTTGCAACTTCGAATTGGCGAGAGTGAAGAGAGTAGCGGCAATGAAGATACGAAAAAAAAGTCATAGGCGCAACACCCTTGAGGCCAAGACGTTCTGTCTATTGGAGACATTGTCTTTGTTCGAAAAAGAAAAAACGCCCAAAAAGCTAACATGGCGCCTGAGTCTGTCTCTGGTGTTTTTCGTTCTTTGATTACAAAGCAATAAGTAAAGAAAAGTAGATTGCCGTTGCTGTAATGCAGAAATAATAAATGTACCATCAAGCACATACACGTATATATATATATATATATATATATATATATATATATATGTGTGTGTGTGTGTGTGTGTGTGTGTGTGTGTGTGTATGTATAATCTATTTATGCATTAGGCAGTGGTAATGTATTTTCAATATTAAACAATACGCACATATATTACATATATACAAACAGAAATATCTATATAAATATCCACACTGACTTTCACACACACACACATACATATATATATATATATATATATATATATATATATATATATATGCGCGTGTGTGACGTTAACGTGTAGGATTTTTACAAGAATATCTATGTTTGTATATATGTATATATACGTACGGAGTTACATAGAACGTGTCTCTCTCTCTCTCTCTCTCTCTCTCTCTCTCTCTCTCTCTCTCTCTCTCTGTATATATATACACACACACACACACACACATATATAATATATATATATATATATATATATATATAGAGAGAGAGAGAGAGAGAGAGAGACCAGACACGTTTTATGTAATTCGTACGTATATATACATATATACAAACATAGATATCCATGTAAAAATCCTACACGTTAACACACGCATATATATATATATATATATATATATATATATATATGTGTGTGTGTGTGTGTGTGTGTGTGAAAGTCTGTGTGAATATTTATATAGATATTTCTGTTTGTATATATGTAATATATGTACGTATTGTTTAATATTGAAAATACATTACCACTGCCTAATGCATAAATAGATTATACATACATACATACATGCATACACATACACACACACCACACACACACGCATATATATATATATATATATATATATATGTGTGTGTGTATATTATATATACGTGTGTATATATATGTGGGGACTATTTATATATTCTTTCTGTTTATATATATGTATGTTTCTCTTTCCACAAAAAAAACAGTTTTTGTATTAACTTACCACAAAGAACAACAAAGTATGGACTATTTGAATTAAGGTTATTCTTCAAATATAACACCTCTTTCCACAGAAAAAAAGTTTTTCTATCAACTTACCACAAAGAACAACATATATGTATGTATATATGTAATATAAGTATGTATTATGTGCAATAAGGAAAGAAAACAGCTTGCCTTTATCGTAATGCATGATAATAGAATATCAAAGGCACACACGCACATACACATACACATACACACACTTACACGCTCATATATATATATATATATATATATATATATAAAACCTAATGAGTCAGATAAACCTACTAAAAGTTTCGCTTAGTGCTCTTCAGGGCTAAGATCCGACTAAAGAGATGTAAAAAAACATGGCTTCTTCGCGAATAGTAAGATGTTTATGTAATTTAAGGTACATATTAGAAATGAAGTAGTAGGATTTAATTTAAATATATTTAAATAAACAAATAAATATATAAAAATTAAAAACTATTTAAATAAATAAATGAGTAGATTAATATATTTATATGGTGTTCCGTCTTTTGTCTTTTTCTTTTATTGGTTAGTTTAGTCTATGCAAATTCATTTGTGCCTAGGTGGTAGGTTTGTATAAATGTGAGTTTGCTCCAAACCTCTTTAGTCGGATCTTAGCCCTGAAGAGCACTAAGCGAAACTTTTAGTAGGTTTATCTGACTCATTAGATTTATCTTTATTATTTGCTCTACTTAGGTATTGAGCACTTTTTACTTATTAGCTTTAGTTTCCTGGTGGTTTTGTAGGAATATATATATATACATATAGATTGTGTTTTCTTTTGACCAAAGATTGTACCAATAGATTATTTTTTGGTTGGTACGATTATCTTGGTCTTTTCTTTTTTTCCAAAAATTTGTTTCTCCTCGGGTGATGTTTGGTAGTATATTTTTACAATCAAACTATTTGCTGGGTTTTTTCTCACCGCGAGGATTTACCAACAAGTTTGCTATATCATATACACACACACACACACATACACACACATATATATATATATATATATATATATGTGTGTGTGTGTGTGTGTGTGTGTGTGTGTGAAAAATCGTTGACTGGGATATAAAGTATCTAGTTAGTTGCAACTTCGAATGTCGATGAAATAATTAACCGAATAATATTTAATAATTATTAATAATAATTAATTATAAAGAATATATGAGTACTCAATAGTTTTGTGAGCGGATTTACTAAATTTGTCTGTTAGCTATCTGTCTATAACACTTTACATATATATATATATATATATATATATATATATATATATATATATATATATATAACCTGGGATAGTCACCACTTCAGCTTTCACTGGAATGGTGCGCCAAATTGCAGTAGTATTAGGAGAGTGCTCGATATAAAGAATAGAGCTATTATATTATATAATAAAATAAATATATAAATGTATTCTATATCTATTTATTTGATAGCAATAGAACAGTCACAACCTATATATATATATATACATATAATTAATCTAAAAACGTACATCCTAAGCCTCAACACTGGTACTGGATCTTTCAGAACATATAGATATTTTCTTCTGACGCAAAGAACATGTTCTTCGCGTCAGAAGGACGAAATATTTCCCTCCTACTTGGACTTGTTTGAGTCATTATTTTTGTTCACTTTTCCTTTTACCTCACCTCATACTGTCGGATCTTACTGCAACCCTATCTTCATATATATATATATATATATATATATATATATATATATATATATATGCTTAATTGAACCTAATTTTGATTAATTATTAATATGAATATACCTATTAAATGTATGGCTAAACAAATCGAGAAAATCATTGATTTTCTCGATTTGTTTAGCCATACATTTAATAGGTATTCTGGTACGACTCCAATTAAGCACTTATTCTCCAAAAATTATCGGCAAAAGCCATTCTAAACAAACCTTATATATATATATATATATATATATATATATATATATATATATATATATATATATATATATACACTGTAGAATTAAACTGACTTCGTCGAAAAAGAATAGAATGAGCGAAATAACAAATGATATTGAAAAAGTGCTCAATACATCCGTCGAGCCGATTTAGACAAGCAAATCAATTATATATATATATATATATATATATATATATATATATATATATATATATATATATATTCACGACTGGTTTTTAAGATCTCAACCATTGAAATCATCTGATGATTGGATTACCATGAACTTCAAGTTATGAGTCTAAAACCATAATATTACCATTGATTATATATATATATATATATATATATATATATATATATATATATATATATATATATAATGTTTAAAATAGATAATGCAAATCATATTTTAAAGTGCTTAAAATAAAACAATTTCTATTCTAAATGCGTTTACCTTGCTTAATAGAAATATTTTACAAAATAAACTGGCACTGTTACTTAGCGTCACTTTGGTGATAAAAACAAAACAATTAGTTTAGTTAAACATTAAACAGTTTTAATAATAAAAGACACACATGCTCTATCTTGATAATGGTTCGGATAAGAACTGAAAGTACTTAGTGACCCAAAATGGCTCTTTCAAGATTGTAAGATCCAAAGAATTATTAGGAAGTTTGAAAGAAAGAATAAAAAAAAACTTGAAAATAATAAGGATTCTGTTTTGCTTAATGAAATTTATTTGAATATATATATTTACTAACCTCTCCGCAAGAGCAGGATGTGACACAAAGTCAATTTCTTAAGCGGAGTTCAACAGGTTTAAATTCAGAGTTTTCCTTCTCCTAAACTGGTTGCCTAACCAAGGTTAAAGAGCCCAGACTTCCCTGCTATTTATCCATAGCTGGGGTGAGAGTAGGATTCATACCTTTCCCAAGGGTAAGGCGCTAAGTGAAATGCAATTTATTTGAAGTTAAAAGAAAGGAAATGAATCCGACAATATGAGTATGAAAAGGTGGAATGAAAACATCACACAATGCTGTTAAAGACGAAAAGAATTTATAATATAATCATAGCTGATACTGATCAATATTTCGATTTTACAAAAATCATCATCAGAGCTCATTCACTCCGTAGTTGTTTGGGTCGGAGAGGAATGTCAAATCAGTTTACAAAACACAAAACCTTAATACTGCAAAAAAAAAAAATATATATATATATATGTGGGGGGGTGTATGTGTGTGTGTAGAATTAAACGAAACAGAAGTCTTCTGTTTCTTTTTTTCTTTATTAAAGGATGTGGAGGCTGGAAGGAGGAGATTTGATGGGGAAAGTGTTATAGGCATTTTAAAACGTGAGTACTGCATTGAAAATTAATTTTATTTAAGGATGGTTTGTATTGTTTGATGTATAAAGCTTCTAGTATTTAGAGTTTTTGTCTATTTTTTTTTCTTTGGTCAAAATGTGCGTATGTACCGTTCGGATATTCCGGTAATTAGAGTGGTGGCATGAATGTAATTTTAGATGTTGTGAAATGGAGATATTATCTGTCATATGAAGAGTTAGAATTCGTGGTATTTATAATACAAATATTTCAAAATACGCGATCCGACAGCTAAGTACCAAAATAACACCTGGCAATACCATCATAACCTTGTGAAAAAGCAAACTGAAACGGCCGAAGAGAACCATTCGCAACATTCATACCACATCAATGATATCCACAATCAGATAAAAGTCTCCACGACTGATGAACAATACCACAAATTCTAACTCTTCATATAACAGATAATATCTCCATTTCACAACATCTAAAATTACATTCATGCCCCACTTTAATTACCGAAATATCCTAACAGAAAATACGCACATTCTGCACAAAGAAAAATAAACAAAACTCCAAATACTAGAAACTTTATACATAAAACAATACAAACCATTCTTAAATAAGATTAATTTTCAATGCAGTACTCACATTTTAAATTGTCTATAACACTTTTTCCATCAATTTTCCTCCTCCAAGCTCCACATATATTGATAAAGCTTGAAAAAGAAACAGGAGACATCTGTTTTGTTTAATTCTACATGTATAAATGAACGAATGCTGCCCAAATACACATATTTATATGTACTAGCAAAATAAAAAAACACACTCCGGGCGATGTAAAAATAATTTTTTGAAAGATATTGCTTGATGTGGTGGAAGTTAAAAATTAAATGTCGGAGAGTTTGAGCCATAAATCATGAAATCATCAAATTTATTAAAGGAGTAAAAAAAAATTAAACAATTTGAAATCGAAACTAAGTTCTATTAACTTTGAATATCTATTAAAATAAAACAAACTATATATAAATATATGATACTGGGGATGTATCTATTAAAACTTGTTTTAAAAAACAACGAGGACTGTCTAATGTTGCATGCTCAAATTTTGAGTGTATTTATTCTATGTTATGACGATTTCCGGTAGAGTGACGTGAGCAGTGAGTAGTCTTTGTTACAGACAAAAACCGGAAGCGAATCTCCATTATTAATAAACGAATCTCCATTATTAATAGAAGATACACCTGTTTGTGGTTCTCTCTCTCTCTCTCTCTCTCTCTCTCTCTCTCTCTCTCTCTCTCTCTCTGTGTGTGTGTGTGTGTGTTTGTGAGTACGTATGTATATAATAGTATATGGTTATATACATATATATATACTTATATAGTTACAAAGTTATTGGGCGTATATATATGTGGATGTACGTACGTTTGTAATCATAAATTTGCATATAGAAATATACAAAATCCTACAAACTTGTGTCTGTCTGTGTCTGTATATTTATAAACGTATATCTACATATGTACAAACATATATATTTTTATATACAAATATATACAATCATACAACCGTTTGTGTACACATGAGTGTGTACATATGTTTATTACCATATATTTGCATATATAAATATATACAATCCAACAAACTTGTGTGTACGTATGCGTGTGTGCGTATTTTTATTACCATATATTTGCATATATAAATATATTGAATCCTACAGAAGTGTGAGTATCTGCATATAGAAATATATATACAGTCCAACAAATTTATGTGCGGGTGGGTGTGTACGTATATTTAGAACAATGTATTTGCATATAGAAATATATATATATATTTACCAACCCCTCCGCACGAGCAGGATGCGACACAAGGTCAATTTCTTAAGCGGAGTTTAACAGGTTTGAATTCAGAGTTTTCCTTCTCCTAGACTGACTATCTAGGCATGGTTAAAGAACCCAGTCTGCCTTGTTATTTACCCAAAGCTGGAGAGTGAATTGGATACATACCTTTCCCAAGGGTATTAACGCCATGTGAAATTCCAACAGCTTCATCCAGAAATTGAACTCGGGTTGACGAGTCCACTTCCTATGACTATAACCATTAGACCACGCACCTCCAATATATAGAAATATATATATATTTATATTTACCAACCCCTCTACACGAGCAGGATGCGACACAAGGTCAATTTCTCAAAAGCGGAGTTTAGGAGGTTTGAATTCAGAGTTTTCCTTCTCCTAGACCGGTTGCCTAACCAAGGTTAAAGAGCCTAGTCTGTCCTACTATTTACCCATAGCTGGAGGGAGAGTAGGATTCATACCTTTCCCAAGGATATTAGCGCTAAATGAAATGCAATTACCACGTCCAGGATTTGAACTCGGGGCGACAAGTCCATTTCCCATGACTTTAACCATTACACCACGTGCTTCCTACATAGAAATATATAATATCGTACAAAGTTATATGTGCCCGCGTGAACGCGTTTGTGTGTGTGTGTGTGTGTGTGTGTGTGCGCGTGTGTGTGTGTGCATGTGTTTGTGCATATGTATATGACATTTGCATATAGAAATATATACAATCCAACAAACTTATGTGTGCGTGAGTGTGTACGTATATTTAGAACAATGTATTTGCATATACAAATATATACCATCGTACAAACCTTTCTGGACGCACGTGCGCTCACGCTTGTGTGTGTGTGTGTGTGTGTGTATGTGTGTGTGTGTGTGTGTGTGTGTGTGTGTGCATATGTCTATAACAATATATCTTCATATACGTGTCTGTGTACGTATGTTTATAACCATATATCTGCATATAGAAATATATATACAATCCAACAAAGTTATGTGTGTGTGGGTGTGTAAGTATATTTAGAACAATGTCTTTACATATACAAATATAAACCATCGTACAAAGTTGTCTGTGCACACGTGCGTGCACGCTTGTGTGTGGGGGGTGCATATTCTTATGACAATATATTTGCATATACAAATATGTACAATCCAACAGACTTATATGTGCGTGAGTGTGTACGTATGTTTCCAACAATATATTTGTATATACAAATATATACCATCGTACAAACCTGTGTGTGCACGCTTTGTGTGTGTGTGTGTGTGTGGGTGGGTGTACATATGATTATAACTATATATTTGCATATATAAAAACCATATAATCCTACAGACTTAAGTGAATAATATTTACATAAATAAATCAATCAAAAATGTTTACATTTAAATGTTTAGGCGAAAATCGATCAACTTAACGCGCCTCATAGAATTCGCCCTATTAAAATGCGAGCCAGAAATTTAGACAATCTGTTTCATCCCCAGAAAAATAAATGGTTTAAAAAAATGTAATTTCTCTGATTTTTTTTTTTTTTTTTATGAGGCTTGATAATTTGGATTATTTGGATTAATCGGACAATTGTTTACCGTTGGTATGACAATCAGTTTTAAGGAAGGAAATCTCTGAGTTTAAACCTGTTAAACTCCGTCTAAAAACTGGGCTTGTGTCGCATCCTACTCGCGGTGGAGAGGTTGAAAATGTCCCATAGAACAGCTGGAATACATTGTTTCAGTAATTAATAATAATAATTCGGTTAAATCGAACTTAACGGACCTAAATTCCACCATCGTATGTCACCCCGCCGAAAGAAAAATATACCACGTATCTTTGAGAATATGTCCCCCCGCCGAAAGAAAAAAAATACCACGTATCTTTGAGGATCTGTGTTACGCCTCAAAGATACGTGGTTAAAGTTAACTGACCTGAAAAAAAGTAACGGTTTTTAAATAGAATAACTGGTGCATTATATCATTTATTCATTAATATATAATCACTGAAAATTTCATTAAATTCGGTTAATTCCCTGATTTTTGGTATTTTTTTCTTTCGGCGGGGTGACATACAATGGTGGAATTTAGGTCCGTTAAGTTAGATTTAACCAACAATTTTTAGTAACTCATGAGATACATAA
>CM042165.1:69024175-69029175 GCA_023376005.1 Doryteuthis pealeii
CTCCCTATGCCGACACACCCCAAACATAACGTACTGATCATTGGGGTGACATGAATGCACAGATAGGGAGAAACGAAACAATAGATTCAGCTTACACAACACCTCAAACAGGAACGGTGATCTCCTAGCTGAGTTCTCTCTTGAGAACAGGCTTGTTTGCCTAAGCACCAAATTTCAAAAACGGAAGGGCAAACTATGGACATACACACACCCAAATAAAACAAAAGCACAACTTGACTACATCCTAATAAACAAGAAATGGATAAATAGTGCTATGAACTGCGAGGCATATTCCTCCTTTGAAGGAGTATCCTCTGACCACAGAATAGTCACTGCAAAATTACGACTAAGCTTGCGTAGAAATAGAAAGCAAACTAGTAAAACTGTACGATACAATTGGTCGACTCTTGCAAACAGCGATATATGCAATCGCTACGCTGTCACAGTAAAAAATAAATTCGATATCCTCCAGGAGACATCTGAAAGCCTCTCACCAAACGAGGAATACGAGAACTTTGTTAGTGCTCACATAGAAGCAGCAGCAGAGTGCGTACCAACCAAACTAAGAGCTAAACACACTGTTCCCTGGGAGACAGAAGAAGTTAGAGAAAAAAGAAATAATTAAAAAAAGCAGCCCAACTCAATAAAACAAACCCGGCCAACACAAATTTACACAATCTTAGAAAAGCCCAGATAGAACTAACCAAAACATACAAAAAAGAACAAACAGAATATATACAGGCGCAAATAAACAACATCAAACAATCAGTGGAAGACAGACAATCGCGATTAGCATGGCAAATAGTAAATGAAATCAGCGATAGGAAAAGTACCTCTAGATCAAAGCTAAAGGCAACCAGCCAGAAAGATAGACTGCAGAAATGGAAAGACCACTTCCAGAAACTTCTGGGGAACCCACCTAAAAACATAGAAAATAATACCCAAAAGATCATAAATAGACAACTAGACATAAAACTAGGGGATTTTACAACAGAAGAACTCGACGAAGTATTAAAGAAACTAAAAAATAGAAAAGCAGCCGGTCTAGACGAAATACCCCCAGAAGTATGGAAGATGGGAAAGTTCAACGACATACTGCTTAGGCTATGCAATGCTGTATATAGACAAAATAGAATAAATAAATGGACGGAAGGATGCATCCTCCCATTCCCAAAAAAAGGAGATCTAGGAATCGCTAAAAACTACAGAGGCATAACTCTTACTGCTATTGCAGCTAAGATATATAATGCCCTTCTTCTTAATCGCATCCGACCCGAAATAGAGAAAGTCCTCAGGAAAAACCAAAACGGTTTCCGCAGAAATAGATCCACAACCTCTCAAATCCTAACTATACGACGAATCATAGAAGGGGTTAGAGCAAAAAATCTAGAGGCAACGCTACTATTTGTAGATTTCTCTAAGGCATTTGATTCCATACACAGAGGGAAAATGGAACAAATACTACTAGCATACGGTCTCCCAAAGAAATTGTTGCCGCCATAATGATGCTCTACAAAGACACTAAAGCAATGGTACGCTCACCAGATGGCGACACAGATTTCTTCGACATCACCGCGGGGGTCCTTCAGGGAGATACATTAGCACCATATATATTTATCATATGCCTAGACTATGTACTCCGAACTTCACTAGATACCATAAAAGAAAAAGGTTTCACTCTAAGAAAAGCAAGAAGCAGGCGATATCCTGCACAAACTGTCACAGATGTAGACTATGCTGATGATCTCGCACTTCTTGCAGATACCCCGGCACAGGCTGAGGCACTCCTGCACAGCCTGGAGAAGGCAGCAAAGAGCGTCGGCCTATATGTGAACTCTGATAAAACTGAGTTCATGAGCTTCAAAAAGAAAGGAGACATCTCCACACTTGACGGCAAGCCTCTTAAGTCGGTGGAACAATTCACATACCTAGGTAGTAATATCTCATCCACAGAAAGCGATGTTAACACTCGAATAGGAAAGGCATGGTTGGCCACCAACAAATTATCAGTCATATGGAAATCCGATCTCCCCAACAAACTAAAGAGACGATTCTTCCAGGCTGTGGTTGTGTCGGTGCTGCTGTATGGCTGTACCACCTGGACCCTAACAAAACGCCTTGAGAATAAGCTAGATGGGAGCTGCACCAGAATGCTGCGAGCGGTCTTGAATAAGTCGTGGACGCAGCACCCCACAAAAAAGCAACTGTATGGCCACCTACCCCCATCTCACAAACCATACGAGTAAGACGGGCTAGGCATGCAGGACATTGCTGGAGAAACAAGGACGAGATCGTAAGCGACGTACTATTGTGGAAGCCAGCACATGGACACGCTAATGTGGGCCGCCCAGTCAGGACCTACATTGACCAACTATGTATGGATGCTGGCTGCTGCGCGGAGGAACTCCCAGAGTCGATGAATGATAGGGAAGGTTGGCGAGAGATTGTCATGGATATCCGTGCAAACTGCGCGACATGATGATGATGATATATATATATATATATATATATGTGTGTGTGTGTGTGTGTGTGTGTGTGTGTGTGTGTGTGTGAGTGTGTGTGTTTGGTTGAACTCGAGTGCCAATTCTTGTCTTACAAGTTTCTGTTCAATCCGTTCAATTTTTGGTGTCAGGGTGGAACTGGTATAGCAGTCCAACAAAGGTGTCTCCACGAGCGCTTTCGGCATGTCGATTTGCCATCTTCATTTTGGAAACTGATGGTATGTTTTGTGGTGTCTCGTTTTTAAAGAAAACGAGCAGTAGCGTAGGAATTGATAGTGGGAGGTAGTAACAATTGTTAGGGCGAGGTTGTAGGAATTGATAGTCGTTCGAACGAACGATGCAGTAGAGATTTTGTGGGAAGGAAAGGGGAATATATATATATATATGTGTGTGTTTGTGTGTGTTTGTGTGTGTTTGTGTGTGTGTGTGTGTGTGTGAAGAAAGAAAGTGAATCCGACGGTATGTAGTATATTAAGAAAAATGAAAAAACTCAGGTTTAAATGGGTTAAGTGGTGAGTTTATTGGCCGACGCTGCAGTGTTTCTATCTATTAATTAGATCATCTTCAGGGCATTTGTTGGTATATGGAAGGTGATAAGAAATTAATTATCACAGAATAACGAGAAAAGCGAGTGGTATTTATTGTTATTCAGTCTGTGTAAACATTTTTGAGATTTGAAAAAAGGGACGGTTTTGAAATATGACGTCAAATATTCTTTTTTATGGTTTGAGTATGGGACGATATAGGTGTGTGTATCGAAAGGAAACATTGTTCATTTTTTAGGTGTGTGGTTGTGTGTGTGTGTGTATAATCTTTTTTTCTTTTTTTCTTACGATGAACCTTCCATATAACAACAAATGCCCTGAAGATGATCTAATTAATAGATCGAAACACTGCAGTGTCGGCCAAGAAACTCACCACTTAACCCATTTAAACCTGTGTTTTTTTCATTTTTCTTTATATATGTATATATATATATATATATATATATATATATATATATATATATATATTACTACGAATGTTACTGGTGAGTTATATGTCTTCATTGTAAGTATAATAGGAGGTCGCTTCTCTTACGAGACTCCACAAAAGAAAATACCAAGTACAATAACTGAAAGTACAATCATTAGTGAATGAATCTAGAGAATGAAATTCTGAGTGCAGAGAACATCTTAAGGCTTTTGTATTTAATAGATCTTATCTCAGCTCGTTAGCCGAAACTTTAATGGCGACACTTACTTCCTTGGAAATCGGATTTTTTTTTCTTGGCGCCAAAGAAAATTCACGTTTTATTTGGGCCTTCCTCTTTGATTTGTCGCTTGGGGACTGTTATCCTAGTTTTCTCGGTGTTTATCTAATTGTCCCTCTGTATTGATGAAACAGTCTTTGGCATAGAGTCCTCCGCTTAGCAACTCAGACAACGAAAAAAAAAAAAAAGACCGGAATAATAAAAAGAAGACTTCTTTATGATCTTATTATCATATATTTTTTATGAAAGAGCCAGACATTCTAAATGGCTTGGAATTTAAGAAATAATTTTCAAGTTGTTTGGACAAAAGCCACGGGAAAAGTTTTCCTGTATTTCTATTACTACGCCCATCTCTATGTCCTAATCTCTGCAATCTCTGAATTCTGAAAGCTTCTCGACCAAACCAATAAGGAAATAGCATTTATCTTTACTGGCAGAACCTGTGGATATACCACATTATGATAATTTAATGATTACGACGTTTGATATGTTTACGTAAGACCTATTGAAAAATAGTTTAATGTTCTCTGTTCTTGCTGCTAATCGTCGGCCACCATATTTTTCCGTACCTTCTTCTGTAGGCTGTTTCCTCTTTCTGGTTGGGCTAATGTCTGTGCATTCTTATTTTAACTAGTCAATAAAGCAAGACCTGTTGCTTTTCTTTAAGTCTTTTATTGAACAACAAACCCAGCACAGGACCCGCGCACGAGAGCGAGATCTCGAGAGCATAACACCATAATATCGAACCAACTAACCAGCCAACAACCATTTCCTACAAGGATAAGTGTTGTGTCCTTAAAAGGGATAAAATTAGACAAGGTTGGAGTCGAGTAGACAGACCAGTCAACACGTTCGTAGACTTAAGATAGAGGGTTTTATTGCATAGAGATACAATAAAACAAACAAGGAATAGTGAGGAACACTACTAATCCTCGAAACCAGCCCAGTATAATGCTGTGCTCACTATATATATATATATATATATATATATTATATATATATATAAATGGGGATTATCTGAAGGTATTTACAAAATTTGTAAAAATTTTTTTTCTTTCATGTTACCCGACCATTTGCTTGATTGAATCTCTCTTTTACCCATTTGATTTACATTGTGACTTTTAAACGATCTACCGGTCGTTACTTTTGACAAAGCACCGGTCAAAAGGGCCTTTAAGTTTCCATGTTGTCTTTTCTCTTTCGAAAAATAAAAATTTTGCTGATCAATAAAGTATGTCGTTATTTTT
>CM042165.1:69031675-69051675 GCA_023376005.1 Doryteuthis pealeii
TTGATAAATTGTTCGAAAATTACTTGCTTGATGGATTACTTCAAGGAAGGATCAACAGACAAGGATTAAAACTGATACGACATCTTTCTACTTCAAAAAAGATCAGCTGACAAGGATTAAAACTGATACTATATCTTTCTCCTTCAAGGACATATCAACAGACCAGGTGTAAAACTGATACTACATCTTTCTACTTTTAGGACACATCAACTGACAAGGATTGGAATTGACACTAGATCTATCAAAAGACAAGGAAAGATCAACAGACAAGGATTAAGTATGATACATCTTTCTACTGCAAGACATTCTGTGGATCAACAGACGAGGATTAAATCAGATACATCTTTCTATTGCAATTGTAAAATTGAATTTGTTACATAGAAAGATAGATAGACATGGACAAATAGTTATATAAATAGACAGCCTGTGCGCTAGGCAGGTAAATAACTATATATCACAATATTTATCCCTTGTCCAATTCAAATTATCTTGAACTGTTTTTTTTAATATATACTAGCAAATATATGAACCCTCCGTAGGGTGCAAGTATTCAAGTTTTAAAGTAATAAGATATTATGTTAAATTAGAAATGGTAATGAAACTAAATAAGAATGCAGATAAAAAGATTTCAAACGGAGGGTGGGAGATAATCGAGAAATAGAACAACGGAAACTTACTCTTCCATCACTCCCGTCTTTCATTGCTAAATATTCATATTATGACAGTTTTGATCATAAATCATTTGTTTAACGATTGCAAAAGTTACAAAACACACTTAATCCACCGTAAAGTAACATTCATTCCCACTTAAACCTTTACCTGCAAGATTTCCCTACGGTTGAACCAAATTTTCCATTCAACTGGTTCCCTATTGCAAAAGAATCAAGTACCAGTCTCAGGGTTGGTTTACTGACAGAACGAAAGCGGCAGGCGTGTTCACGTTGTGATTTTTCAATGCAAACAAGGGACACGTGCAACAGCCACTGGCAGCGGTTTAAGGATTTCAGGGTGAGCCACTTGGAGCGGTTTAAAGTAAGCAAAGAGTTAAGTATACCTGAACTTGTTCTCTCTCTCTCTCTCTCTCTCTCTCTCTCTCTCTCTCTCTCTCTCTCTCTCTCTCTCTTAAAAATTTATGTATCTCATGATGTGTGTGCAAAAGTTTTCGGCGGTTTGAGTTTATAACAGTAGGCTCTAGGTTCCAAAAAAAAGAGAGCGATGGAAACTTTACATACACCTAATATATATGTGTGGAATGTTATGATATACCTAAGTGCCTAGGGATGGATATAGGTATACTTAAGTCTACCTCATTTCTCTCTCTCTCTCTCTCTCTCTCTCTCTCTCTCTCTCTCTCTCTCTCTCTCTCTCTCCGCACGGGCAGAGTTTAACAGGTTTGAATTAAGTGTTTGTTCCTCTCTAGACTGGTTACCTAGCCATGGTTAACGAGCCAGTCTGCCCTACTAATTACACTGAGCTGGAGGGAGAGTAGCTGGATGGTATCTTTCCCAAAGGTATTAGCGCTATGTGAAATGCAAAGAGCCTCTTCCAGGATTTGAACTCGGGTTCAGAGGAAACGAGTCCGTTCCCAACGACTCAAACCATTATACCACCCTCTATCCATCCTATATAAAGGTATGTCACGAGTGTCTTGTTCTTGAATGTAGTATGACTGGCTTTCGCATTTGTTTTTGTACTGTCTCGAAATATGATTCTTATTTTGACATTTGAAACGAATTTTCCCCACAATGTCTCGAACAATGTCTCGCGGTACTCTGCTTTGCATAAATATTTTATGAGTGTACTGTTCAGTCGGTAGAGCGTTCGGCTAGAAACCACAAGGTTCCTAGTTCGATACCGGCCTTCGCCAACTCAGCCTCCTCTAAATTGCGCTTGACGTGAAATGGATAACTCACTAGTCTCGCAGATCCATTACTGATGAATAGCGATTTTGATCATCGCTTCAGTCGGTAGAGAGTGCGCCTGGGAACCACAAGGTTCCTAGTTCGATACCGACCTTCGCCAACTCAGCGTATGAGTAGCACAGGGATCTGTGCGATAAAGTAAGGAGCTGATGGTAGATGTGGCGCTCCACCTCAGATGCTAAAATAATCTCCTCGGTCTAGCGCTAGTGAAAAGGAGATAGACTCCCTCGCTGATTGGCTGATACCGACTTTAGGCGTATGACGTTAAACTGCATCTATTGGTAAGATTCCAATTCTGGAGCTCTGGGGAATGTGAAGTACCCATTACAACCAGGTTAACTCTGACCCGGGGTGGAAGTACCTGTTAGGGTCCCGTCTATGGATTAAATAGAATATAATGAGTTTTTAAAAAAATCAAGTACCCATCTACAAACCCACTTTCTAGAAATGGAATTTTTACTGTTATAAACATACAAGGCCACCGGGAGTGCTCGATCCGTTTTAAGGAGAACTATGCAAAGTTTGCGTAGTTAGCGGCCAACAAAAAATCCCACACCAGAGAACTCAACCCACTAGGGATAGAGAGCATAGTATTGTCATTCATATATATATTTACCAACCGCTCCGCACGAGCAGGATGTGACACAAGGTCAATTTCTTAAGCGGAGTTTAACAGGTTTGAATTCAGAGTTTTCCTTCTCCTAGACTGGTTACCTAACCAAGGTTAAAGAATCCAGTATGCCCTGCTATGTATCCATAGCTGGAGGGAGAGTAGGATTCATACCTTTCCCAAGGGTATTAGCGCTAAGTGAAATGCCGACGGCTTCGTCCAAGAATTGAATTCGCGTTGACAAGTCCATTTCCTACGACTCTAACCATTAGACCACGAGTCTCCACATATTGTCATTCATATACTGTCCTGTAAAACCCAACCAACCAACCAACCAAGGTAAAACAGCCCCGTCTGTCCTACTATTTACTCATAAGAGTGGAGAAGGATTTATACGTCTGGGATTCGAAATAGCATCTCCGGATCCATTTCCTACGATTCCAACTGTTACATAACGAACGATTGTGTGTGTGTGTGTGTGTGTGTCTGTGTGTGTGTGTGTGTGTGTGTGTGTGTGTGTGTGTGCCTGTGTAGATGTGTGTATGTTTATGTGTGTACGTGTGTTGCCGTATTGTCTGATGGGGGGAAACTATTTCAACTACCTGAATGTTTGCTTTACAATTTTCCGATTATATTCAGACGAAATAAATGAGATTTTAGACTGAAATCTGAACTCGCACAAAAGACGAATAAATCGAAAATGCGTCATTATTCATGTTTGCATATCTACCATCCGCGTATGCGTAAAATATTTCTAATCTCAAACAACCATTTTAACAAAAGTTCTAGTCAGGAATAACAACAGACAATATATCTCAGCGCCATACAATAAATTCATCCCCAGTACAAAAATAAACTTTATACATGGCGCTACTAAAGACTTGTTATCTCCGACCAAAAATATAACTCCTAATTAATCAACTCCTCCGCACGAGTAGGATGTGACACAAGGTCAATTTCTTAAGCAGAGTCTAACAGGTTTGAATTCAGAGTTTTCCTTCTCCTAGACTGGTTGCCTACCCAAGATTAAAGAGCTCAGCCTGTCCTACTATTTACCCATCGCTAGAGGGAGAGTAGAATTCATACCTTTCCCAAGGGTATTAGCGCTGAGTGAAATGCAATTACCACGTCCAGGATTTGAACTAGATAATCAATTAACTATGATTACATGAAATACGCCGCTGAAAATGAAATAGAAAAGTATATTATTATTATCATTATTATTATTAGTAGTTGTAGTAGTAGTAGTAGTATACTCCATTTTTCACACCCACCTTAGCCGGTGGTTTGCTGGAGATTGAGTGACAGCAAGTCTCTTCGGGTCTCCAGGACTCCTCTGCGTATTCTAGCTGATCTTACTAATGCTGTAGTATGGATGGTCTCGATTCTTCCTCTGATTTCCAGATCCTCCAGTCTTTTTTCCAAGTTTATTGGAACTGTTCCAAGTGCACCACTAACTACAATTTGTATCACTTTCAATCTTATATTCCACAGCTTTTTCAATTCTCTGGCAAGGTCCAGGTATTTATCCATCTTTTCATATTCCTTCAGCTTCACCCTGTGATCTGCTGGGACCGCAATGTCCACCAGTTGACACGTTCTCTTTTTTTCTTTTTCTTTTTTGTTAATTAACACTAGGTCTGGTCTCCTGGCCAGGATAGGGTGATCCATCTTTGTCTCAAAGTCCCAGATAATTTTCTGCGTTTCATTCTCCAGAACAGATTCTGGTTTATGCATATACCATTTTCATAGCTAATATTAACAATATTTCGATTTATAAAAATCATCATCATAGCATAATGATAATTAGGTCCGTTTTTAGATGTAAATGTTTTTAATCCAAACTCATCTTTTCTGCTTCTCTCTCGATGAGTCCGGATTAAAAACTTTTACATCTAAAAACGGACCTAATTAGCATTATGCTCGGATGATGATTTTATATAAATCGAAATATTGTCAATATCAGCAATGAAAAGGATATACTAAATATATTCATTTTAACAATATTGTGTGTTTTCATACCCTTCTATCTATACATTTACCGTTGGATTCATTTTCTTATTCTTAACTCATATATATATATATATATATATATATATATATATATATATATATAAAGTAAGTCATCAGGGCGGCCTATAATGTCAGTATCAGCCAGACAGCGAGGGAGTCTATCCCCTTTTTAATAGCGCTAGACAAACCATCAGCTCATCACTTTACTGCACAGATCCTTGTGCTACTCATACGCTGAGTTGGCGAGGACCGATATCGAACCAGGAACCTTGTGATTCCTAGTCGAACGCTCTACCGACTGAGATAAACCGGCCCTTGAATTCAAGTTTGGGGTGTATTTCGAAAAAACATATTGTACTGCTAAGACAGTTTGATTTATGTATTCTGCTTTCATAAAGTTCCTTAATGGATTTAAGGCAATGTTAGCTATCAAATTCGGTAAACCAAAATGGCTAGAAAACTAAATGAATAACCATGAGGCTCCGATGTGTCACAGTGAGCTTAACGAAGCTAGTATGACCAATCAATCATGTGTGCAATATAAGTAGTTTTGGTTGCTTACTTTTGACTCTTAAAATTCTGTATTTTGTGTGTTCATATATTTGATTTTTTTCTACTTTCTTGGCTTGTTTTATCAATTTAATGGAAAAACAATTTTTAAATCTTTCAAAACTTATTTGAAAATCTTTAAAATATCCAGTCATAGAAGTTTGGATTTGGTTTATGTTTTCACATACTAGTTAAAATGCCTTGCATCTATTGTTTGTGTAGTGAGATAGCCAATGGCGTGTTATCTCATTTGCATATGTCTCCTACAGCGGTAGATATATAGAGATAGTTTGGAGGACATAGAAAAACTAGCTACGAGAAGCTAAGAGAGAGAGAGAGAGAGAGAGAGAGAGAGAGAGAGAGAGAGAGAGAGAGAGAGAGAGAGAGCTAAGATAAGCTCAGAGAATTACTACTACGACTACAACAAGAAGTACGAAACTACACATCACAACAGTTTGTTTTGGTTTTTTTTTTCTTTAAATTAAAAAAAAAATGTTTAATAAATTTCTGTCTCTCATTAGTGTTTTTTGCTGATTGTTTATTTGGTGCGAGTTTTCTTCGTTGAAATGGTCAACAGACAAGGACTAAAACTGATACTATATCGTTCTACTGCTAGGAATACAGTTGCTCAACAGACAGGAATTACATCTGATACATATTTCTACTGCATATGGTACTGACAAAATGGCAACTCGAACTCATTTACACCGTGGAATTTCTGTGCCCATTGGAAGTTGGTAAATAAATAAATCACGTCAGGCACAACTTTTGTTATTTTTTTCATTTATTCTATTTATTTATTTTTTATTTTTTTATTTTTATAGGACATGTTTTTGTAAACAGGTTTGAAAGGTTGGGAGCTCATTAGGTTCCAAACAAGCGGCATCGACTGTCGAAATCTTTACGCACTCTGTTTTTGTCTCCAAGAACGGAATCTCTGGTGAACCATTCTTTGTTCTTTGGTTTTCTTCTTTCTTTTTTTCAGTCGTGAGTGGGGTTATCTTTTGTTTTCTTTTGCGTGTCTGTCTCAATTTATTATTGTATAACAATATGGGTCATTTTCACTATCATCTATATACCAATGCACGGAAAACAACAAGAATATTTGAACGACTACACCTGAATATCATAAAGAATAAATATTCCATGGTCTTTAACAAAAACAGCGAAAATGATAAATTGTTGCCAAAATATAATATATATATAAGGGCCGGGTTAGCTCAGTCGGTAGAGCGTTCGGCTAGAAACCACAAGGTTCCTAGTTCGATACTGGCCCTCACCAACTCAGCATATGAGTAGCACAGGGATCTGTGCGGTAAAGGAGCTGATGGTAGGTGTGGCGCACCACCTCAGACGCTTGGTCTAGCACTATTGAAAATGGGATAGACTCCATCGCTGATTGGCTGATACCGACATTAGGCCGCCCTGACGACTTTATTATATATATATATATATATATATATATATATATATATATACCAACGAGCAACGTCAATTATTTATGTAGAGATTAACAGGTTTCAATTTTCCAAGATTAGGTGCCTAATCAAGGTTAAAGAGCCCAGTCTGTCCTACTATTTACCCATAGCTGAAGGGAGCATAGTTGGTTTCATACTTTTCTCATGGATATTAGTGATATCGGAAATGCAAACAGCCTCGTCCAGCATTTGAACACATCTCGTCGTGCCCATTTTCTACGACGGTAAACATTGTACCACGGACCTCTAACAACACTTATATATATATATATATATATATATATATATATATATATATATATATATATATATATAATGTATGTATATATATGTGTGTGTGTGTGTGTATTTGGGCAGCATTATTTCATTTATACATGTGTAATTAAACAAAAGGCAGGTCTCCTGTTTAACAATTTTACTGATGATCTTTTCAAGATTACTGTCCAACTTTTTTTTACATTTGGACGGAATCCGTAGATTAGTCCCACAAAGTTCATATCCAAGTACTTTTGGCACTTACTGAAATATCCTAACGGAAAATACGCACATTTTGCACAAAGAAAAAAAAACGAAGAAAAACTCTAAATACTGGAAGCTTTATACATCAAACAATATAAACCATCCTTAAATAAAATTAATTTTGAATGTAGTACTCACATTTTAAAATGCCTATAACACTTTTCCTACCAGTTCCTCTCCTTCCAGACCCCACACCTCTTAATATAAGTTCTACGAGTTCCCCTGCTAGATATGAACTTCGGTGGGCCAATCTACGGATTCCATCCAAATGTAAAAAAAAGTTGGCCAGAAAGCTTGAAAAGATCGTTATTATAATTGTTAAACAGAAGACGTGCCTTTTGTTTAATTCTACATGTATGTATATATTATATATATATATATATATATATATATATATATATATATACGCTCCCACTTGGTTGAGCACTGTAAGAGGGACATTAATTGAAAAAATCACCGCTAGGCGTATAAGCAGAAACTTGACTGTTTACAAGTCTAGAGTCCTCTGGTGTTTATAAAAACATTCAGCGTAGGGATGTATCAATTAATTGTTCACTCAAAAACTGACAGCCTCTAATAGCCGCACGGGTAAAAGACTTGGCAGACGAAAATTCGGGCAGGTTTCGTTCCCCACTAGAAGTAGCTGTTAATAGTAAAGCCACACTGATGAAAAGTAAACTTCGAAACACGTGTATGTGGATAGCTTATATATATATATATATATATATAAGATTTTTGGATGTTTGTTTATTTAGAAACGTTGCCGATAAAGTATATAATAAATTTTTACTTGAAGGCACGATCTGTTTGTTGTTATTATTCTCTCAATAGCGCCCCCTTACCTATTTATGGTAGAGGCGCGTAGTATCGCTTGACAAGCTTAATTTCACTAGGATGGTCAGCTGTGTACTGTGGCCGAGGCGATAAAAGTGTTTCACTAGTGTTTCACTGCGTCTGCTGAAGTCCCGGTTTCGATTTCTGTCGGAGGGAAATCGTTAGTATATACCGCTGATGAGACTTAATAAAGTCGAAACAGTCTGTACGGTATTCTACACATCGAGCCATCCTTTACTGGGATTACACTTGTCAAGTTCATTTTCTATAAGAAAAAGTATCGAATTTTATGCGATACATGCGTTGTAAGTGCCTTCAAGTAAAAATTTATTATATACTTTATCGGCAACGTTTCTAAATAAACAAACATCCAAAAATCTTATTCACTTCGCCGAAGGGCATCGGTCTGTTTGTTGTTATTATTCTCTCAATAGCGCCCCCTTACCTATTTATGGTAGAGGCGCGTAGTATCGCTTGACAAGCTTAATTTCACTAGGATGGTCAGCTGTGTACTGTGGCCGAGGCGATAAAAGTGTTTCACTAGTGTTTCACTGCGTCTGCTGAAGTCCCGGTTTCGATTTCTGTCGGAGGGAAATCGTTAGTATATACCGCTGATGAGACTTAATAAAGTCGAAACAGTCTGTACGGTATTCTACACATCGAGCCATCCTTTACTGGGATTACACTTGTCAAGTTCATTTTCTATAAGAAAAAGTATCGAATTTTATGCGATACATGCGTTGTAAGTGCCTTCAAGTAAAAATTTATTATATATATATATATATATATATATAATAAAATAAATATATAAAGCTTTTACATATCTATTTATTTGATGACAAAGGAACAGTCACAACCATTTGGTTTCATGCATGTGTAATTGCAAACAATCTTCAGGTGACGTTGTTTCAAATGCAAGGAAAATCGAAAATTACAAAAAGTTTAATAGATATAGGATGTGTATGATTGGATGAAATGTTGTGCGTATGTATGTGGTGTTGTTTTGAATGTGTTTGTGTGTTTATGGACAGTGCAAAGGTTATGTATACGGGACAGAGGGTCTGAGAGAGAGAAGAGCTGTGCAGGAGGGCACGGAAAAGTTTGAGGCCAACCGTATACAGCATGAGCAGTTGAAACGAGATATTCGCAAGAATAAAAAAAGTAGACAACCAAGGGCTTCAAATTGGTCTACTATGTGACCAGTGTGGAAGGCTATGTATGGAGCAAGGCTGGCCTGATCAGTCATCAATCTGTGCATCGGCGGGATGGACTAATAAAATACCCTGTGCTCCCTGGAAATACCTGTAACTGTGGGAAGGTGTGCAAGACTTTGGCAGGACTAAAGAGCCACTTTCGTGCAGCTCATTGTTGAACTTTTTTGAAGCTCACCATTATATTCTTTGAACTGTTGAGCTTCTTTTTTTTGTTATTATTATTATTGTTACTATATCAAGCAATGGAAATACTTGAATACGAGTTTGCTGCCATCATATATACTTCCTGGTTTACTTATGTTTGCGGTAGTATTTAGCGAACATATTCGTTCAAACATATCTACATGATAATTGCTGACAATGGTGTTTCTTAATAACTAAAAATAACCTAAAGGTAGAAAAACTTAAAAGCTATAGAAAATACTTTTAGAAAAAAAGGATAAATAAGGGGAAAAGACATCAATGGAACGTACAGTAAAATAGAGAAAATCAAAAAATAAACAATGAAAACTTCAAGTTTTTTTATGTCCTGCCAAACGAATGTTTTTAAATAGAAGAAATGAATAGGTGTTGAAATGAAGACACGAAAATAAACTTTGAATAAAAGGCAGAAAAAATGAGGCAAGGGAATTAGACAAACGTAGACAAAAAAAAAAAAAAAACCACTTGAAGAACTTCCAGCAAAATTTAACGAAGTGTAGTAATGTTAAAAATAAAATATTTATGTATAACGGTTTAAACAACAATGTCTTTTGAAATTTGGAAAAAAAACACAAAAAAGAAACATATTAAATAAAAATAAAAAATTATCTGAATTTTGGAAATAAGGCTTGATAATTTGTATTATTTGGATTGTTCAGACTATTGTCCTCATCTTTATCGTTATCTGTACAACGTTTTGGCCGCTGGGACACATAGTATAGTGGATAAAGACGCTGGATTTGGACAGTTCTAAATGACAGTTATATCTAGGCTGCAGGTTCAATCCTGGTCAAAGGCGACAGAAACATATAATAGTAATTAACACAGCTTAACACCTGTACCCCAGCTATGGTTACCAGAAAGAGAACATGATACCCCCGTGGATTTAATAAATGTTTGGGTTCAAAGTTCCTTGATGGTAATACGACGGAAAGGTTCCTGAGTTTGAAAAGAAGGTTCCCGAGTTCGAGAAGGTTCCCGAATCCGACAAGAAATACCTGAAGAAGGCCGGAGGGCACATTGTCCGAAACATTGTACAGATAACAATAAAGATTAGGACAATAGTCAAGTACCTAAATATATATATATAAATATATATATAAGTACCTAAATAAGCCAGACACTACCTACCTAGTTTTGAACTAAATGGTTCATCAGTACAAATCTGACTGAAGGAGGTTTGTACAAACGTTTTTTATTATAAGAGTGGGCACTCTCTTTGATATTAAATATATATATATATATATATATATATATATATATATATATATATAATTTATAAGTATTATTCATATTGAATATGTAGCTTTTAATCATTCATAATTAGGGTAGTAATTTACGAAGCGGCCTTTTGTGTTTCGGTGATCTCAGCTAGTTTATATATATATATATATATATATATATATATATATATATATATATATATATTTAATATACCAAGCGTGTTGGTAGATCCTTGCGGAGAGAAAAAACCCAGCAGAGAGTTTGATTGTAAAAATATACTACCAAACATCAACCAGGAAGAAAAAAATTTTTGAAAAAAAGAAAGGACCAAGATATTCGTACCAACAAAAAATAATCTATTGGTACAGTATTTGGCCAAAAGAAAAAACAATTTATATGTATATATATGTATATAAGATATATATATATTCATATAACCGCTAGGAGAAGCTAATATGTAAAAAGTGCTCGATACCTAAGTAGAGCCAAGTAATAAAGATAATCTAATGAGTCAGACGAACCTACTATTAGTTTCGCATAAAGCTCTTCAGGGCTAAAATCTGAGTCAGATTTTAGCCCTGAAGAGCTTTATGCGAAACTAATAGTAGGTTCGTCTGACTCATTAGATTATCTTTATATATATATATATATATATATATATATATATATATATATATATATATAGGAGTAAAAGGGATACGACAGATATGTTGAAAAGTTAAGTGGAAGAAAAATATATATTTGGTATGGATGAAATCTATTATTTATATATCCCGACAGAGCAATACAAGGAATAAATGAAGGGAAAAACATTATTTATTTTATTGCAACTACAAAAAGGTTAATCGGTAGCAGGATATTCAGCCATCGTGTAAAACATGGTTGTTACATAAAGTAAATTTAAAGTTTTTCTTTTTCCTCCATTTATCCATTTTATTTCTCTGTCAGTTCACACATCTGGAAGAAAGCATATCGAGCATTCACTACGGATGATGTTTTATTTTTTGTGTGTGACAAAGATGACACTAAATACCTTTGCCATTTTATTTTTAAATATTTCTAATCAGCTAGGGGAACGTAATATATATATATAAATAGATACATTATATATATATATATATATATATATATATATATATATATTTTAAATAATAAAATTCGAAGGCAATACAATGCGTAAAAAATAAAGACAAAAAGATGTTTTATATGTCTAATCGATTTCAAAGCAAAGCTTTATCATCAGAGTTTTATTCAGAAATGACGTGCTTATGTTTTTTTATTTGTGTGGTTATAATTTCTCTTCATATTTCCTTTTCCTCTCCTTTTTTTCCTCTCTTTCTTCTTCTCCTCCTTTATGAATGGGCGAATAACTGTAATTTCTTATTTCTCTCTTCCTTTTTTTCTTTTTTAAAAGTTTGTTGAGAACAAGGCTGACATCTGGTAAGATGTTGCAATATGTTGCGACCGTGTGGACATGTCAAAGTTTTTATTTGAAAACAAAAATGAACAAATTAATAAAAACCGTTAATAGAAAATTATCTAAACAAGAATTACGACAAATTACGATAAATAATATATATATATATATATATATATATATATATATATATACATATATATATATATAAGTAAGAAAAGATGGAATGAAAACATCACAAATGCTGTTAAAGAAGAAAACAATTCATAATATAATCATAGCTGATACTGATCAATATTTCGATTTTACAAAAATCATCATCAGAGCTCTTTCACTCCCGTAGTTGTTTGGGTCGGAGAGAAAAGTCGTTTTTTGCAGTATTAAGGTTTTCTGTTTTGTAAACTCAATTGACTTTCATTCACTCCCGTAGTTGTTTGGGTCGGAGAGACCCAAACAACTACGGGAGTGAATGAGCTCTGATGATGATTTTTGTAAAATCGAAATATTGATCAGTATCAGCTATGATTATATTATAAATTGTTTTCTTCTTTAACAGCATTGTGTGATGTTTTCCTTCCACCTTTTCTTACTCATATTGTCGTATTCATTTCCTTTCTTTTAACTTATATATATATATACGAGGTCTTTTTAAAGCATTAATATATATATATATATATATATATATATATATATATATATAGATATATATTTGGGAATAAAAAGGCCTTAAATACCATGGGTATCGTGGTTATGGACCATTTCCACTCGCGAGTATGCTCACGAGCTTCTTCAGAACACTGATATATTTTATTTAGACAGGCATACTCGCGAGTGGAAATGGTCCATAATCACGATACCCATGGTATTTAAGGCCTTTTTATTCCCAAATAACTTTGCTCTGTTTACAATAATTAAACATTGAGCTCTCATACGGAACCTGAGCTCTATAACAAACTACTGGTAGAGAATTAGGACCCACCTAGAATCACCTTGTACCAAGAAACTTGGTACCGCACCAAAGTATATATATATATATATATAAATTCATATCCTTAAACTACTGTAATAAAAACCCTTCTTTGGGGTTTTATTAGTAATTACTGCTAATTTTGGTGGTACTTGTTCTACTGGTTCTAGCTGTACTTCATCTGCTACACGTCGCCAATCTGGATGGGACAATATATATTTGGCGATTCATACAAACCAACGAAATAATCAAATAGATAAGAAATAATTATATAGATATAAAATGATTGACGAGAACAGCTGAAAATGGCGCTCTTCCTTTAAGATAAAGTCAAGTGTAAACACTTGGACGATTCAAGTGGACGTCTCTTGTCTTCTCTGTCTACTTCCGGGCGGAGATCAATTTTCAAAACAAATTTCTATGAAAGTACAACAACAACAACAAAAAATTAATTTAGGTTAAACATTCCGATGTTTGAAGAAATAAATTGAAAAGAATTAAAACTAGACACCTTTTAGCTAACGATTTATTTCACAAAGTGATTTAAATTACTTGATCTTGAAACGATAAAAGATTTCACTTTGCTTAATAGTATTTTTTTATATTTACTGCGGAGTTCGTAGGAACATTTCTCTGATATTTAGAATCTATATATTATTAAATGTAATTACTTGATAAATTACATTAAATTACAATTAAATTACAATTAAATTACAATTAAATTTGATATTTAGAATCTATATATTATTAAATGTAATTACTTGATAAATTACAATTAAATTACAATTAAATTACAATTAAATTACAATTAAATTGCAATTAAATTTGATATTTAGAATCTATATATTATTAAATGTAATTACTTGATAAATTACATTAAATTACAATTAAATTACAATTAAATTACAATTAAATAAATTACATTAAATGTAATTACTTGATCTTGAAACGATAAAAGATTTCACTTTGCTTAATAGTATTTTTTTTATTTACTGCAGAGTTCGTAGGAACATTTCTCTGATATTTAGAATCTATATATTATTAATAAGGTCGTTCCAAAATGTTCCGTCCGTTATAATCCTGCAACACCTCCTGGTTTAAAAATGAGACCTTCCAAATTGTCCAAGATGAAAAGCAAAAATGTAATTCCAGATTATCTGGTGTCTCTTAATCGTATATTTTTTTATTTCTCCCATTTTATTTCACTCAATTTAAAAAATGAAACATTCCAAATGGTCTAGCCTTGCTTAAGTACTCATTTAAAAAGAAACTAAAGAAATACTTAATAATTTCAAATAACATTATGTAGAGGTCGTCTTCCGCGCTTAAAGTAATTATTATTACAGTATTTGCGGCTATCTCTTTTTTTTTGTGATTTGAAATATTACACATATCAAATTGATATTTAAGTTAATTTGATTATTATTAGAAATGTTGTTTTTTAATTTTTTAACTTTAAGGGGCTCTCTTCTCGTTAGGTAAGCTACTTAGAGAGCTCCACCTAACAAATGTAATATACTAATTTTCATGAATGTAATTATACTACCTTTTCGTGAATGTAATATACACATTTTTCATGAATGTAATACTAATTTTTATGGATGTAAAGTAAAGTCGTCGGGGCGGCCTAATATCGGTATTAGCCAATCAGCGAGGGAGTGTATCCCCTTTTCACTTGCGCTTGACCAAGGAGATTATTTTAGCATCTGAGGTGGAGCGCCACACCTACCATCAGCTCCTTACTTTACCGCACAGATCCCTGTGCTACTCATACGCTGAGTTGGCGAGGGCTGGTAACGAACCAAGAACCTTGCGGTTTCTAGCCGAACGCTCTACCGACTGAGCTAACCCGGCCTTTGGTTTGTAATTCTATCTGTAAATAAATATTTCTATTTCTATTTCTAAATGCACGACGTAAAATTAAAATTAATTAAAAAAGAAGTTACATTTTTGTTTTGTAATATTTGAATTGTGAATTACGGAAGATATTTTGGTAATTTGATCTTATGTCGTCCATGCCTCCTGTCTTAATTTACGCTATGTTTTAGCGAGCCAGCGTCAGGTGAATTTTCAACCCAACGTTTTTTTTTTTCTGAGTCGTGTTTTTGTGACTTTTTTTTTGTATTATTTATTGCAAAGACAACTGTAGGATTTATATGTAATGAAATTGCAAATCATCTTTTCTGGCTTAAATAGTTCCTCTTGATTTTGTTTTGTTTCGTGGAAATTCCACGGATCCCGCTAGTCAACAAAGTTTTGCTAGCAAATAAACCAAAAGATCATTTATCAAAATGATTATTGACAATAAGTAAGTCGGAAGTCCGTCCTTTTTCTCGCACATGCGCAGAGGGTTCTTCCGGTGAAGGTTCATGGGAGTTTGTTGTTTTTTATTTTTATTTTATTTTATTTTTATTTTAATCCCCACGGGTGCCAACAACAAAATAACACAGGAATACACACAAACTGTCCTTTATATATGTTGAGATGTCCTATATATTCGATTTACTTTATGGAGTGAAATTGATACTGAGTATGAAATAAATTAAAGATTCTGAGAGTTTCATGCAACTTTCATCCCCTGTCGGTACCAGAATTCCTCAATTCCTGGGACATCAATATAATACTTCTGTCTTATATATATAACTGCGAATGGTGTTGTGGAATTCCCCTAGCTTCTTACATTGGAAATTCTCTCCCGAGAATTTGTGCATCACACATGAGAATCACCCATTGAAGACTTAGCATGGAAACTAGTTAAAATTATGCATACAGTATGTCCCAAACGTCATACCCACACCCACCCACACCCACACACACACACGCACACACAGACACACACGCACACACACACACATATATATATATATATATATATATATATATATATATATATATATATAATATTGAGTGAAGAAAACTTCTTTACGACGTAGTCGTTTTTCAGTAGTCGTGATTTACAGAGCTAGACGTGTCCTCTTATTGTTAGAGTCACTAAGCAAATATATATTAGGAAAAGATAATGAATAAGATTTAAGATGAAAGCATAATAGACTATTTCAGAAGACCTAGAAGAATTGTTACTGTTCTGCCAGCATCATCAGATGCAGATTGAGCTCATCTGATGATGATGGTCGAAGGGTAACAATTCATCTAGGTCTACTGAAATAGAGTCTTATGTCTTCAATATGAATCTTCGTTATTTTACTATATATATATATATATATATATATATATAGTTATTTAATAAGCTTAACTTAGATATGGCACAAGGCCAGGAGTATGGGGCGCCCAATGAGAATCGAACTCATTAACAATGGTATGCGAATACTAGCTTGCTAACCATTACACCACGTGAAGCGCCCAATATATATATATATATATTATATATATATATATATATATATATATATATATTATATATATATATATATATATATATATATATATATATATATATATATATATATATGTGTGTGTGTGTGTGTGTGTGTGTGTGTGTGTGTGCCGAACATAGACGTGCTGGAACGAGCAAACATGAACAATATGCCCGCCATTATCTGCGAGAGACGCCTACGTTGGCTTGGTCACGTCAGGAGGATGGACAAAGGCCGCATCCCCAAAGACCTACTGTATGGTGAGTTAGTAGAGGGCACGCGACCGGTAGGGAGACCACGCCTACGCTTTAAATATGTCTGCAAGAGGGACATGAAGACATGCCACATCGACATCAACACATGGGAGGTTTATGCAGAAGACCGTACGACCTGGCACCTCCTCGTCAAACAAGGGACGAACAAGAGTGAAACAGAGAAAATAAGCCGCCGCAGAAAAAGAGCCAAAATGAAGGAGAGACAACCACATCTCCAGCAAGCATCACCGTGTGTTTGCAATCACTGTACCAGAGATTGTCATTCAAAAATTGGTCTGTTCAGCCATTCGTGCAGTTGCAGATAAAGAAAGAAAAGAAAAGAAAAAAATGGACACTACGCCATCGTCTTCAATAGACGGAAAGACACCAACAACAACAATACGATGTGGAAGACCTGTCACGGGCGATGACTCAATCCGACGGATGTCGTGAGTTGGTTGGTTGGTTGGTTGGTTGGGTCTTATGGCATATCAACCGATTGGGTCATTTCATGCCGGATACGTTTTTGCTCCATTCTTTCTTGATGGGTACTCAATTCGTCTTAAACACATTTTTTCTTATATTTAACCCATTTCTCGAATCAAAGTAATCATTAACTTTTTTCCTACCACCACTGTTCCTTATATGGAATACGATTTCCAAAGCTGTAAACTTTTTCATTCATAGCTTTATATATAATTATATTAAGTGTTTACTAATTACAGTATTTATTTATTGCCCCCTAAACAGGTCATAACAAGTGGCGACGAGGAAAAGAAAAACTAAAAATCGGTTAGTATTGAGAATTTAAAACTTGAAGTTTAACTTGTGTGATTGTGAACGAGACTGCCGTATTCACTGAGAAAAAGAGCAAGACATTGTCTTGCCTGCCGGAGTCGAACCCGCATCCTCCCGAATGCAAAAAATTGAGACTTAGGCGTTGCACGGACGCGAGGTTCGACTCAAGGGCCCGGATGTGGGGAGGGGGGCTATGACCATAAGTAGTTGGAGGCTAAGGAGGACGAACGACTGAGCTGCACGCGCCCCTGAAGAGACTAACTGTGGGTTAGATTTCAGTTAAAGAAAGAAAGGTAAAGAGAGAAAAGAAAAGTGACGAACTTTACCAGTTTGCGTCTGACTAGAGACGGGAGAACATTTGCGGTGAACTTGATTGTAGACCACCCCCCTCAACACATAATTTTTTTTTCCAACAAAAATTGTTTAAAAAATTGAAAAAAAAAAAAACAACACAACAAACTTTGACATAGCAAGTTCAGGAATCTTTCTATTCAACTCATTTCTATTTAACCTATAGAAGAGACCTCAATATCTACTACCACTCTGGCTCAGAGTGGATCTGGAAATAATGGTGATGAAGGGGTTCACCGTATTCCCCAGGTATCCAGAACTGGAAACAAATAAGAGTTTAACGTCATAAAGGGTGGCGATAGTTAGTCATGAGTATCCGTGCTTGTTAAAAAAATTGAAAAAACAAAAACAAAAACACAACAAACTTTGACATAGCAAATTCAGGAATCTTTCGATTTAATTCATTTCTATTTAACCCCTAGAAGTGACCTCAAGATATACTACCACTCCGGCTCAGAGTGGACCTGGGGCTAATGGTGATGAAGGGGTTCTCCATATTACCCAGATCTCCAGAACTGGAAACAAATAAGAGTTTAACGTCATAAAGGGTGGCGATAGTTAGTCATGTGTATCCGTGCTGTCAGCATGACCTGATGATGATGATGATGATGATGACAGTTAAACGTACGTAAGCGTCTTCTTGCTTTTCATAAAATTCCATAAACGATTTTACTCTAATGTATTTTACGCATTAAATCTAACGGGTGTGTTTTTTTTTAATATCCTTCAGTAGGAAAGCAGAATGTGTCGCTGATCGGAAAATACAGCTCTCGCCTGGTAAGTAATAGAACGTCCATCAACGTAAAGAAGGGATGAAGCTACTGTCATATTTAAGATTGATGTATAAGGGAAATAAAAGCCGACGAAAAAGCCCGGGAGATCTTTTCTTTTTCTTTTTTATAAAAAGAAGACAGCTATGTATCTCTTGAATATACCTTACTCGGCTTAGGCACCTCATGTAGCAAGCTAGCTTAACAGACCATTGTTAGTGAGTTAGATTCTCTGTGTTCCCCATACTTCTGGCCTTGTGCTATATCTAAGCTAAGCTTAGTAAATAAGTACATGAGCACCTCATGTGGTGTAATATTTAGCAAGCTAGATTCGCAAATCATTGTTAATGAGTTCAATTCTCACTGGGTGCCCCATACTTCTGGCCTTGAACAATATCTAAGCTAAGCTTAGTAAATTACTATATCTCCAAAATATGGGCACCTCATGTGGTGTAATGGTTAGCCAGCTAGATTTGCAGAACATTGTTAGTGAGTTCGATTCTCACTGGGTGCGCCATACTTCTGGCCTTGTTCCACGTCTAAGCTAAGCTTAGTAAATAACTATACCTTACTCGGCTTAAACCAATTTCTCGGCAGCCCTGTCGGTTGGGTCTTTAGAATCCACCGACTATACCTAGGCAGATTGGTAAGACCCCTCCAATGGAGCCACCTAGGCTCCAATGGAGGGGTGACATATTGGGTAATCTGATCTGTGCGGTAAAGTGGGGAGCTGGAGGTAGGTATGGCGTTTCACCTAAGCAACAACAATCCCTGGACTAGAATTTGCGAAAAGGGGATAGACTCCCTCGCTATTTGGCTGATATTGACAATATGCCACTCCGCCAACTTTACTTAACAAATATATATATAACTGTTATCCATCGGTCAAAATCAGAAGATATGTAGTTTCTGACCAAAATATATTTTTCTGGCGGATAAGGACAATCAGTTAAAACAAACTTAATCTTGTGCCCAAAGAAAATCAGTAATTCTCATTGGATGAAACAATAACAGTAAAATCTGGCCTTCTGATAGGTATTCAGCAGAATATATATATATATATATATATATATACTTCGAGCAATCACGAATGGACAAAATCCCTTTAGCGAATTCCATAAAAAGTTCCCACATGTGTAGGCGAACTTGGGAGATTTGAAGCCATGCAATAATTTAATTGGAATGCCACCTGGGAATTTCATCGATCTTGGTTGACTCCTTTGAGAGAAAAAGGATGATGTGGCGAAGTCCCGAAACTTCTGATGACCCCAGGAAATATATCGCAGAAGAGGCAGGCCACCGCGCTAAAACCATAATTGCGTATATAACGGAGGCACGAGGTGTAATGGTTAGATTCGTAAGAAATGGACACGTCAACCCGAGTTCAAATCCTGGATGAGGCTGTTTACGTTTCACCTAACGCTAATACCCTTGGGAAAGGTATGAATCCAACTACTCTCCCACCAGCTAAGGGCATATTGGGCTCTTTGGCCATGGCTATATTA
>CM042165.1:69056675-69066675 GCA_023376005.1 Doryteuthis pealeii
ATGATAACAGCATGGATTTTTTTTTTCATTTAATATTTTAAATAGTAGACATTAACATTTTTTTTTCAGAGTAGCTGGATCAATGCAAGGTCTATTTTTTACATAGGGATTTAAATGGGGTATCCCACGAGGATTCAACTCGCGATTCAATAATAATGGATCTGCGGGGCTAACTTTTAAAAATCCTCCTCTACCCAGGCGACGCCGGGTAGCCGCTGCTAGTAAATGAATAAAGTGTAGTGTTATATTGAGGTCGTGTTTGATTTTGAGAGTTAAAGTAGTTACAATTTGCATGAAGAATAATGTTTTGTAGCAATTAATATAAGAAGGCTTCGAATTTGAATTGCCAAAGAGGAATGATATAATAAAAATTACAACATTCTGGTCGGCATTTTGTCGATACAATTAACGTAGCAATCTTTTTATTTCGTTTAGGATGAGATGTTTATCAGTTCGGCTCTCTCCATATAAAGCCGGAAGATGCATTTGCCAAGGTCGAAACGTGGGCGTTTTGTGATAATTAAACATAAGGGATAGATGAGAGAAATATTAGATAGAATCTGAATTAACATCGATATATTCATATATTTTCCGTTTTGAAGCAGCAAGAATTCTTAGGGAAGAACACCGGCCTTTCATATATATATTCTTTTTCTTCTTCTATGTTTCTTTATATGATTACAGCTTTTATGATTTCTTTTTCAATCTCTTGTGTTTGAGTTCTCTTCTCTGCTCGGCTTCATGACATGACAATCAAAACACTAATTGTTTGCGATATATGGGGTTTATCAAACAGACAAGGAACATGAATTTAAACCGTAAGCCAATTTTCAGAAGTAATTTTATATATTGTATGAATTTTTTTTTATTTCTCTGAATGTTTGAGATGAGGCTTAAAGATTAGTATTTTCTGCGTTATTCGTACTATTGTCCCCATCTTCATTGTTATTTGTACAATGTTTCAGCTGATATACCCCCCGGCCTTCGGGTATTTCTTGTCGGACTCGGGAACCTTCTTTTTGAACTCGGGAACTTTCTTGTCGTATTCCGACAAGAAATACCTGAAAGAGGCCGGAGAGTATATCGACCGAAAAGTTGTACAAATAACAATAAAGATGGGGACAATAGTCAGAATAACGCAGATAATACTAATTGTATGAATTTATTTATGGGTTCCAAAATGGAGGGTTACATGTTATGAACTCCTCAGCCACCAGGATTATGTCCTTAAGCATCACCGATCGTCACCCCGACCAACAGGTGGCCCCATTTTTTTTTTGGGGGGGGGTCTTACTTATGGCCAATAAACATTTTGATAAATGACCTTTGTATGGACCGTGGTTGTTTGGTGAGTGTTTAGTTGAGGAGTTGAAGAAGATCCGAGTTTTGATCCCCACAATTTAAATGTATAAGTCTACGGAAACTTCATTTCCGTAGAAAACAAAAGAAGAAGACAGAATTGATAAAAGAAACAAACTTTATATACATTAATTTACAATTGGTATATTCAATTGTTCTTTCAGTGGTGTTGCAGACTGTATGTTTCTGTACGTAGTTGTGTGTGACAAGTGTGACATGTATTGTTTATATTTGTGCGATTGGTTGTGTCAACATTGTAGCAGTTTTGTCTGTGATTGAAACTTGTGATTGAAATTTGTTGTTATTGAGTGAGAGAGAAAATTGGAAACGAAAATACGAGACCAACCTGATATATCATTTTGTGTATTCAGGCAGCGACTTCTCCCCATTGTGTTGATGTTGGGGGAGAACTTTCGCATATACTGTCGAGTTAGAAGGTATTCGCCCCAACTCTGTCGAGTCGGGAAGACCGTAAGCTCCCTCTGTCTGGTCTTTCAGCTAAAAGGGTATTTTTATAATTCTCTTTTGTAATTGTCTACGTGATCATTAAGCTAAAATATTCATCAAATATCAGTTGATTTGCAATGATGCAATATCGAATGATTTTGGTATCTTTGGAATTCTGGTAACATGAATTATCGGATCAATTTAAGCCATTGTTTCTATTGTTGTTAAAATATTTCTAAACTAATATTTATTTGATTCTCTTTTGTTTACATATTTCTAAACTTAGCTTATATAATTGTAAAATTACTTGTTTAAAAAAAACTTAATTATTTTAATGTATTTAATTCCACATGCACGTAAGGGTCAATACCTTTTAGTTTATTTCCTAGCTAGAGGAATTTTATGACATGACAATCGAAAACTAATTATTGTCGATATATGGGTTTTATTAAACAGACAAGAAACTTCGATTTAAAGCCATACGCCAATTTTCAGAAGTACGTTGAGATATTTTATAAATTTATTCCAGTTCTAATGTAGCGATATAACTCTCACTTCAGAATAGAGTGATAACGTGTTGGTAGTAAAAGTAATCGTTGTATATTTTTACTATTGACAGTCACCAAGCGGTGATTCTACGCTATCCTAAATTATATATATATATATATATATATATATATATATTTAATTATGTAACACTATTTTAGCTAAAAACAGAGATATATTGAGATATATGAAACGGATCATAACTTTAATTTCAATGATGCCACAATATTAGCCCATATTTATAATAAAAGACTACGACAGATCTTTGAAGCCTGTGCAATTTCGCTTTTACCCTCCCTTAATAATCGACATGGTTTTTTTCAATATATCTCCGCTTTTAGCTAAAATAGTGTTACATAATTACAAAATACCAGGCTTCATTTAATTATTTATTTAGTTATCATTCCCACTTTGTTCCCTTAATAATCAACATGAATTCCTTAATATATCTCCGTTTCTAGATAAAATAGTGTTAAATAATTACTAAATACTAGGCTTCATTTAATTATTTATTTAATTATCATTCCCACATTATTCTCGTTGTTCTCTTAAAAATAATCAGTCCATTAATACTTTTTCTCGTCTTTTGCATCTCTTCGAGTTGCGTCACGTGTCACGCGTCATGACATCTTCGCATGTGTGGATCGCGACTTGCCTTTCAAAAATAAAACGCTGATCAAATACAGTTACATAACTAAAAAGATTTTAATCTCCTGTCACATATAAAAACATCCATCAAGGTACATCCTGATGAAGGTTCAATGTAACCGAAATGTTTAAACATCGATAATTAAATTCATCGCATTTTCGGAACATTTGTTTTTTCAAAATTTTCTTTATATTGTTGGATTTATTTTCCATATTTACTCCCATATATATATATATATATATATATATATATATATATATATATATCGCTGAGCACCTTTCTATAAATGCTTGTTTGTCCGATTATACAGATGAGTGCTTCTCTATACTGCACAGAGCTAGGTCTAAGGAACATCTAGCAGTCCTTGAGGCTGTTAATATTTCTTTTCTTAGACTTACTCTGTGCAGACAAACACCGAGACACTCCATTTATCTGTTGGGAGGCATAACATAACATAACCCTGGTTTAAACTAGGGCACATATACATACCCTTCTTTCCCCAATTTTTTTGTCCCCCCCCACACTCTCTGGTTTACCCCATTTGTTCTTAACAAATTCTTTACATTTCTGACTTTTAATTGTCAACCGGTGTAAATACTTGAAAAAGTACCGGTCGAAAAGGCCTTCGTATCCCCTTTTATTTTATTATTTTAATTCATAATAAAATATTACCTCCCCATTTTTACATATGATTCCTCTACTTTTAGTAGTTTACATATATATATATATATATATATATATATATATATATATATATATAGATATATATAATAAGATAAATATATAAATATATAAAGGTTTTACATATCTATTTATTAGGTGACAAAGGAAAATTCATTTCAAAAGGCATTTGAAACATCTTCACCTGATGATTGCATCGCATGAAACCAATATGGTCGTGAATGTTCCTTTGTCACCTAATAAATAGATATGTAAAACCTTTATATATTTATCTTATTATATTATATAACATCTCTATTTTATATTGAGCACTCTACCAATAATACTGCCTTTGCTACGCCATTCCAGCAAAAGCTGAAACAGTGACCATCTCACACTATAGTATATATATATATATATATTATATATATATATATATATATATATATATATATATATAAAGTAGAAATGTAAGTGTTAATAGTTAAAAATAAAAGTGCTTGTTGCAAAAGCAGAGTTACATAAAAAGTAAAAGAAAATCACCTCCAATTAATTGCTTTTCTGCACTTACTCGTGTCTCATGTTACGAAATTCATAATCTTCCGATAGAAATAAAATAAATATCTTATTACAGTCTGAAAACTTTACATTTACCTACAAGAAATTGGAGTAACTATCCAAAGTGAAATAATTGTAAGTGACTGCGTACACACACACACACACACACACACACACATACACACACACAGAGATACGCACACACACACACACACACACACACACACACATATATATATATTTATATATATATATAGTTCTTTGTTATTATTGGAGAATTATATATACTAGCAAATATATGCACCCTCCGGGTGCAAGTATTTAAGTTTTAATGTAATAAAATATTGTATTAAATTAGAAAGGCTAATGAAACTAAATAAGAATACAGATAAAAAGATTTGAAACAGAGGGAGTATAATAAAAGATTTGAAACAGAGGGAGTATAATAAAAAATGGAACAACTGAAATTTACTCTTCCATCACTCTCGTCTTTCATTGTTATTTTTTCTAATTTAAGTATTTAGTTATAAGAAGAAGTAAAGAATAAAATGACAGTTATTTCATCTTGTTAATGGATTTCATTTAAGATTCATTGAAGAGATTTTTGCTTATATTCATTAAAATAAAACCAAACAGTTAGAAATCAATAATACTAAGCACATATTTATTAAATTCGATTTTTTAATATTAATATGCAAATTAGCCTTCCCGTTCACACTGTAAACCTCTATTTTGTTGTATATATAAATATAATTGCATGTAGTCAGTATGTAGACATAGTTAACAGTATTAATAATGTAAGACAATTTTATTAATAATTGAGGTTTAGATAAAAATAAAATCATGGAGAATGTGATGTCAATAACTAAGAGAATTGTGACTTGGGTAAGAATATAGTTTCGGTTACAGACAGAAAAACACACAATCTCCATTATAATAAGATATATATATATATATATATATATATATATATATATATATATATATTTGCTGTAAGATGGCTGTGGATCAAGAGAAAAAGATTTTGCGAAGTGGACATTTATTCATTTAATTCTGGGTTTTTTTTTCTAAAATTATTATTACTACAACACAAAATGATTAAGGAAGATTGAATAGTGTATACGCAAATCCATCTGGAAACAGCAAAAGTTACTCGGTTATTTCCTAGTAGAGTAACATGAGTGACCCAGAAAAAACAGAACCCAAATTAGTTATTTATTTTCCCATTAAACTAACCCTAAACCCGAACCCTAATCCTAACCCGAACCTTAACCCTAAACCGTAACCATAACCCTTGTTGGATTTAAACTTTAAAAAAAATTAAAATTAAAATTAACAGTTTTATTACAAGATTTATGGGTTCTGTTTTTTCTGGGTCACCCTGTAATATTATGTTACTCAACTAGGGGGGGTTAGGGTTAGGGTTAGGGTTGGGGTTTAAGGTTAGTTTAATGGGAAAATAAATAATTTGGGTACTGTTTTTTCTGGGTCACCCTGTAATATTATGTTACTTAACTAGGAGGGGGGGTAGGGTTTAGGGTTAGGGTTATAGTTGGGGTTTATGGTTAGTTTAATGGGAAAATAATAATTTGGGTTCTGTTTTTTTTCTGAGTCACCCTGAAATATTATGTTACTTAACTAGGGGGGTTGGGGTTAGGGTTAGGGTTAGGGTTAGGGTTGGGGTTTAAGGTTAGTTTAATGTGAAAATAAATAATTTGGGTACTGTTTTTTCTGGGTCACCCTGTAATATTATGTTACTTAACTAGGGGGGGTAGGGTTAGGGTTAGGGTTACAGTTGGGGTTTATGGTTAGTTTAATGGGAAAATAAATAATTTGGGTTCTGTTTTTTTTCTGAGTCACCCTGAAATATTATGTTACTTAACTAGGGGGGTTGGGGTTAGGGTTAGGGTTAGGGTTATAGTTGGGGTTTATAGTTAGTTTAATGGGAAAATAAATAATTTGGGTTCTGTTTTTTTCTGAGTCACCCTGAAATATTATGTTACTTAACTAGGGGGGTTGGGTTAGGGTTAGGGTTAGGGTTATAGTTGGGGTTTATGGTTAGTTTAATGGGAAAATAAATAATCTGGGTTCTGTTTTTTTCTGGGTCACCCTGTAATATTATGTTACTTAACTAGGAAATAACCAGTTACTCACATGATAACTAACTTAACGAACCACCTGTGACGCTGAAAAAGGTGCCAAAATAAAAAGTGGGTTGGTTGAGCTCTCTGAAGAGAATTTAGCTGACGTCTGCGAATGAGGCTTAAATAGCAAAGCTCTCATATGAAACGGATGTAAGCTCTCTGTTGATCGTGACATTTATACCCATATATGTATCTATGAGTTAAATTGTACCTCCTACTTGTAGGGGGTGATGGCCCGGAGGTAAGGAATTATTATGAAAAAGAGTCATAAAAAATCGGTCGGGGTTCGTAGGTAGCTTGTTAAATCAATCCTCGAAACACGGTGTTTATGAGCGACTCGGTAGAGTGTTCGGCTAGAAACCACAAGGTTCCTAGTTCGATACCGGTCCTCGCCAACTCAGCGTATGAGTAGCACGGGGATCTGTGCGGTAAAGTAAGGAGCTGGTGGTAGGTTTGGCGCTCCACCTCAGACGATAAAATAATCTCCTTGGTCTAGCACAAGTGAAAGGTGGATAGACTCCCTCGCTGATTGGCTGATACCGACTTTAGGCCGCCCCGGCGACGACAACGATATATATATATATATATATATGTGTGTGTGTGTGTGTGTGTGTGTGTTGTGTGTGTGTGTGTGTGTGTGTGTTTGCTAGCAAATATATATAAAATTTAAGAGCTCAACCTATTTAGTTTTCCTGAAGCAGGAGTACCATGAACACCGAAACCGTGGTAGAGAGAAAAGTTTTGTCTAGAACCATTCATTTTCTATGTTTTATGAAATATATTGAGCACTTTTTGGATCAACTACTAATGTTATTACAGTTGGAGAATATATATATAATATATATATATATATATATATATATATATATATAGTGTGTGAACAAAAAGTATTAAGACAATCAGGAATATTTCTTGTATGTTGTTTATTCTCTACTAGTTTCGACCTTGGGTCATCGTCAGGAGAAAATTTCTTATTTGAAGAAATTGTTGATAGATTATTAGAAAGGGAGCATTATAGAAGAATTATAAAAGTTCAAGTGTTTTTGTGGGTTTGACATGCTGTTAAAATCCTGGTAGGCAAGTGTGTTTAATAGTAGCATGTCCATTTGTTCCGTGAAGAACCTCTATGAGGTATGTATATATATATATATATATTATATATATATATATATATATATATATATATATGAATACATATACATATATGAATGTTCTTGTTCTATATATATATACTTATATATATGTGTGTCTATGTGTGTATAACATGAACATTTATATATATATATATATATGAATGTTTTTGTTATATATATATATATATATATAACAAGAACATTCATATATATATATATATATATGATTTTATATATGAAAATGGTGACTTACCGGTGAAATTGGTCACAATGGTTAGTTGATACGTGTTTCACAATAAGACAGCGATATAACAAATATAAATTACTCAATACGTAAGTAGAGCAAATTCATTATTATAATGGTATACACAGGAATAACCAACTCGAGTTTCACCATAAGAATCTTCAGGGTTAAATCCACTGAATTAATCAAGACATTGATTAATTCCAGCCGATTGTACGCGTCTATTTTGTGGTAAATATAGGCGTACAATCGGCTGGAATTAATCAATGGATTTAACCCTGAAGATCCTTATCGTGAAACTCGAGTAGTTTTTTTTTCCTGTGTATACATTATAATGATAATAATATATATATACATATATATTTAACAAGGACATTCATATATATATATATATGTGTGTGTGTGTAGATATATATATATACATATATATCTATGTATAACAAGAACATTTATATATAATTCCATATAGGCGTGCATAAATAGGGTGATAACTGTCAGTTCTTTTCAGAGGATGGCAAAACCTCCAATGTTTATGAGAAGAGATATCTGAAAGAGGTGTGGTGACGTTGTAAATTATCTACTGCTCTTATGCAAATACAGTACTACATAAGGGCGTATCAATAGGCACGGTCCAGTGACATACGAACAGGATGACTGGCAGCTATATCAACTCAATGAGTTATTACGACTCCAAGAAGGTGAAAACTCTTAATGGAAAATGGACTCTTGCCACAAAGCTGACTAAAAAAAAAAGCGAGTGTTTTTTTCGTTATGTGTGTGACAGATAGACATTGAACCAGCAAGGTATTCACTGTTACGTTTCTAGTCGTCAATGTAGGCGCTTATTTCCGTTATTGTCTTGAGTGCAGTTTCAATGTTAAGTTAAATGTATCAGTTTTAATTTTTTGTCTGTTAATACTTGAAGTAGAAAGATGCAGTATCAGTTTTTTAATCCTTGTCTGCTGATCCTTGAATTAGAAATATGTAGTAAGTAGAAAGATATAGTATCTGTTTTTAATAATTGTCTTTTGATCTCTGAAGTATTCCCTTGAAGTAGAAGAGTAGTATCAGTTTTAATCCTTTGTCTGTTGATCCTTAAAGTAGAAGGATGTAGTATCAGTTTAATTCTTATCTGTTGATCCTTGAACTATTCCTTGAAGTAGAGAAGATGTAGTATCAGTTTTAATCCCTGTCTCTTGATCTTGAAAGTAGAGGATGTAGTATCTGTTTAATCTTTGTTTCTTGATCCTTGAAGTATTTCTTAAAGTAGAAAGATGTAGTATTAGTCTAATCCTTGTCTGCTGATCCTTGAAGTATCCTTGAAGTAGAAAGATGTAGAATCAGTTTTAATCCTTGTCTGTTGATCCTTAAAGTAGAAAGATGTGTGTGTGGCATCCTTCCGTCTACTAAAGACGATGGCATAGTGTCTATTTTTAAAATTATATCTGCAACTGCGTGGTGGCCGAACAGACCAATTTTTTGAAAGGCAATTCTGGTGGCAGTGACTGCAAACAAACAGTGCTGCTTGCTGTTCTCTCCTTTCTTTTTGGGCCTCTTTTTGAGGCCGCTACTTTCGCTCTTTTTCACTCCTTTTCGTGGCTTTGTTTGACGAGGAGGCGCCAGGTCGCAGGGTCTTCTGCACAAGCTCCATGTGGCAATGTCGTCATGTTTCTCTTGCAGACATCTTTAAAGCGCAGCGTCCGTCTCCCCATGGTCGGGTGGCCCTCCGCTAATTCGCCATACAAGTAGGTGCCTTTGGGGATACGCCTTTGTCCATCCTCCTGACGTGGCCAAGCGAACGCAGGCGTCTCTCGCAGATGATGGCGGGCATGCATTTCATGTTTGCTTGTTTCCAGCACTGCTGTGTTTGGCACTTTTGTCCTGCCAACGTATGCGTAGGATGCGGCGTAGGCATCTGGGGTGGAAATTTTCCAGTTTCTCTCGTAGCATGTACTGTAGTGGAGTAGTATTGATAACGCAGTTTGGTTCTCTTAGTAAGGGGTTGACATTTTCCCAGACTCTCTGGCTCAGTTTTTGGCCATAACTGCTCGCGCTCTGGCGATTCTGCTGTTGACTTCACTGTCAGTGGAGACTGAATTTAGCAATGGCGGACTCAAGATACTTGAAGCTCTTCACTGCTTTAGGCTGCACCCATTGATGAAATGTTCGGGAGAGTGTCTGCACTTTGTGCCATGATTTTTGTCTTATTTAGACATATGGTTAGTCCGAACTCCTTGCAACCATGCATGAGTCGACTGAC
>CM042165.1:69071675-69079175 GCA_023376005.1 Doryteuthis pealeii
CTATTTTCCTATAGTCGAGGCATCAGCTGGTTTTGTTGCATAACGAACCAGAAATAGCTCCTTACAGATCCCTCATCAAAGAGAATGGACGATACTCTGTTTTCCGGCATGATATAACTTTGGTCTCTGACTGCTATTCTTGTATCTACTAAAAAAACAATAAAACACCCGCCGGTTGGTGTAAAAAATTAATGCCCATATAATTCTGTTGAATGATACTGTAGTTATAATAAGCCTTTAAAATGTATCCTTAAAACAATTCTTATATCTACTATCAAAAGAAACCACCCTCCGTGAAGTGTAAAATATCAAATTTTACCACGCTTTTTCGTAAAAATATCTTCAAAACTCTATTATATCTATCTACCTAAAATATAAACCACCCTTTGGGCAGTGTAAAAAAATAATTTTTGTCACGCTCTTTCGTAAAACAATGTAAAATCTTATATTCTGTAATAATAGACATAAAAATTGCTTTGCTTTCAAAATTCAAATAAATGTTTTCGGTTATTTCCTATAAATCTAACATGATCAAAGGGGAACCACTCTTGACTGATAAATTATTTATTTATTTTTTATCTACTAGGAAAAAATCAGACGGGGTTAGGGTTAGGGTTACGGTTAGTTTAATGGGAAAATAAATAAATAATTTATCAGTCAAGAGTGGTTCCCCTTTGATCATGTGAGACTTATAAGAAATAACCACGTTTTCTTTCTAATAACACTAACTTTGTAACAACTAATAGCACGGGCCTTTCGGGGCCTTTGTCTCTTAATGAAATTAACAGCGTTGATCCCAGGGGGCTACCCCCCCCCAGGCAACACCTGCCCCATCGATTTAAAGGGGTGGGTCTGGGTTTATTGCTCAGCGCCTGAGGCGCCCCCTTGAGGAGGAATGCCGACGGGATTGACGCATTTTTGTGTCTACCAGCCATGAGCTTCGGCTCGTGGGTGGGTCCACATAAAAATGTCCTTGTGTCACGCCCTCATAAGTGGGGTGAGAGGCAAATACCCTAATTTTGTAACAGTTATATTCAAATTAATTCAAATATTGAAGGTTTTTTTTTCTTGTTGAATTGGTTTGTTTTACGGCATATCAACCTCATTGGGTCATTTAATGCCGATAAAGTTTTGAAATAAATCAATTATTAATGGATAATACAATTTTTTTATAAATACATTTTTCTATTTAACCCATAGATGGGACCCTAACAGGTATTACTACTCCGGGTCAGAGTGGACCCGGGAGCAATGGTGATGAAGGGGTGCTCCACATTCCCCAAACCTCCAAAACTGGAACCTCACCATCAGATAGAGTTTAACGTCATTCCCAGGACATGTAGACCCGCAGCCACCGCCTTCTAGCACCCATATGATAAAAAGGGGTTGGGGCTTGCCATAAGGGCAATAGAGTTGGGAAAATCATATAGGTGCTAGGGCTTGACGTGACCAGGCGATTGATCGGAGGGGGCCTCTACGCCCGCCCGTCTAGCCCAAGATAGGGCCAAGTGGAGTATTGCATGTCATGAACTGCTCATCCACCTGGGCTATATCCTTAAGCATCACGGGTCGCCACCCACGGCCAACAGGTGGCCCCATTGGGGGAATCTTACCCCTCTGCAGAGGTGCAGTCGGTGCATTCTAACGCCCCAGCCGAAAGGGCGGTTACTTGTTGGAGTCTGTTTTGATTATTGTCTGTCATAACATATTATCTATGATGACCTGGGGGTCATCTCCTATGATATAACTTTGATCTGTGATTACTGATGCACATATCATTCTGTAGAATTATACAGTAGTTGTAATAAGCCTTTAAAATGTAGCCTCAAAACACTTCTTATATCTACTATCAAAAGAAACCACCCTCCAGGCGGTCTAAAATATCAATTTTTGCCACGTTATTTCGTAAAAGAAATCCTCAAAACTCTTCCTATATCTATCTAGTTACAAAAATAAACCACCCCCGGGCGGTGTAAAATATTGAATTTTACCATGCTATTTCGTAACAAAATCCTCAAAACTCTTCTTATATCTATCTACAAACAAAATAAACCACCCTCCTGGCGGTCTAAAATATTAATTTTTGCCACGCTATTTCGTAAAAGAAATCCTCAAAACTCTTCTTATATCTATCTACTAACAAATAAACCACCCTCCGGGCGGTGTAAAATATTAGATTCTGCGACGCTCTTTCGTAAAATATATGTAAACAGATCTTTGAAATCTTGGATTTTTAAAAGATAATAGACATAAGAAATAAACACAATTTGTAACAGTTAAATTCAAATTAATTCAAATATTTAAGGTTTTTCTTCTAATCTGATTTGATTATCGTCTGTCTTAAAACAACATTTTCCGATAGACGATAATCAAAACAGATAGGGTTTTTTTTTCAACGAATAATAAAATACGAAATTTAATGTATAAGCATATTTGTAACTATTTCGTGTTTGCAAATAGTTTTATCTTAAAACTCTAACTTTAGATAACTTCAAATATATATTAAAAATAAAGCAGACTTTATATAAATCAATAATACCGGGCATATAATTTCTTTATTATTTCGATGATATTTTACCGACTTCAGTCATTGTCGGGTGCCACTGATCAGTAGAAGAGACTAACGATATTTCAATTCTAAACTTAGAGTATCGTTAACTTACCTGAACTTCGTCCACTGAAAAGCCACGTCTCAAACGACCCCGAGAACATAGCACATCAATCAACCCGAGGACCTAACGGCGTTTTCCTACAACCATTTTAAACTAATACTCTACATGACATTAATAGATCAACACAATCCCGTATGTAACACTTGTGTTATATCCTATCAGTGGCAGAGGGGTTGGGTAGATACATACAAACTACATAGGCTATTTACCCATCGCTCTGCAAGAACTGGATGCGTCACAATGTCAATTTTTAAGTGGGGTTTAACAGGTTTGAATTCGTGGTGTACTTGCTGGCTACTCTCGCAGATCCATTACTATTGAATAGCTACTTCTCACTGGATGCCCCAATATTTACGACATTGTGCCATATCCTACCCGTGGCGAACGGTTTGGATACGAGTGCGCATCCCATTGTTATGTACTGGTTAGCTATCTATTCTCGCAGATCCATTACTATTGAATGGCTACATCTCGCTGGATGCCCCATACGACCTTGTGCCACATCCTACCCGTGGCGAACGGTTTGGATAAGAGTACACGCCCAGTGTTATGTACTGGCTAACTATCTATTCTCGCAGATCCATTACTATTGAATAGCTACTTCAATCCTCACTGGATGCCCCATACTTGCGACCTTGTGGTTACATCGTACACATGGCAAACGGGCTGTGCAAATACCTACAATTCCTCAAGGGTATTGGCGCTATGTGAAGTACAAAGTCTATTCCAGGACTTGAACTCAGTTAACCGTGTTCTCTTCTCGCAATGATAACCGTTACGTTTAGCGCGCCTCCATTAATTTGTCTAAATCGTTGGGGGCGACCTAAAGTCGGTATCAGCCAGACAGCGAGGGAGTCTATCTTCTTTTCACTAGCGCTAGACCAACGAAATTGTGTTTTTTTTTTTGTGCGTCTGAGATGAGGTGCTACAGCTATCATCAGCTCCTCACTTTACCGCACAGATCCCTGTGCGACTCATACGCTGTGTTGGCGAGGGCTGTTATCGAAATAGGAACCTTGTGGTTCCCAGGCGCACTCTCTACCGACTGAAGCAATGATCAAAATCGCTATTCATCAGAAATGGATCTGCGAGACTAGTGCGTTATCCATTTCACGGCAAGCGCAATTTAGAGGAGGACTTCTTTCGTTTAGATTTACTTATCTAAAGGGCCCAGTCTGCCTTACTATCTACCCATATTGGAGAGGAAAGAGACGGATCCCATTAGTACAAATTAAAATGCTAACAGCCTCGTACTGGATTTGACCTCGGCTCGCCTCGTTTATTTATTTTCCTTTCCAAAACCCTTTACGCCACACACACGAAAAAAGTTACACTCAGATTAATTGAACCAATTAGTCAAAGGTATATATATATATATATATATATATATATATATATATATATATATATATATATATATATATATATATATATATATATATTCAAATACATTTCATTAAACAAAACTGAATCCTTATTATTTCTAAAATTTTCATTCTTTTTATTATTTTTCAAGCTTACGAATAATTATTTTGATCTTACAATCTTGAAAAGCTTTAATGATTTCTCCGAAAAAGCCATTTTTTGGCTGACCGAGTACTTTCGGTTCTTATCCGAACCATTATCAATGTGTGTCTTTCATTATTAAAACTGTTTAAGTAATGTTAGGTAATATTAATGTAATCGTAAAAGTAACTGTTTTCTTTTTATCACCAAGGTGACGTTAAGCAGCAGCAGCAGCAGTTTATTTTTTAAAAATATATCTATTAAGCTAGGTAAACGTTTTTAGAATAATTATATATACTAGCAACAGAAAAAAAACCTCCGGGCGTCGTAAAAATTAATTTTTGAAAGACATTGCCTGAGAGGATGGGAGTTAAAAATTCAATGACAGAGGGTTTGTATCATAAGTAATACAAATCCTTATATTTATTAAAGGAGTTAAAGAAACAAAAAACAATTTGAACTGAAAACTTAGCCCCGTCCTCTCAAATAAAATGTTGTGTGCATATAATAATCAAACAATTATTTTGAATATTTTCCACATCAATTTTTAGGTATTTTTTTATTTGTAAACTTTTTAGTTAACTTCTTGTTACTGTAAAAAAAAAAAAAAGACGAGAGTAAAAAACAATTTTTTAAATTGCTTACTCAAATTTTGGGTGTATATAGCATAAGAATATTGTGACGTAGAGCTATGACATAGTTTTTGTTACAGACGGATATACAGACATTCTCCATTATATATATATATATATATATATATATATATATATATATTGGGTGTATTATGGAATTATTCGGACTATTGTCCTCATCTTTATTATTATCTGTACAACGTTTTGTCCGATGTGGCCTCCGGCTTTCTTCAGGTATTTCTTGTCGGACTCGGGAGCCTTCTCGAACTATGAGACCTTTTTTCGGATAGGGAACCTTCTTGTCGTAACGGGGAACCATCACAGAATGTTGAACCCAAACCTTTATTCAATCTACGGGGGTATCCAGTTCTCATTCCACTAACTATAGCTGCTTACAAGTATTAAGGTGTGTTTATCATTCTATGTTAGTGTCGCTCTTGACCAGGATTGAACCTGCAGCAAGAGATAATTGTCACTTAGAACCGTCTTAATCCAACGCTTATATACACAACGTTGTGTGTCCAAAAAGTTAATAGAAAAATAGATAAAAGTTATATATATATATATATTTTTTTATATATACTAGCAAATATATGCACCCTCCGGGTGCAAGTATTTAAGTTTTAATGTAATGAAATATCGCATTAAATTAGAAAGGCTAATGAAACTAAATAAGAATGCAGATAAAAAGATTTGAAACAGAGGGGGATATAATCGAAAAATAGAACAACTGAAACTTACTCTTCTATCACTCTCGTCTTTCATTGTTATTTTTTCTAATTTAAGTATTTAGTTATAAGAGGAAGTAAAGAATAAAATGACAGTTATTTTTTCTTGTTAATGGATTTCATTTAAGATTAATTGAAGAGATTTTTTCTTATGTTCATTAAAATAAAACCAAACAGTTAGAAACCAATAATACTAAGCACATATTTATTAAAATTACATTTTTGATATCAATATGCAAATTAGCCTTCCCGTTCACACTGTAAACCGCTATTTTGTTGTATATATAAATACAATAGCATTTTATTAGTATGTAGATATGGTCAACAGTATAAATAATGAAAAACAATTTTATTAATAATTGAGGTTAAAATAAGGATAAATTCATGGTGAATGTGGCGTCAATTACTAAGGGAATTGTGACTTGAGTAGTGATTTAGTTTCGGTTATAGTCAGAAAAACACACAATCTCCATTATAATAAGATATATATTTTTTTATATTTTATATTATTTTTGTTTTATCATTGCTTCATACTTCTTCAGACTTATTTATTCCTCATAGTTGTTAATTTGTCTGACTACTATCCCTTGAAAAAACTTGGCCCTGAAAAGTATTCTTTTTTCTCATTTGACTTCCTGTCACCATGGTGACAATTTTTCTGTTATGCAAATCAAATTATTTTGATTTCCCTTCTGATGAGACTTGATTTTGAGGAGCTTTATTAAATCAACTCAGATTTATAAAGGCCCCGATTTTGGTCGAAATAAATTTTTCATGGAATAACGTCGTTGAGTTTTTCCTTCCTTTCAAAGATAAATATTGCTCTGTATATAATCTAAAAAGTTTATTATACATTGTGCTCTCTGTAGGGATTTAAAGATTCACTGTATTTATACATACTGGATCATACAATAATAATTCAGTGTGTCTTAGAAATCACATAAAGAATCATCCCTTACTACCAAGTTTTGGATACCTCACACACACACACACACACACACACACATATATATATATATATTTATATATATATATATATATATATGTAAGTTTACTGCTATAGATTATGTTACTGTTATGGATTATGTTACTCGGATGGATGATGGACGAATCCCGAAAGAAATCCTGTATGGAGAGCTAACATCTGGTAAAAGACAGATTGGTCGCCCCCTACTGCGATTCAAGGATGTCTGCAAAAATGATCTCAGGTGCTTTGGCATTGTCCCTTCCAGCTGGAACAATTTGGCTCAAGACCGCCCTCGGTGGCGGCAGAATCTCCATAGAGGACTGTACATGTCAGAAGTCACCCTGATACAACATCATGAAGCTAAGAGGTCCATAAGAAAGCAACGGCAACAAAGCATCGGAACATCATCATCTACAGGGACAACCTACAAATGTAAAATCTGTGGTCGAGAATGTTTCTCAAACATAGGATTTCATAGTCACAGGAGGCGCTGCAACTTCAGGGGCACACAAAAACTTTTATCATAGTCTTTCGAGATTGAAGTGCCAATGATCAATGAATGATATATATATATATATATATATATATATATATATATATATATATATATATATATATATATATATATATATATATATATATATAGTTTACTGTTAGATAGATATTAGTGAAAGTACATTTGTTAGTAGTTAATAGAAAAATAGAAAAAAATGCAGAAATCTTATTGCTATCTGATAATGTGCCATAGCAAGGAAGCGTGTTTCCTGTAATTTTATCGACTTGTCTCGCCTGGTTTTTTCCATCAATTTGGTGTATTCAGACAAATGGATATAAAAAAAAACACATTTGCTCATCCAACATCCGGTATCTTGTATGACATTGCATTTCAGCGTAGACTGAAAAAAAAATACTGACTTTTCACATTGCAAACACACATGCGCATATAGATATCTGAGTACGTAAGCTTTCACTAAGTATTTGTGTTTTTAACTAAA
>CM042165.1:69081675-69096675 GCA_023376005.1 Doryteuthis pealeii
CTGGCATCGAACCAGGATCCTTGCGATTCCTGGCCGGGTGCTTTATTGACTGAGTTAAACCGGTCTCTTGTAATATATTTCTAAAAAAAATCCTAATCCGTGCAAAAAACAGAATAGTGGGAAAAAATTATTATTAAATTGGATGATTTCAGAAAGAAAAATAAATTAAGATTGTATCATGAGAGTATCTTTACCAGCCTATGAATTTTTCAACCGACCTTCATATAGTATCTTGATTAGCCTATAAACTTTTCAACCGACTTTCATATATTATCTTGATTAGCCTAGAAACTTTTCAACCGACCTTCATATAGTATCTTGATTAACCTATAAACTTTTCAACCGACCTTCATATAGTATCTTGATTAGCCTATAAACTTTTCAACCGACCTTCATATAGTATCTTGATTAACCTATAAACTTTTCAACCGACCTTCATATAGTATCTTGATTAGCCTATCTTTTCAACCGACCTTCATATAGTATCTTGATTAACCTATAAAACTTTTCAACCGACCTTCATATAGTATCTTGATTAACCTATAAACTTTTCAAACCGACCTTCATATAGTATCTTGATTAGCCTATAAATAATCTTGATTCCGACCTTCATATAGTATCTTGATTAAATAAACTTTTCAACCGACCTTCATATAGTATCTTGATTAACCTATAAACTTTCAAACTGACCTTCATATAGTATCTTGATTAGCCTATAAACCTTTCAACCGACCTTCATATAGTATCTTGATTAGCCTATAAAACTTTTCAACCGACCTTCATATAGTATCTTGATTAACCTATAAACTTTTCAACCGACCTTCATATAGTATCTTGATTAACCTATAAACTTTTCAACTGACCTTCATATAGTATCTTGATTAGCCTATAGACCTATCATATAGTATCTTGATTAGCCTATAAACTTTTCAACCGACCTTCATATAGTATCTTGATTAGCCTATAAACTTTTCAACCGACCTTCATATAGTATCTTGATTAGCATAAACTTTCATATCTTGATTAGCGTTATGTGTAACGTTATGGGGTTGTTCGTTTCTTTCACGTTACTAAATCGCATATAAGTTATGTGGCCGTCGTCTTTCTCATAAGGTGTGGAACTTCTTGGGGTTTGTTTACAACTAACAGAATCTAGTAGTTCTATGGTCAGTATCAAGCGGGTGAGTATCAACCAAGTATCAACTCACACAGAATTCCAGCAGTCCCAAAAATTCTTGCACACTCCTTTCGTTTATGGTCAAGGGGAGATATCACTTTACGTACGGCCGTCGCGTGACCTTCGTTACGGCCAATTTGACTTGTTTACAAGTATACACGCTAATGGCTTTCATTCATGAGTACGATTTCCTTGGCGTGTAGTAAATAAAGATGTGGATAGTATTTCTTGCTTTACGTAAATTTATTTTCTCAATGAAAATTATTGAGAGAGAGAGGTGGTCGGCTTCCTTAAATATGTTTTTAGTGATGCTCTTAACTTCGTTCCAATTATCAGGCTTCACACTTAAAATATGTTTTCAACTTCGTCCAGTGTAAAATATTACATCTCAGGTTTAGTATTTAGCGACATCAGTTCATCAACTGCCAACTGCCACGCACGGCCACCTGGCTCTAACTGCCTCTAGTCCCGGACCCTCACTCATCTGATCGCAGACTCCAACTGATCCTGATTCTATTCACGGGTCTCTTAAATAGCATTTCTAAATAATCTTCCAGAAGATTCTTTCTCTAGAATTTTCGACCACCTTCTGGACCAAATCGAAGGTTCGATTCCTTCTATTCTCACTGGTCACACAGAGTTCACGAAGCCTAAGATCAAAGACTTCTCTGTAGCCCAAAAGACTGGGTTTTTCCTAATCATAGACTTATCGTCTCGTTTCTCTCGTTAAAAAGATATTACCTTTCCTAACTACTTTTTCGGTGATTCCAAAAAGACCACCCAGTAATATAAGATAATCGGTAGTACATTTTTCTAAGTCTGGCACAAGGCCACAAATATAGGTGCTGGGCGGCGATTACATAACACTTGATTAGCCTATAAACCTTTCAAGCAACCTTCATATAGTATCTTGATTAACCTATAAACTGTTCAACCGACCTTCATATAGTATCTTGATTAGCCTATAAACTTTTCATCTGACCTTCATATGGTATATTGACTAGCCTATTGAATTTCCAGTCAACCCTCATACAGTATCTTGACTAGCCTATTAACATATCCGCCGACCTTCATATAGTATTTTGATTAGCCTATAAGAGGTCCACAGAGTTTTAACTCTGGTTCTTATAAAACATTGGGCTACTTAAAGGATAAGTACCCAATGCGGAATACTTCAGTTAGGAAAACAACAAACGCGTTAGTTACATTTATATAACTTTATTATAACATATTAGGGGAACAAAGTTCCCCAGGCTATTTAATGTCACAAGTGTCCAAACATACACAATCTTATTATAATCGAGATTGTGGGTTTGTCTGTCTGTAACCGAAACTATATTACTATACAAGTCAAAATTCCCTCAGTTATTTACATCTCATTCTCCATGATTTTATTTCTATTTAAACCTTAATTATCAATAAAATTGTTTTACATCATTAAGATTGTTGACCATATCTACATACTTACTACATACAAGTGTATTTATATATACAAAAAATGGTGGTTTGCAGTGTGAATGGAAAGGTTAATTTGCATATTGATATCAAAAATTTGATTTTAATAAATATGTGCTCAGTATTATTTATTTCTAATTGTTTGGTTTTATTTTAATAAATATGAACAAAAATCTCGAGGATAAATCTTAAAATCAATCCATTAGCAATATTAACAGTAATTCTATTCTTTAATTTAAGTAAATAGTTAAATTATGAAAATTTAGCAATGAAAGACCGGAGTGAAGAAAAAGCAAGTTTTAGTTGTTCCCCCTCTGTTTCAAATCTTTTTATCGGCATCTTATTTAGTTTCATTAGCTTTTCTAAGTTAACATTATATTTTATTGCATTAAAACTTAAATACTTGCACCCGGAGGGTGCATATATTTGCTAGTAGTGTTAATAGACAAAGTGGTAACCGCTTACTGTAAGTAGAGGTTGTAGCGTCTGGTGTGCACCGTAGGTTTCTGCTGGAGAGAGATGACAAGCACGTCCAGGCTTGTTCAGTGCATCGGAAGAAGAGGGTTCTCTCCTTGCGTTCCTGTGTCACTTGACTAAAATAGCATCTCCTGACACGGAAGATTCACCAAAACACTCAGACAAGAGAGACTATCCTTACAAGCCTATTAACCTTTCAAGCAACCTTCATATAGTATCTTGATCCTCATATAAGAGAAATATAAGATTCTCTAAAAAACAAAGATGACTATATAATAACAGGTCATCCAGTTTATTCCAATCGTGTTCTATAAGTGATTTCAATTTTGTATTTGACTCTACAATTACCAAAACTTGGAACTAATTTTAATCTAGAAATTATCAAAAACTGTCTGTGAATGTTTGATACGATATTAAGGAAAAAAATTAATTTCCGACACGATTCAACAATCTTTATTCTAATTCATCTTCATGATAAGAAAACTGAACAATACGAAACTGGAGAAACAAAGGAAATCAAAATGAAACAAAAGAAAACAAAACTGAATCTGAAATACATTTGTGACAAAAGATACCAAATATTCAGAATTGATTTTTTTGGTGACGCCAATTACTGTCATCATTATCGAGTATGTGACGGGAAGTAAGTTCATTTCTTTTATTGTTTCATTTATTTATATTCACACGCATTCAATTGGATTGATAGAAATATTCGGTCTCGTTTTGTCAGTCGATGACATAAAGAATATTCAACTAATTTCACTAAAAAAGTTAACTTTCCATTAATCTGGCGATGTTGCTATTTAGAAAGCAAATGAAGAAAGGAAAGGGAGACAAATAAATCAAACTAGAAAGAGGGGGAACTGAGTGAGAGATAGAGGGAGAGAGAGAGGAGAGAGAGGGGAGGGAGATGGAAACACAGACTGAGAGAAAGAGGAAGGAGACTGAGAGAAAAAACAGAGAGCGAGAGAGAGAGAGAGAGAGAGAAAGAAAGAAAGAAAGAGAGAGAGAAAGAAAGAAAGAAAGAAAGAGAGAGAGAGAAAGAAAGGTGGGAAGACTAAGAGAAAGAAAGAGAAAAAGAGGAAGGGAGACTGAAAGAATGAGAGAGAGATAGAGTGTGTGTGAGGGGGAGGAGTAGAAAAATAGATATATTAAAAATTAATCGTATTCAATGTGTGAAACACCACACAGACACACAGACAGACACACACACACACACACACACACACACACATACACATTTATATGTATTTATATATATATATAAATGTTTGGGGGTATGTAAAGACGATAGAAATAAATCCGACATATGTTGTGAAGATAAATGGAAAAACATAAATATATTTTGCATGGATGAATTAAATTAAATTTCACCCATACAAATATATTTATATTTTTCCATTTATCTTCTCAGCGCATATATATATATATATATATATTATATATATATATATGTTGTGTGTGTGTGTGTGTGTGTGTGTGTGTGTGTGTGTGTGTGTGTTGAAATGAAAAATAAAGGAAAGAAAATGTTGAATGGATAAAATAGGATTTATTTTATTTTATTTTACTGACACGTGTTTCGGCCTGGAATTTATCCTTGTATACATGTATTCTATCTATTATTATTTTAAATACAAAATAAAATAATATAATAATAATAGAAAAACTACAGAAATCTTTTTTAGTATGCAAAGATAAGAGAAAGGAAATGAATCCGATGGTATGAGTATAGATAAAAGGTTATGAAAACAACACAATATGCTCTTAAAGTGAAAACATTTCATATTGTATTCATAGCTAATATTGAACAATATTTCGATTTATAAAAATTATCTTCAGGGTTTGTTTTTTTACTCCGGACTTATCGAGAGCGGAGACGAAAATAATATGAATTCAAAACGAAAACAAATATGAATTCAAAATGAAAACTTTGATGTTTTTTTGCAACATCAATGTTTTCGTTTTCAATTCATATTATTAAGTTAAAAGTAAGGAAATGAATCTGACGGTATATAAGGATAAGATAATATGTAATAGTAAACTTCGTAGGATTATGTAATCTTGTGTTAATGTCACATATCAAACCATTCCCCCGAGACAAGGCCTTTTTAACATATCCCCACATCTAGCGAAACTAGTCCTAAAAAATCACAAAATTCCGTTTAAATAACAGAATCAGACAAACATTTCCGAACCAATTTCTGTTAAATTTCATAATATTTGAATCAAAATCCAAAAGTTACTTCCATTGCACCAATTATATCTTATTATAATGGAGATTGTGTGTTTGTGTGTCTGTAACCGAAACTAAATCATTACTCAAGTCACAATTCCCTTAGTTATTGAGGTCACATTCACCATCAATTTATTTTTATTTAAACCTCAATTATTGATAAAATTGTTATACTTTATTAATACTCTTGGATTAATCTACATACTAACAACAAGCACGTATATTTATATATTCAACAAAATAGCGGTTTACAGTGTGAAGGAGAACGCTAATTTGCATATTGATATTAAGAAATTGATTTTAATAAATATATGCTTAGTATTATTGATTTCTAATTGTTTGGTTTTCTCTTAACGAATCTGAGGAAAAATCTCGGGGATAAATCTTAAAAGAAATCCATAAACAAGACGAAAGAACTGTAATTTTATTAAATACTTCATAATCTAACTAAATAGATAAATTAAGAAAAATGAAAGACGGGAGTGACGGAAAATGATGGAAGAGTTAGATTTAAAGCTGTTCTACTTTTCGATTATACCCCCTCAGTTTATCATTTTCTAGATAGTTTCTAATTTGATACAATATTTAATTACATCAAAACCTAAATACTTGCACCCGAAGGGTGGATATATTAGCTAGTTTTTATAAAAAATAGTTAATAAAATCAATTACAAATATTTCTCTCGCTAAAATCCGTTAAAAATTGGTCATGAAACGGGATACATGCCCTTTGAGAATGTTTGTTTAAATCTTAGATATTTCTATTTCTTCCGAAAAATCAGCTACACCTGACTACTAACGTTCCGTGTCACATACTTTTTGAGAATTTTTTATTTAGAATTTAAAATATTCTTTTTTCTTCCGGTATGAATTAATCCTATCTCAAAACGGTCACAATTCTCATAAACTGTCTCCGTATTTTAACACAACAAAATATGCTCTAAAGAAGGTTTTTAACAAATCGAAACATTGCAATATCAGTAGAAACTTTATTTGAAAAACATCTGTGTGTTTTTCATATTAACTTACCATTATATATACTAGCAAATATATGCACCCTCCGGGTGCAAGTATTTTAGTTAAATTTTATAACAAAATATCATATTAAATTAGAAAGGCTAATGAAACTGAATAAGAATGTAGATAAAAAGATTTTGAACAGAGGGGGTATGATTGAAAAATAGAACAACTTTGAAACTAACTCTTCCATCATTTTCCCTTACTCCCGTCTTTCATTGGTAAATTTTCCTAATTAAACTGTTTAGTTAAAATAGGAAGTAAAGAATAATATTACAGTTATTTCTTCTTGTTAAGGGATTTCTTTTAAGATTTATTGAAGAGATTTTTGCTCATATTCAATAAGATAAAACCAAACAATTAGAAATCAATAATACTAAGCATATATTTATTAAAATCAATTTTTAAATCAATATGCAAATTAACCTTCCCCATTCACACTGTGAACCGCTATTTTGTTGTATATATAAATACAATTGCATGTTATTAGTATGTAGATATGGTCAACAGTCTTAATGATGGAAAACAATTTTATTAATAATTGAGGTTTAAATAAAAATAAAATCATGGAGAATATGATGTAAATAACTAAAGGAATTGTGACTTGTATAGTAATATAGTTTCGGTTACAGACAGACAAACCCACAATCTCCATTATAATAAGATATATATATATATATATATATAATATATATATATATATATATATATATAAATGGTGGACTCTCCTATCGTGAACGATAGATGAGGGTCAGTAGTGAGTGATTTGATTTCTTCCATGTTGTGCATGCTGTCAAGAAGACATTTTATGTTTCCTTGAGTGTGACAGCAGCCCATCCCCGCTGCAAGCCATGAAGCCACACTGAGAAACGAAAATCTCCAAGGCAGGAGTTAAATGTTTTTGCTTTAATGTTAGGTGGAGTCGATCTCTATGCTTCAGTCTATTTTGTTCAAAGCTCTTTAGTCTATCGAAACATGTCTTACGCCATTCCTTCCGATCTGATGCTAAATCTTCCCAAGCACTCAGGTCAATATCGAGGCGTTTCAAATTGTCCTTCAATTTGTCCTTCTAGCGTAAGATAGGAGGTCCAATAGGACGCTTAGCATTTGGTAGTTGCCCGTATAAAATCTTTGGAAGCATATATATATATATATATATAATATATATATATATATATATATATATATACCAACCCCCTTACACGAGAAGTATGTAACACAAGCCAAATTTCTTAAGCGGAGTTTAGCAGGTCTTAACTCAGAATTTTCTCTCTCCTTAACTGGATTCCTAGCAAGAAGAACCCAGATAGTCCTACTATTTACCCATAGCTGAAGTGAGAGTAGTTGGATTCATACGATTCCCAAGGATATTAGTGCGATGTGAAATGCAAACCGGCTCGTCCAGTATTTGAACTTGGGTCGACAAGTCCATTTTCTACGACTCTGGCCATCATACCATGCGCCTCCACAGATACACATGATATATGTGTATCTGTGGAGGCACATGGTATGATGGCCAGAGTCGTAGAAAATCGACTTGTCGACCCGATATTACTGTCTACACCCTTGTGCACATTAATTGAAACAACCGCTTTTGTTACCTTTCTTTCGCCATACTGTCAATTTTAGACCCATGTGACGTTCACCTGTGGACAACTACACATGGACACACCTAGGTGGACCGACCAGAAAAGACTTACGTTTCTAAGCTCTGTGAGAATAGTGGATGTCGTTGCAGAGGGCTTTCCAGGAGTGATGATTGATAGGGACGACTGGCGAGAGATAGAGTCGAGGGAATCCACGCTGTCAGCTCAACATAATGCTGCCGCTGCTGCTGCTGCTGCTGCTGATGATGATGATGATGATGATGATGATGATGATGATCTTTGGTTTGGAAGAAAATGAACTTTTTTTAGAAAACAAATTGTAATCTAATTTATTCTGAGGAGCATTGTATATTGTTGAGATACGTAGAATCAGAATTGCAATGGAAATGTACATTTCTCCATTTGCGAAGAAAAGATTTTTAAATCAATTAAAGATAATTCTGTTACTAACAGTGTACCAGGAAAACCAATAGTTCCATTGTATATATGAATGAATCAAAACCCGTTAAACCGAATTTACTCTCTGACACGGAGAGAGAGAGAGAGAGAGAGAGAAGAGAGAGAGAGAGAGAGAGAGAGAGAGAGAGAGAGAGAGAGTAAAAAAAATAGAAACTATATGGTGTACAAAATGAATAAAAAGAAAAGAAAGCTTTAAAAGCATTTCAAATCCGCGCTTTTTGCAAGATCTTTGAAACCCTATGTTTTACAATAAGAAGTTATTTAGCTTTTCAAAATTCAAATAACAGAGGCAATGTTTTAAGAATAATAGAATGAACAATATTATATTATATTATATATTATATTATATTATAGAATAAATACTTAAGAACAATACTCCTATACGGTTATACACATAAGATCTATAGAATGTAAACTTCATAAGTATTTGAACAGAAACAAAGAGCGTTGCTCGTATGGCTTCGGATTACTGGCACCTTTGCTGAATAGCGACGTCCGTTCACATTTTCACCCACGTTAGCCGATTTTGAACAAGATTAAAATGTCTTGAAAAAGAATCTTTTTTATGGATTCAGTTTTATGATGAAAGTTTGCAAAAACTTATCGTGCATAACTTCCAAACATGACTGAATGCATGCTTTTGACCGACTGCACCTCTGCAGAGGGGTAAGACTCCCCCAATGGGGCCACCTGTTGGCCGTGGGTGGCGACCCGTGATGCTTAAGGATAGAGCCCAGGTGAATGAGCAGTTCATGACATGCAATACTCCACTTTGGCCCTATCTTGGGCTAGACAATTTGAATACCCATCAAGAATGAATAAAACCAAATGTCTTCAGCATAAAATAATGCAACAAGAATTGACATATCATAAAATCCATTGTGTCTGAGTTATCTTAGCTATTGTGTCTGAGTTATCAAATAACAACATTGAAATTTGGTGTTTTATACTGAGGTTTTCACGGTACCAAATCAGCATATGTTGTATACCCTTCATTACTTCTTTCTTCTTACTTGCTTCTATATCTTGGACATCTATTCTTCTGGCCGGCTTTGGTTCTTCTTCTATCATCTTAACTTGGTCTGGTCTAGCGTCTGGTGTTGACTTGGGGATTCCGGTCTGGTTTCTGTTAGGGATTTCTCCTTATCAGAAGCCCTGTGTCATTGTTAGTTTTTAGATAATAAACACAAGACTTCGATTTATTTTTGATCTTATTTTATTGTTAATCCCCAAACCAGACGTCTGCGCAGATCCTTACATCCTACGAGCTCGGCTCCTACCTCCTAACTGCTGAGAGTTACTATCCTTAAACAGGAAGACAGGGTCTTCTATGCCTTCCGATTCTCACGATTTATCCCCGGAAGGCAAGGTGAGAGTGAGGTCAAGCGCCGTCACTCACTCTCAAGGCCATCAGCTGCACTAATCACCATTATGATTTCTACACTATTGCCATAAATATTAGGTTCTAATAATTATGTAACACTGGAAGAAAGGTTAACATAGTACAAAAATATAAGATAGTCCAATACATAGCTATTCCACAACAGTAATTAAATTCTCTGTAGCAAACTATCTACTACTCTACTAATACTCTCGTGTAGCTCATATTATTTATTCATTTTGTTAGACGAGTCCAACTTTCTTGTAGGGTAAATATCTTTCTTTTCACAACCATATTTAATTTTAGTGTCATTAAAAGTTGTAAAATCACAAGAAAAGAAAGTCCTATAGAGATCAATGTGGTAATGCGTTTATATCAGTGACAAGTTCTCCTCACGTCATCCAGTATCCGTACAGAACTCATCAATGTATGTCCTTGAGGATTGGCCTATTTGTGATGTGTAGGTGTCCACACGAGAATGTCACTTGCTTTTCCAACAGTGTCCAGCTTGTCTTGCTCGTTTTATTGGAATAGTGTCTGTGATAGGAGGCAAGTGGCCATACAGGTGTTTTTTGTAGGGTGCTGCTTCCAGAATTTGTTCAAAACAGCACGCGATATCCTTGTGCCGTTTCCATATATCGTTTTGCAATATTACTACATAAAAGGTCTGAGAAATAGTCTACTAATTTCAGAGTTATCATCCAACGTGTATATGTCTCAGTCTTGTTTGAAACATAAGAACTTCGTTTTATCTGAGTCCATATAGAGGCTAATGTTTCTTGTCGCCTTCATTAGGGTATGCAGCAAGTGCAGCTGTATTTAAGAAGTCCATTTAAAGACATATGCCAACTACTATGATGTATCTACATAAATGAATTAGATATTGTACTTTATCAGTGGGGGTGAGTCTACAATAGCAAAGCATAATCTCATAACATATAATCACATATATAATTTTATGTAGAAATCGATTAAAATAACCTTAAAATAAGTGTAATACTTTTGTATTCGATTTTATTTTGTTTTGTTAGTCTTACTAGTTTAATATATTTTATCATATTAAAATTTAAATAATTGAGCCCAGAGGGTGCATATTTCTGCTAGTATATATATATATATATATATATATATATATATATATATATATATATATATGATATTAATTTTTAAAAATAGTGATTTCCTTTTGAGTGGGGATAACAAAGAAAATTTATTTAAGACCTCTATGCTAGGAGTATGCTGGAAACAACACCACGACTGTATTCCATGCTTGTAAAAAATATCATATATATATATATATATATATATATATTGGTTAGGAGGTTGATTTAGAAGGATCACAATGCAGTTTGGAATAAATTTAATACGGTAACAATGGTAGTGTGTGTTGACCTGTATTTTTTTAATTATTTCTTGAATTTTCGAGGTAATACTCTTTATCAAAAGAATTGAACTGAAGCAGTACAGCTATGGCATTTCTTCCCAAATGAATTTTTTTTTTAAATAAAAAAAATAAAAAAATAAAAAATAAAAAAATTCATTTGGGAAGAAATGCCATAGCTGGATTGCTTCAGTTCAATTCTTTGATAAGAGGTATTACCTCGAAAATTCAAGAAATAATAAAAAAAAATACAGGTCAACACACACCACCATTGTTACCGTATTATTATTTTTTTATTTATTCCAAACTGCATTGTGATGGCCTTCTAATCAACCTCCTAACCAATACATACACAATGCTTCAAGAAATTATGAAACTCTCTATATATATATATATATATATATATATATATATTGTAAACATTATTCAAAAGAAAACGGTCTTCTTGGTTAAGATGTAAGAAGTTAATGAGGTATTCAGGGTCCAGATTGTGACTACAAGGGGAGGGAGAAGCCTACAAATCCATACTAGAAAATTCACTCCCAACAAGGGTTGTGGTGATCGGAAAGATCGGACATGTTGCACCCATATGATAAACACCACTAGAACTAATTGAAACAGTCCAAGATAGGGCCACATGGAACTGCTCATTGGGCTCGCATCACGGGTTTTGGCTTGCAGAAGTTGCATTCTAAACATCCATATTCTAGAAATTTGAAGAATCAGTTCAACGCTGTAAACAATTTCTTCAGGCCTCTTTCTTTTTTTATCAAATTTGCTTGGCTTCTAAAACTAAAAAAAAAGTGCTTATCTTGAGTTGTTCAGCTGTATAAATGTCTTCATGTGTGTTGTGTAATGGTTATCGTCGTAGGAAATAGACTCGTTGATGCTAGTTCAGATCCTGGACGAGACTGTTTGCATTTTACATAGCGCTAATACCCTTGGAAAAGGTGTGAATATAACTATTCTCCCTCCAGCTATGAATAAATAGAAATAGAGACTGGGTACTTAAACCTTGCTTAAGCAACCATTCTAGGAGAATCCAACTCTGAATTCAAACCTGGTTAAATTCTATTTTATATTTATATCTTTATTTATGAAATGAGGCTATATATGAATAATTATGATATTTCGGACTGTTGTCTTCGTCTTTTTTGTTTATAAACACAACGTTCAGAGCATGAGGTTACAGTGGCCTGAACGTTGTGTTTATACTCAATAAAGAGTCCTAATATCACGATTATTATGCTAAATCTCGTTTAAGAAATTGACCTTGTGTCGCATCCTGCTCTTGTGGAAGGGGTTGGGTAAAAATTGATGTAAAAACGGAGAAAGAAAAATAGTGGGAGAAAAGGAGAGAAAAAGTAAAAACAAAACAAACAAAAAAACGATCCAAGAAAACTGAAAAACTATTAAAAAATGTATGAAGCGTACAGAGGGGTTGATATATATATATATATATATATATATATATATATATATATATATATATATATATATATATGTCTTCATTTAATTTTTGTAATAAAAAACAATTAAAAATAAAAGGGGTTACTTATGAACTTTTGTTTAGTAAATTAGGATGTCCCAGAAAAAACAGAACCCACAAATTTTGTAATAAAACTGTTAATTTTAACTAAGGGTGTTAGGGTTAGGGTTAGAATTTAGGGTTAGGTTTGGGGTTATGGTTGGACTTTAGTGTTTAAGGTTAGTTTAATGGGAAAATAAATAAATAATTTGGGTTCTGTTTTTTTTAACTGTTAATTTTAACTAGGGGGGTTTAGGGTCAAGGTTGGGGTTGGGGTTAGGGTTAGGAATAGGGTTCTGTTTTTTTCTGGGTCACCCTGTACAGGGTGACCCAGAAAAAACAGAACCCTATTCCTAACCCTAACCCCAACCCCAACCTTGACCCTAAACCCCCTAGTTAAAATTAACAGTTAAAAAAAAAGAACCAAAACCCTAACCCTAACCTCAACCCCAACCCCAACCGTGACCCTAAACCCCCCTAGTTAAAATTAACAGTTTTATTACAAAATGTGTGGGTTCTGTTTTTTTCTGGCACACCCTAATTTACTAAACAAAAGTTCATAATTACCAATAAAAGTTTCAATCTCAATACTTTTGTATCACATGGATACACATGGATGTCATGTTTTATTGCGTTTCGCAGATATTGCGGTGTTTAACAAATTTAATATTTGCGCCAACCATACGCCGATAAAGTCAATCGGCGCCATTTTTCTAAACACGTTTGTTCACTTCGTGTGTCTGTGACACATTTTTGTAGCAATAAAGTATGTTTAATTAAAGTATGTTTATTTATTTTTTAGGGTTTTGTTTGTTTGTTTTTTTTGTTTTTTGTTTTACTCGAACTAAATCTGTTTCATTTTTTTAGAGACTATGGGAAAATGTAAACGGAACTCTTAAATGTACTGAGAAACAAAGAAAAAAGGCAAAACGGGACTCATTTTAATGAAATAGTTACTTTATTATCTTGTTCTGGCATCAAGCCTGCATAACTTCTGTATTCCATACGCTCATATACAAATGTGATTCAAAAGTTTTGGTAATGAGCGACACAATTCGTTTGATCCACATGCTTTTGTTGTCTCAGAAAAAGTAATGGGTATAACTTACATCGACTCTCGGCTCGGTGGGTTCAGAGTACTTCCGCTTCAGACTTTCAGAAATCTTCTGATAAAGTGATCTTTATCTCGAAATATTAAGAATAAAATAAAGGTTAACAAATAACATCATAGTTACCTTATTTTTATTTACACTTGCATTGTGATAACTTTCCAAACCAACCACCAAACATTTGTTTTTATCTAACCCATAGATAGGACCCGAACAGGTACTACCCTCGGGGTCAGAGTTGACCTGGGAGCAGTTCATACAATGATAACGATTACAAAACTGGTGCCTCCTTATTCAAGTGTATTGATAATAAACTCGGCGATGAGCGTTACTCAACTCATTATCAAGACTTATTACACAAAGTAGATTTGGTTTATTTGTTTAATGGTAGATCAATATGTGTGGGTTACTTAATGCCAAATCCATCGTTGCAGAAGAACATTAGTAGTACATTTCAACCCATGGATTGGATCCCTATCGGCTGGGGCTTTAGAATACACCAACTGCACCACTATAGAGGAGTAAGAACCCCCAATGGTACCGACTATTTGTCGTGTGTGGCGATCCCTGATGCTTAAAGATGGAATCCTGTGGGTTGAGCAGTCCATGACATGCAACACTCCGTTTTGATCCTTACTTAGGCTAGACAGGCGATCAGAGAGGCCCCCTCCGATCAATAGGCTGTACACGTCAAGCCCTAGAACCTATATGATTCTCCCCACCCTATTGACTTTATGGCAAACCCCCACCCATTTTATCATATGTGTACTAAAACGCGGTAGTTGAGGGTCTCCATGTCCTGGGTATGACGTTAAACTCTATCTGATGGTGAATTTCTAGATCTGGAGCACTGGGGAAAGTGGACTAACCCATTATCAATATTACTCCCAGGTCCACTCTTACCCAGAGTGGTATTACCTGTTAGGGTCCCATCTATAAGTTAAATAGAACAAAATTAGTTAAAAATTTGTACAAAAAATTGAGTACCCATCAAAAATGAATAAAACTAAATGTCTTTGACATAAAATGATCAAATGGGTTAACATGCCGTGAAATCTAACCGACCAACCATAGCGTTGGGAATGAGGGACAGAAAGCAGACAAATCCAATCTGATTAGAGTGGAATTGAAAGCCATGTCAACCCTTGGTGGTTTATTTTTATGACGGAGCCGTTT
>CM042165.1:69101675-69109175 GCA_023376005.1 Doryteuthis pealeii
CACACACACACACGCAAACGCAAACGCACATGCAAACGCACATACGTGCACACACACACACACACACACACACACACATATATATATATATATATATATATATATATATATATAAGCATGGGTAAATCATTTTAGAAGTATGAAAGAAATGAATAAAATAAATGAAGATCCTTTCTTTCAAGCTTCTAAACTACCCAAGAATTACCTTCCCATATATATATATATATATATATATATATATATATATATATATATATATATACATTTAAATACTCATCAGGTATACCGACAAAGAAGCATGCATGGACTCTGCAACAACATATATATATATATATATATATATATATATATATATATATATATATATATATATATATGACGTCAGTCACTCCGTTATTTGGATTCCATTTTCTTTCTTTCTTTCTTTTTGTCTTTCTTTCTATCTTCACTTCTTTCTTTCGTTAATCGCTCCTTTAACTCTTTCTTTTTTTGGGACCTAACCCCTCTCAATTACCTTTTGCCTCAGTCTAATTTTTCTATATTACCTTTCTTTTTCTTTTGTTCGATCATTCGCCCCTTGAACTCTTTCCTTTCCTCTCTACTTTTTTCATTCTATTTACCTATTTACGTCAGCCTTAATCTTTCTATCATCACTTTTTCTTTCTTTCTTTCTTTCTTTCTTTTCATTCTATCTTTCATTCATTTTCTATCTAGCTTTCCTTCTCTCTTTCTTTGGTTCCAATTTTATTTATTTCACGACACACACACACACACACACACACACGTACGCTCTCTCTCTCTCTCTCTCTCTCTCTCTCTCTCTCTCTCTCTCTCTCTCTCTCTCTCTCTCTTATTTTCCGATGGCATGTACCACAAATTTCACCTTCGCCTGATATTTACCCATCTACAGTCGCCATTTTGGCTTCAGTTCTTTGTTAGTAAACCCAGAATTAGACGGAGCACAAAATCGTCCCTGCCGTGTGTTCTTTCCCGCGCAACCCCTTCCCGCCTAGCCTTGCTTTCCCGAAAAAGGAAAAAAAAAATATTTGGCAAGCTATCAGGTAAGCCTGACAATGCATACATCATCTCAGTTTGAAAATTGTCATTAGCAAAAACAGCACTCCTCTCATTTTAGTAACGGCTCAGATTGGACGCCAATGGAAGCGAATTATAATATACATTCACGGAGGATGGGCCGGTGTTGAAGAGACAGTCATAGCAGATCGTATATTTTTGTAGGTTGATAGTGAAATGCTAGCATAGAGCTAGGTAAATTTATCTTGCTATTTTTTTTTTCGGCCTGTAATTCGCTTCCTGTTCTATCTTGGTTAAATTGTTCTGTTTTATCAAAAGAAAGCCAGCAATCGACAGAGGAAAACGAGTTGACAGAGTTCAAAACCCTTTTGTAATATGATATGATTGGTCTAGCACTCCCACCCTTGGTCAGCAAGTGGTGACACGAGCCGGAAAATGTTATTCATGTGAGGCAGTGGCGGTGGCAAGGCAGTTTATGAACCCAAGTATATATATATATAGAAACACAGACATATATATATATACATATATATGTGTGTGTGTGTATGTATGTGTGTGTGTGTGTGTGTGCCTGTGTGTGTGTGTATATGTGTGCTTGCGTGTGTGATGGAGATTGGGAAAATTTCGGGTTTTATTGGAAACCGGAAGATGTTACGCATATGCGGTGGATGTAATGGCAAGGTATTCTGTGGACGCAAGTATATATATATATATATATATATATATATATATATATATATATATATATATATATATATGTGTGTGTGTGTGTGTCTGTGTGTGCGTGTGCCTGTGTGTGTGTGCATCTAATATGCACATGTATTTTAGCATCAGCTCCTCACTTTACCGCACAGATACCTGTGCTACTCATACGATGAGTTGGCGAAGTCCGGTATCGAACCAGGAACCTTGTGATTCCTTGCAGGACGCTCTAGCGATCGAGCTAAACCAGCCATATATATATATATATATATATATATATATATATATATATATATATATATATTGTTAAGTAGTCCATGTATGCTTCTTGATAGATATATGTGATGGATGTGGGGAAACCTTTTGGTTTGTATTGGAAACATGGAGAAATATAAGATAATGAATAATAGTTAACATTCAAAGTGTTATTATATTGTTTTAATTTAATTTATTAATCCTAATAAAAAAAAAACTGTGGTAAGTAATGGAAATAATCGCAACAGTATGAATCCAACTATATTCCTTCCAGCTACGGGTAAATAGTACTCACTATGGTATGCCCATGTCTCAGAGAAGGAAAACACTGAATTCAAACCAGTTTAAATCTTAAGAGGGTCAAGCTCCGCTATCCATACCCAACACATTCTACACGAATAGCGCTCACAAACAAAATAACTGTTTAATAATTACGCTCGTGTGTACCGGTTATCGCCGTATGAAATAGAGTCGGTGACTTCAGTTCGAATCTTGGACGGAGCTCAAACCCGGTTGTGGATTAAGAACACTACTTAACGGCTACTTTATGAAGCCGAAATATTCAGCTATTAAAGAAAAAATTTTTTTGTCTTATTTATTATTAGTTTATTTACTGCTAATAAAAAAAATAAGTGAACATACTTTAAGTATAATAATTTCATAACCTTACTAGGTGTAGAATTTCCCGCCGTCTCGTCTCACCAGATTTAGCGCCTTCAGACTATTATCTCTTCGGCCCCATGAAAGAGGGTTTGAGAGGCAAACATTATTCCAGTGACGAGGAAGTGAAATATGTAGTGAAAAGGTGGCTAAAAAAACAGTTAACTAAATTTTACGGGCAAGGATACTTGCTCTCATTCGAAGGTGGAACATTGCTATTGAGAGAAACGGCGACTAAGTGGAGACGTAGGATTGTGATCCACAGAGGACCCGCTTTATTTTGATGTATGAAACATGTTCCTGTGTTGGTAATTATACCTGTCTTAAACAAAATGGTATTACTATTTTTAAATTTATCCTCGTATAATAAAGTGATGATCCCAGGACGTTCTATTCGAGTAGTGCCCACAAAAAACAAATCGGGTTAAAAATTGTTACAACACAAACACTCGAAAATATGATGTTGACATTACCGAATTAATCATATGTATCTAATTTAATTTTTAATTGCGTTAATTAACTTTTAATTCCACCATCAAGATCATAACTGTGTTATTATTTTCACCCCAGCATAATTTTAAAGGACACGCCTCTAAAGAAGATGGAAATAGAGACAGTTAAAGGAAAAGAGGAAAAATGAAGAAAGAATCGGAGAAAAAAATCAAAGTAAACCTTATGCGTTTCATTCTCTATGGTTTTTGTACATATCATTTAGTAGCGTGTTCAAAATCTAATGTCTTGCACAATTCCTAGTGGATCACTCTTCCCACCCACTCATTAGATTTGTACTCCTTTTGTGACCGCTTGTAGCATTCTTTCTTTCTTTTTTTCTTCTGTAGTGTTTTTTTTCTGTTTTTCCTCTGTTGATTATTTCATTCATTCTTTCTTTCTTTCTTCTGTTTCTTTTCTTTCTTTCCTTCTTTCACTCTTCCTATTGTTTCTTCTTCCTTTCTTTCTTTCTTTCTTTCTTTTCTCATGTAGTTTGCTTCTTTCTTTCCTCAGTTGCATCTTTATTTCATTCATTCTTTCTTTCATTCTTTCATTCTTTCTATTGTTTCTTCTTCCTTCCTTTCTTTCTTTCTTTCTTTTCTCATGTAGTTTGTTTGCTTTTTTCTTTCCACTGTTGCATCTTTATTTCATTCAGGTTTTCTTTCACTTTTTCTTTTTTTCTATTATTTTTTCTTCTTTCTTTCTTTAATTCTTAATTGCTATTAATTATCTTTTAATTCCACCATCAAAATCATAACTGTGTTATCATTTTCACCCCAGCATATTTTTCAGGACACACCTCTGGAGAAGACAGAAATAGAGACAGAGTAAAAGAAAAAAGAATGAAGAAAGAAGCGGGAATAAATGAGAGAAAGAGCTAGAGAAATAGAAAGATAGAGAAAGAAAGAAATATTTAGTGAATATTTATCACTAGAAGCGGATACAGATCCATTATTATTGAATGGCGAGTTGGATGCCCCATTAAAGCACCTTTGTAAAAAAAGACGTTGCATTGATCCAGATACTCTGAACAGAAAAAGTAATGTCTACTATTTAAAATATTAAATGCAAAAAAGAAATTCTATTCTCTTATCATTTAAATTTCATTTTTTAATTATCTTCACTAATATAAGCCAATCCTTCTTTATTTTTGCTCAAAAAGCAAGATCTGTTGATAGTGAATTTGTATATATATTTACGTTGTCATTAATTGTTTTATTTTCATAGTTTCCTCCGGACATACATACACACAAACTGTCCTTTATATATGTATAGATTACTCTGTATTCAAATCTTTTAGGAAGTACACTTAATATGAATGTTATCAGCTCTGTAGGCTAGGGCTTTAGAATACACCGACTGCAGAGGGTTAAGACTCCCCGGCCGGGGCCACCTGTTGGCTTTGGGTGGCGACCCATGATGCTTAAGGGCGGATTTCTGGTGGATAAGCAATTGATGATATACAATACCCCATTTTGACCTTACTTAGGTTAGAAGGGCGGTCGGAGATGCCCTCTCTGATCAATCGGCTGATCATGTCAAGCCCTAGCACCTAAATAATTGCCAGGAATCTATTGCCCTTATGTCAAGCCCCAACCCTTTTTATCACATGTGTGCTAGAATGTGGTGACTGAGGGTCTTCATACCCTGGGAATCACGTTAAAGTCTATCTGATGGTGAGGTTCCAGTTCTGGAGGATTGGAGAATGTTGAGCACCCCTTCATCATCATTCCCCTCAGGTCCACTCTGACCCAGAGTGATTCATCCGGGATTCCATCTATGTGTTAAATAGAAAAACATGACTTTATTAAAATAATTTTTTTAGTATCTATTAAGATTGAATTTATTTCAAAACTTTGTCGGCATTAAATGAGACATAGATGGTTCATATACCCTAACAAACCAAACCAAATCTGAATGCTATCGTTGTGAAAAATGCAGTCGGCGATCCGGGTTCAAATACAGGATGAAGCTGTTTGAATTTACAATGTACCTTTTCTCCGTTTGTGTTGTTTATTTTCATGATTTGGTTGTTTATTCCTTATATTGTTTCTCTTTTCTCCTTTTTCCTTACGAGCATGGCATATTTTTCGATGTGAAATATACATTCCTATATTTTACTTATATATTTGATGGTTTGTATAAGGTTTTCCTATTCGTTTCGAGTTTAGAAAAATTATTTTGGACACAAACACTTGGTAGGTAGATGCTGATAATCGAGCGGCCTGGTGCCTTCATGTTAAGCAAGGCACTAAGAAGAGTGAGGTGGAGAGGAGAGTAGTCTCGACAGCAAAGAGAGCCGGAAAGAGAGAGAGAGAGAGAGAGAGAGAGATAACAACAGCCCCACAAAGCACCACAGTTTGTGTGCAGTCAGTTCAGCAAAGGCTGTCACTTAGGGATAGGCCTGCACTGCCACTTGAGCAGATGCAGATAATTTTGTATTATTTATTTTTGGACACTACGCCATCGTTCTTAGTGAACAGAAAGGTGCAAACAACATAAGGTTTTACTGTGATTTTGTAAATTTGTAGCCCTTTCTATATATTTCATAAGTATATAGTTGAATGGCATCATTGCTATATAAAAAATAACAGTGGCGATAGGGAGTCTCCTTGGAAGATGCCTATTTGGGTTATCACTTCTGCTAGAGACTCTCCTCCTTTCGGAATGGAGCGATGATGTGTTGATATAGGAATATGTTGGAATATTTTTATATGAGCCGTGCTGCAATACACCACTTGAATTTATAGACTAAGCGAGGTCACGTGGTTTAAACTTCAGCCAATCAATAGCCTGAATCCGTGGTTGCTTAAGTATTTATTCGCTGGTATTGACAGGCGTTGATTCGCTCCCATTGATGAACGACCTGAAAAACACTGAGGAGAACCAAGGGACAACCAAAGGATCATCCTCAATATTAAGGGACACTAAGGTGCAACCAAAGGATTCTTCACTTAGGATCGCGCTCTGCTTAACACAAAGGATCTCCGCTGGACAACATTCTTGCTTGAACCCTAAGGATGGCCACTAACATCGTAACAAAATATTAATTGTATACTTACCTCTGAACCGGTGCTACATTGGAGAGGCTCGAATTTTCGTTGTTGGGCTGATGCTCAGTTGGCTGACAATTCTTTGATTTTTGGACTTTAGAAACCAAATTGGGTGCTGGGGGATATCTTGCCTTGAGCCATTTAGTGGTTTTAGTAATAACACAAGGCCACTTCTTTTTCTCATGAGATTTTTATTATCCCCAAGCCAAAATTGCCATAGAGCAAGATCCCATGATTCTCTCTCGATGCATAATTCCAAACTGTCAAACTCGTCCAATAGAAACAATGTCCTGTGGCATATAATGATTAATTTTAAAACTTTTCCATATTAATCTAACACGTATTACTTGCTAAAAAACTTTTCCGTACTAATTACAATTCAGTGTTACATTCATGCCCTCCTGCTGTTAATTCTACTTTCCGATTTTCTATGGCTTACGTGATGAAATTTGATTAATTTTAACAGCATGTTAATCCTTCAAGGGTTATTTAATTCCTGGATTCCCCCCTTCAATGAAATATAGGCATTATCTTATTTTTATTTTGGCACGTTTTATTAAATATAATAGGCAGTTTGATGGATTATTTTAAACCTATTCGACCCATAAGTGTAATATCACTCCGGATCACCATGAAACCGGGAATAATGACTATTGATGGTTTTGTGACTTGAGTAGGAATATAGTTTCGGTTGCAGACAGAAAAACACACAATCTCCATTATAATAAGATTTGCCTGTACCAACAATTTATATATATAGTGATTCAATTCAGTTTGGTTTGGTTTGTTTTGTTTTACGGCATATCAACCACAGTGGGTCATTTAATGCCGATAAAGTTTTGAAATAAATCAATTCTTAATGGATAATACAATTTTTTATAAATACATTTTTCTATTTAACCCATAGATGGGACCCTAACAGGTACTACCACTCCGGGTCAGAGTGGACCAGGGAGCAATGGTGATGAAGGGGTGCTCCATATTCCCCAAAACTCCAAAACTGGAACCTCACCATTGACTATTGATGTATGCCTGGATGTTATGTATGTAAGTAAGTAGATATGGTTCATTTAAGACGCAGGAATTCAATTTGGACGTAATTTTTAATTTCTAAACTTACAGGTTAGACAGTTAAAATCTTTTGTGATTAAAGGCGGGAAAATTGGTTTTAAACAGCAATGTAACTTCGATATTGATGCGCGGGAAAATGGGAACGAGGCTAATGCAATTAAATGGAAACAAAAATGACCTTTTGCTCTCCTTTCAATTTCTGCATTGGACAAACGCGAGAATAGAGAAACGCCAA
>CM042165.1:69114175-69116675 GCA_023376005.1 Doryteuthis pealeii
CGGATAGTTGTTATTCGGGATCAAGTAATAGTTGTTCCGGATTTTTTCTACCGTGTTTGCAAAACTTTGTCTCATAAATCACGAATAGCAATTCCAACGGAGATTTTTGGCGCCGGATCAAAGATGTTTTTGCTTGCTTAACGCGGGAAAGTCAAGAAGAAAAGGCGGGGAAAAAAAAAACTGTACGCGCCCCGGGAATTCTATGCCAAGCGTGATGTACACAAATCTATGACAGAGGACTGATCTTTTGCCAGAGAAGCCAACAGAGCGAGAATGGTCGGGACAGCACGAGAGCAAAAATTAAATGACAAATTGACTAGAAGAAATTAATAAGAAATAAAAACAAATAAACAAATAAACAAAAACAAAAAAAAAACAACAATAAATCAATTATTTATTGTTTACATGAAAACTTCTCAAATGTTTTTATCTAATTCTACCTTTAGTTTGAAATTTTTTTATTGCAAACCTCACCAGACCATCAATGTACAACAACGAGAACAACGCGGATCTCTATCAAACTCGAACTCGTGTCCCCTATATTCTATATGTATAAGTAAATAGTAGAGCAGACTGGGGTCTTTCACCTTGGTATGGCAACCAGTCTAGGTTAACTAGTTTAATATATATATATATATATATATATATATAAGGCCCCGGATGTGTCTGTTATTATCCACTCAGCGACTCACTTGCCTCATATGGCAGTAGTCCCCTCAGTATCAATGACAAGGTTAATTTCGCATGAGTTTCTCGGTGCTGTATCATGGCTGAAACAGTTTAGTGTTTAACTATCCTGCTAGAGGTCACGGTTTCGATTCCTGTCGGAGGGGAGTCGTTAGTATATATCGCTGATGAGACTTAATAAAGTTGAAACAGTCTGTACGATATTCTACACACCGAGTGATTCTTTGCGGGATTCACTTGTCATTATTATTATCTTCTATAATTATCGAATTTATGCGATATTCGCATTGTAGTTGCCTTCAAGCAAAAATATATATATATTATAATATATTAATATTTTGAAGGCCAATACAATGCGTATGAAAAAATAAAAACAAAAATATGTTATTTTTGTCTTATCGATTTCGAAGCATGAGCTTCATCATCAGAGTTTATTTTCAGAAATGACGTGCTTATGTTTTTATTTGTGTGGTTACAATTTCTCTTCTTATTTCCTTTTCCTCTCCTTTTTTTTTCTCTTTCTTCTCCTCCTTTATGAATGAAATGGGCGAATAACTGTAATTTCTTATTTCTCTCTTTTTTTTTAAGTTTGTGGAGAACAAATATTCCTAATATTGGCTGTCATCCGGTCAAATGTTGCAAGTATGTTGCCAGTGTGTAGCCATGTCAAAATTCAAAATAAAAAATGAATAAATAAATAAAAACCGTCAATAGAAAAAATTTTACATTATATTATATTATTATTATAACATACTTAACAATGCTTCAAGCAAATTACCAATTGCTCATATAATATATATATATATATATATATGTGTTGTGTGTGTGTGTGTGTGTGTGTGTATTGTCATCCAAGGACACCGTGTTTCGACGTATCACGTCTCCTCAGTGTGGGTAGACATTGCAAACTAACTCCTTCCAGGATTGAAACCCGAGAGATTTTTTCATCAGTCCGGCGTCTTAGCTACTTGGCCATTAGCCACCTGCAGGGAACGGGTAAATTTTAACTGATACATATATAGGTATGTATGTTACAGCCGTTAGAGAGCTCACATCATATATATATATATATATATATATATATATATATATATATATAAAATTCGATACTTATAGAAAATAATCTTGCCGGGATTTACTTGTCAAGATTATTTTCTATAAGTATCGAATTTTATGAGATACATGCATTGTAATTACCTTCAAGCAAAAACATAAATAATGATAATATATATATATATATATATATATATATATATATATATATATATATATAAAATATATATATATATATATATATATATATATATATATATATATATATACCTATCATCATCATCATGTCGCGCTTTCAGCGCGGATATCCATGACAATCTCTCTCCATCCGTCCCTATCGCTCATCATTCTCGGGAGGTCCTCTATGCAGCATCCCGCATCCGCACAGAGCTGATCAACGTACGTTTTTGCTGGTCGGCCCACACTGGCTTGTCCAAGTGCTGGCTTCCACAGGAGGACGTCGCTTATGAGTTCATCCTTGCTTCTCCAGCAGTGTCCCGCGTGTCTTGTCCGTCTTACTCGGATGGTTTGGGTGATATGTGGCAGGTGGCCGTACAGCTGTCTTCTCGTAGGGTGCTGTTTTCACGTCTTGTTCATGATCACCCGCAGCATTCTTGTGCAGCTCCCATTATATATATATATATATATATATATATATATATATATATATATATATTATATATATATATATATATATATTATTTATTTATTTATTTGTATATATATTGTAGTCGTCTCTACTTTCTGATATTTATTGTCC
>CM042165.1:69121675-69136675 GCA_023376005.1 Doryteuthis pealeii
CTGGGTCAGAGTGGACGTGGGAATAATGATGATGAAGGGGTGCTCTACGTTCCCCGATTTCCAAAACTGGATCCCCACCATCAGACAGAGTTTAACGTCAAACCCAGAACAATGAGACCCCCACCCACCCCTTTCTAGCACATATATGATAAAATAGGGTTGGGGGTTGCCATAAGAGCAATAGCGCTGGGACAAGCGTAGAGGTGCTAGGGTGTGACCTGACCAGCCGATTGATCGGAGTGTGCCTCTCCGACCGCCGGTCAAGCCTAAATAAGGATCAAAGTGGGGTGTTGTACGTCAAGGACTGCTCAACCACCAGGGTTCCATCCTGATGCATCCTGAGTTTCCTCCCACGGCCACCAAGTGGCCCCATTGCAAGGTCTTACCCCTCTGTTTTTGTGGAGAATCTATTGATGTTGGTATTTATGAAAATATATCAGTTTGGCTTGGTTTTATTGTTATTCTATTTTTAATTTTTTGTTTATTTCAATCTAATGAAAAAAAATGTTACAACTTTGTCTTTCATATTCACTTTTATGAGATGAATAGTTAGAAAATTTATAATTGATAATAAGATGTCATCTGATATATAATTTAGCAAATAATTCTTCGTATTCTGTATAAAAAAATTGAAATCATAGTTTGGGTTTAAAAAAAAAAGGACAAGTATTATTGTAAGTAGTAAAGTCGACGGGTGGCCTAAAGTCGGTATTAGCCAGTCAGCGAGGGAGTCTATCCCCTTTTCAATAGCGCTAAACCAAGGAGATTGTTTTAGCATCTGAGGTGGAGCGCCACACCTAGCATCAGCTCCTTACTTTACCGCAAAGATCCCTGTGCTACTCATACGCTGAGTTGGCGAGGACCGGTATCGAATTAGGAACCTTGTGGTTTCTAGCCGAACGCTCTACCGACTGAGCTAACCTATAGTATTGTTGTACAGTTGTGCAAATTAATTGAAACAAAATAAATAATTCCTTTATGATTATAATATGTTCAATCTCTCTTTACAACTTGTTAGTTTGGTGTATAAAAGTTGGTGTATTCTAAAAAACCCAACTAACAGGGCTTACAATGTCGTGGTCGAGTTCGTTTGCTATTATGCCACGGAACTCCACACTGTTAACGTTTGAGATCATTTGAACTAGAATTTTTCAACTTCTCGGTCGGTAGAGCATCCTGCTTGGAACCACAAGGTTCCGGGTTCAATACCGACCCTCGCCATCTTAGCGTATGAGTAACACAGGAATATGTGCGGTTAAATGTGGAGCTGATGGTAAATGCGGCGCTCCACCTCAGATGCAAAAACAATCTCCCTGATCTAGTGCTAGTGAAAGGGGATAGACTCCCTCGCTGTCTGGTTGATACCGACATTAGATCACCCTGACGACTTTACTTTTTTAAACTTTTTATGAATACGTAGATAATAGAAATAAAGATGAAGAAGGAGCAACAACAATTTTCTATAAAAAAAAAGCTGAATATAAATATATATATAAAATCAATGATATATCAAAAACATTAAATATACTTTTATTAAGATTGGTAAAATAAACATAAAAAAAGAACAGGATTAAAATCTTAATAAACATTGAGTAACGAATATCACTTACCTTTCTTAGTAATAAAAAAATGAGCTCTAAAGAAAAACAATAGAGTCTTGTGTTCGTTAATTAAAAACAACCAAAATAAAAAATAAAAAATTTCTGTGACACAGCTTAAAATGACCTCCTGCCAAACATTCCTATGCTTTATCTTATTGCAAAGTGATATCCATTTTTATGAAAGACCCTGTATAAGCCATCGATATATGCATTAATAACTTAAAAAAGGGTTAATTTTATGCCCATTTTGATAACATTTTTAGATTCCTCATGCCAATAATAATTTTTAGGAGTAGGGAAGCTCTAGAAATTATTTTATAGACAAAAATAGATTACAAAAAGTCGCCATTTTTCTCGCCCCATCCCTCAAATTTTTCAAGTCTAAAATCGACATAACTCGGCCAATTTTTGAAATTGGAAGCTCAAATTTGGGGGATTATCTATCTTCAACCTAGTCCATATCTGTACACAATTTCAGAAAAATTGAAGAAGGTGGGTGACAATTTTACTTTTTCGGGATGATTTGACATGGAATTACCCTGTATATAATTTTGTTCTGTAATTGAATACATATGATATAGTTAAGTTGTTCTTATTATTTAAATTATGTACACTAGCAAAATAAAAAAACGGGCGACGTAAAATAAATATTGCCTGAGAGAATGTGAGTTGAAAATTTAATATCAGACAGTTTGTATCATAAGTAAAGTAAAATCATCAAATTTATTAAAGGAGTAAAAAATAAAATAAATTTATTAAAAAAGTAAAAAATATTAAAAAATTGAAATGGAAACTTAGTTCTGATAACTTTAAATATATATTAAAATAAAACAAACTATATACATACAGATAATACCAGGTATGTATTTATCAAAACTTGTTTTAAAAACCAATGAGGACTGTCTAACATTGCATGCTTAAATTTTGAGTGTATTTATTCTACGTTATGACGTTTTAGGTAGTGTGACGTAATCAGTGACGTCGTTTTTGTTACAGACAAAAACCGGAAGCGAATCTCCAATTAATTAAAATAGATGTGATGTTTGACAATTTAAAAAAAACGGTCCAAATTGTCCAAACAATTTCCAGTATGATTACTCGAGAAAAGAACTTTCAGTGCCGGTGTTGCATAGCATCTTCTTCGCTACTCTGAATCGTATACGTTGCTGGTATACTGCGAGTAGGTTAGTAGTCGGCGTAGAGACTCAACACATGGGCATTGTAACAAACTTTTTAGTTTATTTCTTTACATTCTCTCGTGGTGGGTGGCGAGCATGACAATCAAATGACCGAGGGTTTACAATGACTTCTACTGCTGCTGGGATGGTCTGGCCATGTTGAGATAAAGGGGTGGCTGGTGGCGTCTCACCGGCCTTAGCCGTGGCGGTGTGTGCGTGACCGCGTCGGTCCGCCGTCTCTCTCCTGACTGGCGTCTGTTCACGTTCACTACTGACCTCTGGCTTTTGTATTGACGATACGCCTACGCATCTCTACCCTTGATCTGATAACTATCTCCGAACTTATTGTTTCCCATCCTTCTTTTGTTCGCTTTGTTTAATTTAACCGGAAATTCATATTTCCGTTTGTACAATATCCAACACCAGTCCGAACAATAAGGCAAAGGTTATAGAATTGATATCAAGATAAATGTTTACGGAAACTTGCGATTTACAACCTTGACTTTTTCCAAAATTATTTTCATGATTTTTTTTCTCTTTTTCAATCAAAATGGCCGTAAGTCTGTCGCCATATTTTCCCGCCAGAGCTTTGCCTTCTGGAGATTGTCTTTGCGACAGGATATTTAAGATATTTTTGTATGTTATGTGCCTGTTTCTAGATGACTTGTGGACATTTTGCCGAACAGTAAAACATTTGAGAGATGGTCGTCGTCCCCCTTTGACACGTGATCAGCCACCAGTGATTTATTCAACAGAATGTGACTTCCTTGTTTATGACTTCAGCAATTTTGAGAACTTCGTGTTTTTATTCATTTGTTGGTTGCTTGAGTTTTACGGCACCTCAAAATGTTTGTCAATATTTTCTTTTTCTCGTGGTGAAAATTATTTATCTCCATTATGAAAAATAAACCATTTTTCGACTTTTTAGTGGACAGGCCTGTTTAAGGCGGGAAACGGTGTGTTTTTTTTGGCGACCCCATTTTGTGGAGAATTCAGATAAGGAAAAAATAAGAGACAGACAGATATGGTGGAGTGTTCGTTTTTATGTATCCAAGTAATTAAAAATTCCCAACGAAGAAGTCGTAATGTTCTGTACATATAAACAAAGTTGCTTGGTTGGTTGGTTGTTGGTTGAGTTTTACGGCAGTCAACCCATTGGATTATTTTATGCCAAAAATTTTTTTGTTTAACCGATTCTTGATAGATACGCAATTTGTTTTAAACACGTTTTTCTATTTAACCCATAGATGGAACTATTGGAATATTGTGGTATATAGTTATTTACTAAGCTTAGCTTAGATATGGCACAAGGCCAGAAGTATGGGGCGTCCAATGAGAATCGAACTCACTAACAATGGTTTGCGAAGCAAGCTTGCTAACCATTACACCACGTGAGGGGCCCCAATTCACCACCTAAATTTATAGACTTGGGAGAGGTCACATGGTTTATTCCCCCAGCCAATCAACAGCCATAATGCGTGGCTGATTCGCTACTTAAACACTGATACTTTCATGGTCCACTTGTAAACCATTGACGAAGGAACTTACAATACTGAAGATTCTTTACCAGAGGATTACCAAGGATTTCCACTGGACAGGTTCTGGTGGTGTGGTGGTAGGATTATGAGGGACGGCAGTGATCTGTAAAGATTATGCTGTTGCTATTTCCAGATGAAACTACGAAAATAAAACAATTAACGATAAAGTATATATATATATATATATATATATATATATATATAATATATATATATAATATATATATATCATTGGCAATTCAGTCTCGAAAGACTATGATAAAAGTTTTAAAAGTTTTTTGTGTGCCCATGAGGTTGCAGCGCCTCCTGTGACTATGAAGTCCTATGTTTGAGAAACATTCTCGACCACAGGTTTTGCATTTGTAGGTTGTCCCTGTAGATGATGATGTTCCGATGCTTTGTTGCCGTTGCTTTCTTATAGACCTCTGACCTTCATGATTTGTATCAGGGTGAATTCTGACGTGTACAGGCCTCTATGGAGATTCTGCCGCCACCGAGGGCGGTCTTGAGCCAAATTTTCCCAGCTGGAAGGGACAATGCCAAAGCACCTGAGATCATTTTTGCAGACATCCTTGAATCGCAGTAGGGGGTGACCAATCTATCTTTTACCAGATGTTAGCTCTCCATACAGGATGTCTTTCGGGATTCGTCCATCATCCATCCGACGTACATGACCCAACTATCGGAGACGACGTTGTCTCAGTAGAGGGTACAGGCTGGGGAGTTGAGCTCTCTCTAGGACTGCTGTGTTAGTGATCCTGTCCCTCGAGGTGATGCCCAGTACACGTCTAAGGCAGCGAAGGTAGAATGTATTTAGCCGCCGCTCTTGGTGGGAGTATAAGGTCCATGTTTCACTTCCATACATGAGGGTGCTGATGACACATGCCCTATACACTTGTACCTTTGTACGGATAGTGAGCTTGCTGTTGTCCCATATATATATATATATAATATATATATATATATATATATATACATCAAATATCATCAGTTCTTGCTTACTGTGTGATGTAATGACTATGCATATACCTAGGTACCCTCCTCACAGTGATCTGATTGGTTAGTGTCCACCATAAATACTTAATACTGTAGTGGTACTACAACGCCTACCATTATTATTATGCCGACTACTATTATTACTACAACTCCGACGCACCAGCGCCATACTTACCTGCGAGTATACGTCCCTACAACTTTTACTAACATATCCTTTACCCGGATATATCACTGTGCAAAAATTATGAAGATTTGATTTATATTCGAAGATATTTAAAGATCAAAATTTACATCGAAATTAAAGATTAAAGGATGGTCCATAAGATTGTAACAGGAACCCTAACAGGTACTACCACTTTGGACATAGACCAGAATACCCTGATTGCTTCCCCAACAGAGAGGTAAAATACGCCAAAATGGTTGTACTTGGTGTAACATGAGACTACATCTGGAAGTGAGGCTCTAGTTCTGGATCTTGGAGAGTGTAGAGGCAAATATTTTTTGCCCGTAATTCTAAGCCCATTAAGTTTTAATCTATGGGTCAATCAAATCTTTGTGATAATGACACGTTCACCCGTTGAATATTATTCTGAAGATATACAATAAAAAAAAGTAAAGTCGACGGGGCGGCCTAAAGTCGGTATCAGCCAATCAGCGAGGGAGTCTATCCCCTTTTCACTAGCGCTAGACCAAGGAGATTGTTTTAGCATCTGAGGTGGAGCGCCACACCTACCATCAGCTTCTTACTTTACCGCACAGATCCTGTGCTACTCATACGCTGGATTGGCGAGGACAGGTATCGAACTAGGAACCTTGTGGTTTCTAGCCGAACGCTCTACCGACTGAGCTAACACGGCTCCTTTGAAGACATATATTTGTAACTTATATGATTGCAAACCTTAATCTACACAGTTCTTCAACATTTTCTCCTATTTTTCTTAACCCATATAATCTGCCTGCGTCATTTCTCGTGTGTAGTGCCTTTTACGTTGTCATAAGTTTCTTTGTCCTTCTGTCCATCTGGACTAGGAACCACAAGGTTCCTGGTTCGATACCGGCCTTCGCCAACTCAGCGTATGAGTAGCACAGGGATCAGTGCGGTAAAGTGAGTAATGAAAAATAACTTTACAATAATATCTCTGTAACCAAAAATAAAATTGCATAAATATATATAAAAGGGATTACTTATCTTTGGACTGCTCTATATTCATATTCTTAGTCACAGATGGTCAATCTAGTAGAACTTGGTAATAAATGATACTATTATAATAACTAGCAAATATATGCACCCTCCGGGTGCTAGTATTTAAGTTTTAATATAATAAAATATCATATTAAATGAGAAAGGCTAATGAAACTGAATAAGAATGCAGATAAAAAATTTGGAACAGAGGGGGTATGATTGAAAAATAGAACAACTTTGAAAATAACTCTTCCATCATTTTCCATTACTCCCCTCTTTCATTGGTAAATTTTCCTAATTTAACTATTTAGTTAAAATAGGAAGTAAAGAATAATATTAGTTATTTCTTCTTGTTAATGGATTTCTTTTAAGATTTATCCCCGAGATTTTGGCTCATATTCAAAAAGATAAAACCAAGCAATTAGAAATCAATAATACTAAGCATATATTTATTAAAATCAAATTTTTAAGATCAATATGCAAATCAGCCTCCCATTCACTATAATCCGCTATTTTGTTGTATATATAAATACAATTGCAAGTTCTGTGTATGTAGATCCGGCCCACGCCGGGGGTCCAGGGGCTTCGGCCCTGGATCTTTACGAGTTAATAGCGTCGATCCCAGGGGGCCATCCCCCAGGCAACACCTGCCCCCTTGATTTAAAGGGGCAGGGCTGGGTTTATTGCCCAATGCCTGAGGCGCCCCCTGGAGGGGGAATGCCGACGGGATCGACGCAATTTTTCACCTGCCACTCCATGAGTCTCGGCTTGTGGGTGGTCCCACATAAATAGGGCCTTTGTGCCTGACCCGTACAAGTGGGGTACGTGGAAAATATCATGTAGATATGGTCAACAGTCTTAATGATGTAAAACAATTTTATCAGTAATTGAGGTTAAATAAAGATAAAATCATGGAGAATGTGATGTAAATAACGAAGAGAATTGTGATTTGTATAGTAATATAGTTTCGGTTACAGACAGACAAACACACAACCTCCATTATAATAAGATATTTCCGTCGGAATTCCTCTCTTGTCCATTTTAAGAAGGAACATTCCAGGTGTTTATTCCCTTGATGAGATTTCTGCTGCTGATGTTTCTTTTTTAGAGGTTTAATTGTCTTTATGCAGTATTCTTTCCTCACTTTTTCTTTCATTGTTTGTTTAATGGTGCCCACTTCCAATATTCCCATGTATTTATAATTTTCTTTTTCTCCAAATAATTTTATTTCTTCTTGATTCAGTAGTTCTAACCCCTTAACTGTTTCTTTTATTTCACTTTTTTAATCACAAGCATGGAGCACATGTCGATGCCAAAATGTGTTCCAAATTCCTTGCTGTATATTCTTGTGGCTGGTGCAAAGGTTTCCAGTTCTTTTTTCATTCGTGGCAAAAATCTTGATATCATACATATACTTAAGGTGATTTATTTTTTTCTTCTGATTTTGTAAATTTGTAGCCCCCTGTATATTTTCGAAGTATATGGTTGAGTGGCATCATTGCTATAACAAATAGAGGTGGTGATAGAAAGTTTCTATAGAAGATTCTCTTTGGATTTTCCCTCGGTTGTTAATTCTTCCCTGACTTTCCATGGCTTTCGTGATAAAAGGATCACCTTTCTCACCCAGTCTTGCATAGTCTTGTACTCTCTCTCTCTCTCTCTCTCTCTCTCTCTCTCTCTCTCTCTCTCTCTTCTCTCTCTCTCTCTCTCTCTCTGCTAGTTTGCTGCATTCGCTTATTATTTTGTCAACTGTTTCGTGTTGTCTCCACACATTCCACACTTGCTATTCAGTTGCGTCTTATCAATTTTTGCTTTGATATATTTTGTTTTTATGGCATTGTCTTTTGGGACGGTTCCAAGTGCACCAACTACAATTGGTATCACTTTGACTTTCATATTCCATAACTTTTTCAGTTCTCTGGCAAGGTCCAGGTATTTGTCCATTTATTATTATTATTATTATTAGTAGTAGTAGTAGTAGTAGTAGTGGTAGTAGTAGTAGTATAGCTTTGTAAATATTGAGACTCCTACATGAAATAACAAATGATGGTGTTTGTTAAGGTTCTCCAAATTTTAAAACGTCCATAGAGTTTACTATTTGTTTTCTGGTAATATTTTTCACTCTTTTTAAAATTTGTCCTCGTCTTTTCTTTTTTGCCTTCTTAATCATCTCAGTCTTTCTTCATTTTATTTTTGTTTGTTTTTGTTTGCATGTTATCATCAATCATGTTTGTTTATTTGTTCATGTCACGCTTTCCTTTACTCTATTCCCCTTTCAAAACAATTGGATGAATTGTTAGCCAATAAAACTCAAAATATATAAATCAAGAAGTTGACAAAACTTGCATTTACTTCCTGAGAAACTTTAGAGAAATTCGGTCAGATAACTTTATTTACCGTTGGTGACAAATTGCCACAGCCATTAATGGGAATGGAATCGAGCTGATTCCTTTCTTCCCTTATAAGGACATTGAATAACAAGAGGGTAGATGCTATACAAAGGGAAAATAAAGAAGGAATCTAGACAATAAGGATGAGAAAGAAAGAAAAGAAAGAAAGAAAAGAAAAGAAAGAAAGAAAGAAAGAAAGAAAGAAGAAAGGAAAACAAAGAAAAAAAGAAAGAAAAAGAAAGAAAAAAGAAAGAAAGAACTAAAGAAAAGAAAGAAGAAAGGAAAACAAAGAAAAAAAGAAAGAAAGGAAAGAAAAAAGAAAGAAAGAAAAGAAAGGAAAGAAAGAAAGAAAGAAGAATCAAAGAAAAAGTAAGAAAAAATAATTTAAATAAATAAATAAAGAATGAAAATACAAGAAGAGGAAAAATACAAAAGAAAAAGAAAGAAAAAAGAAAGAAAAAAGATCACCAAAAGAAAAAAAAGAAAAAAAAAACAAAGAAAAAATAATTTAAAGAAATAAAGAAAGAAAGAATGAAAAAAACAAGAAGAAGAAAAAATACATATGAAAAAAAAGAAGAAAGAGAAAACGATCACATAATGGAAAAAGAAAAAATACAAAGAAAAAATAATTTAGAGAAATAAAAAAAGAAAGAAAGAAAGAAAGAATGAAAAATACAAGAAGAAGAAAATACATATGAAAAGAAAGAAGAAAGAGAAAACGATCACATAAAGGAAAAAAAGAGAAAATCAAAGAAAAAGAAAGAAAAAATAATTTAAAGAAAGAAATAGATAAAGAAAGAAAGAATGAAAAGTAGAAGAAAAAATACAAATGAAAAAGAAAGAAGAGAAACACATAAAAAAGGATGAAAGAAAAATACAAATTAAAAAAAGGAAAACACATCTGAAATGAAACAAACTAGAAAAAGTAAAAAAGCAAGTGACAAAAAGAATGAATTATAAAAGAAGAGATTGAAATTATATGAGAATGAAAAAAAATGAACAAATAGAAGTTATAAAAGAAAAGAAAAGAAAGGAAACATAATACAATGAAATGAAAGAAAGAAAAAAGATGACAGTCATTAATTTGTGAATTACAAGGTGTGTCAAAAAAATATCGAGATTTTTTGTACTTTTTGACACATCTTGTATTCTAAAAAAAAATAACGTTCCATTCATTATTTCTTTTTCAGAATACAGAATAGTGTGTCAAAAATGTACCAAGTTTACATCTGTATTTACCAAGATAGAAATGAAGAATGAATAAAACGTTATTTTTTTTTTCAGAATACAAGTGTGTCAAAAAGTACAAACAATTTCGATAATTTTTGACACACCTTGTATAAAGGGACATATTGAAACTATATAAGAATGAAAGAAACGAACAGAAAGAAGGAAAAGAAAAAGAAAAATGATATCTAATGAAATACAAATAAATAAAATAAAGAATAAAAAGAGAAAAAATGAATGTCACTAATTTATGAACGATAAAAGAACCGATTCAGACTATTTAAAAATAAAAGAAACAAATAATCAACATGAAGTGAAGAAGGAAAAGAAAAGAAAGGAAAAAGAAATGTCAGGAAATACAATGAAATACAATGAAATGAAATAAAGAAGAAAAAGAAAAAGAAAAAGAAAAGATGATAGTCACTAAAGATGTGGACGATAAGGGATCAGATTGTAGCTATGTAAGAATGAAAGATGCTGAGAGAAAGATGGAAAAAAAGAAAGAAAAAAGAAATGCAATGAAATACAAAGAAATAAAAGATATAAGAAAAAGAAAAGAAAAAAAAGATGATAGTCTCTAAAGGTGTGGACAATAAAGGAACAATTTGAAACTATGTAAGAATGAAAGAAGCTAATAGAAAGAAGGGAACGAAATGAAAGAAAAAACGAAATGTAATGAAATACAAGAAAAAAAAGAAATAAGAAAAAGAAAAGAAAAAAAGATGACAGTCACTAATGATGTGAACAATAAAGGAACAGTTTGAATCTATATAAGAATAAAAGAAGGGAAATAAAATAAAATAAAATGAAATGTAAAGAAATACAAAGAAATGAAAATAAGAAGAAAAGCATAATAAAGCAATGCAAGATAAAGAACGACAAATCATGTTCAACCCAGTTCTGATGATTGTATCTCATAGTACATTGGTTGTCATTCGTTATCGTATTCGACCAATCAGGATAAAAACTTTTTTTTAAAATAAACCTCAGCGTCACACATAGCAAGACCCGCGAATAGAATTGCAAAAAAGGAGAGTTATATTCTTACAATGCAAAAAAGGAGAGTTTTATTCTTACATGCAGGGATGAAGTGAACAGAAGGTTTTCCATAGGTAAGTAAATTACAGTAATACATATAAATATACAAAGGGTCTACGTGGGTAGGCCCACACTTTGCACCAATTTGTATAAATGGCAAATGATGGAGAGGCTGGTGTCATTTTGATTGGACAAGGCATGAGGGAAAATACGACAGCCATTTTTAGGCGTTAAAGCAATTTCTTATGAAGAAAGAAACAAAGAGATAAAGAAGAAAAAGAGAGAAAAAGGAGAGAGAAAGGAAGAGAGAGTGAAAGAGAAAGAGAATAGGAGAGTGAAAGAGACAGTAGACATATAGAGAGAGAGAAACAGAGACAGAGAGAGAGAGAGGGGGAGGGAGAAAGAGAGAGTAGGAGAGAGAGAATATAACAGAAGAGAGCGAAAGAGAACAGGATAGATAGGGAACAGGAGAGGAAGAGAGAGAGAGAGAGAAAGAGAGAGAATAGAGAAAGCAACCAGGGGCTGAGAGAGAGAGAGAGAGAGAGAGATGGTGTGTGTGAGAGAGAGAGAGGGGTGGATAGCGGGAGAGAAAGAGAATCGGAGAGTGAAAGACAGCAGACAGAGAGAGCAGGAGTCAAAGAGAAGAGAAATGTGTGGGTTCTGTTTTTTCTGGGTCACCCAGCAATATCATGTTACTCAACTAGGGGGTTTAGGGTTAGGGTTAATGTAAGTGTTTAGGGTTAGGGTTAGGGCTGGGGTTGAGGGATAGTTTAATGGGAAAATAAATAATTTGGGTTCGGTTTTTTTCTAGGTCACCCTGTAATATCATGTTACTCAACTAGGAAATAACCAACATTTTTATTAAAGAAGCTAAAATAATCAGGTTTTAATTTTTCAAGGATGCCACGCGCATTGATTGGCCGTCGGTCGTGGCTTGCCATAATAAAAGTTTCGGGGAAATCTTGAGGAGGGATTGCCTTTTTCATACTTCATATTGTGAGTTGGTCGAGTGTGCTCCAATACAAGAAACGGTGTGTTTGAAAGGGATTGACGGTATTTTACGAAAATGTGTAACCTGTGGACTGGTGTTCCGGACGTTTAGTGTTAGATTTGGTTTGGTTTGTTTTGTTTTACTGCATATCAACCTCAGTGGGTCATTTAATGCCGATAAAGTTTTGAAATAAATCAATTCTTAATGGATAATACCATTTTTTTATAAATACCTTTTTCTATTTAACCCATAGATGGGACCCTAACAGGTACTACCACACCGGGTCAGAGTGGACCAGGGAGCAATGGTGATGAAGGGGTGCTCCACATTCCCCAAACCTCTAGAACTGGAACCTCACCATCAGATAGAGTTTAACGTCATTCCCAGGACATGTAGACCCGCAGCCACCGCCTTCTAGCACCCATATGATAAAAAGGGGTTGGGGCTTGCCATAACGGCAAAAGGTTTGGGAAAATCATATAGGTGCTAGGGCTTGACGTGACCAGCCGATTGATCGGAGGGGGCCTCTCCGACCGCCTGTCTAGCCCAAGATAGTGTCAAAGTGGAGTATTGCAAGTCATGAACTGCTCATCCACCTGAGTTCTATCCTTAAGCATCACGGGTCGCCACCCACGGCCAACATGTGGCCCCATTGGGGGAGTCTTACCCCTCTGCAGAGGTGCAGTCGGTGCATTCTAACGCCCCAGCGACAGGGCGGTTTATTGTTAGAATAGTGAAGAACTACTTTCATTCGATGACGCTTATTAAGCGAGTTCGAACTCCAATCACGCTATTACGTTTACTTTTGGATAAATACCGCAAGGAATAATATTATAATAATATAATAATCCTTCCAGCTATGTATTAAATAGTACAATTACTGTTCTTCTACAAGGATGATATTGGCATTAGATAACCCATGAAGGTTGATATACTATTATGCCAACTTCAATTTAACCAAATTTTAATATGGATATTTTAGGTACATAATTTCACTTTTAAAAAATCCTTTAACTGAATAAGCTCATTGCTATTATTTTGTTTTAGTACAAGTATTTTTTAAATCTTATTTTGAGTTATGATGAAAAGCATCTAAAATCTTATTTTAACGAAGATTGTGTGTTTTTATGTATGTAACCAAAACTATACAACTCCCTTAGTTATTTACATAACATTCTCCATAATTTTATTTTTTTATTTAAACCTCAATTATTAATAAAAATATCTACATACTAATGATATGCAATTGCATTAAAACCAAAGAAACTAAAATATGGACTAATACCCTTGGGAAAGGTATAAAACCCCTCATCCCCCTAACTATGGGTTATATATTACCACTACTGTTCTTCTACAAGGATAGCTTTGGCATTAATAATTCATAAAGATTGATATGCTATTATAAACAAAGAAACTAAAACGCGTGGTGTAATGGTTAAAGTCATGGGTAATGGACTCGTCGCCCCGAGTTCAAATCATGTGTGTGGTAATTGCATTTCACTTAGCGCTAATACCCTAGGGAAAGGTGTGAAAAGCACTTTCCCACCAGCTATGGATAAATAGTAGGGCATACTGGGCTCTTTAACCCTGGTTAGGCAACCGGTCTAGGAGAAGGAAAACTCTGAATTCAAACCTGTTGAACCCGTTTAAGAAATTGACCTTGTGTCACATCCTGCTCGTGCGGAGGGGTTGGTAAATATATATACTATTAAACTGAGAAACCAAACTAGAAAGCTATCCAAGTTTTTTACTCTCTCTCTCTCTCTCTCTCTCTCTCTCTCTCTCTCTCTCTCTCTCTCTCTCTCTCTCTCTCTCCTTCCTTCCTTTTTGCTGTAGGGACAGAAAATATAATTATCTCCCATTGAAATAATCACTGATGAGCCACTGCTGTCCGAGGATTTCACACTTTCGATCAACCGCTTTTCTCCAAGCAAAGCAAAATATATGTGGGTTATTTGCAGGAATGTTTAACCTCTACTTCCATACTACCAACTTCCGCCTCTGACGTTACAGGCGTCCATGATACGATCGGAGAGGATAATTTTCGAAGGAGCGTCGTAGAATCATGGTATGCAGGAAGGGTTCATCGTTGGCAAAAGTCCATGTGTAATGATGTGGACAATGCGGTAAAAATAGCGTTTGCAGATGAAAGCACACTCGATCCAATACTGCTCCCATTATATGTTGTTGGTTCCGTTTAAATAAATAGGGGACATTACTCTCGCAGTGCTCATTATATATATATATATATATATATATATATATATATATATATATATATATATATATATATATATATGAAATTTAACATTATGAAAAAACATATGATGTTTGTTATGTAATTGCTGACAGTACTGTTTCGACCAAATCAATAAGTTGGTCTTCATCAAAGAGCGACATAGATGGGAAGAGAAGATATCCGTTAAAAAAGACTGTTTACAGAAACGAACGCTGAGTTGAACCGCTGAAATTTTTTTTTGAAAATAAAATAAATTTAATTTTTAATTTTTAAAAATCAGAAGCATTATAGTTTATAGAAAAACTCAAAAGAGTTTGTTGTAAAAGTTTATATAAAAATGTAAAGGAATGTTTAACCTCTACTTCCATAAAATAGTATAGTATATATTTTTCAGCTGTTAAAAAATATACAAGTCCACATGGTAATTTGAAAAATATACAAGTCCACATGGTAATTTGAAAAAAGATAACTATAACTACGGACTTATCAACGCCACAAGTAAATTTTGGAACTCTAACATCTTTTTTCAAATGTTGTGTCAAAAAGTGTCGAGATATTTTGTACTTTTTGACACACCTTGTATTCTGAAAAATTTCACGTTCAGTACATTGTTCATTTC
>CM042165.1:69141675-69151675 GCA_023376005.1 Doryteuthis pealeii
TTTAATGCTCTTATATATGTGAGGGTGGGTTCATGGGAGTTGTGTGTATGACTATACATGTATACATATAAATGCATTGCTTCATATTTTACACACACACAGACACATACACAAACACACACACACACACACACACACACACACATATATATATATATATATATATATATGTGTGTGTGTGTGTGTGTATGTGTCTGTGTGTGTGTAAAATATGAAGCAACAAATATTCAAAGGGTATGTTTATGAATTAATGAGAAGTATATAATAAATAAACGTATATTCTGAATATATTTTTTTAAACATTTACCATACTTATAAATCGTAGGATTTATGTCCATTTTCCCTACATATATATGGATTGATTTCCATTTCCCCTACACACACACACACACACACACATATATATATATATATATATATATATATATATATATATATATAGAGAGAGAGAGAGAGAGAGAGAGAGAGAGATGGATAGATAAATAGAAAAATAGATAGTGGCATTTTAATATGAAGGAAGATTTTACACGTAATAATAAAACTCGTAAAAATTCAAGGACTGCATCGCTCACTCCATGAATTAAGATGGCCGAAAGGGATATTACAGATCAACGAGTAAAAACAAAAAAAAATGTTTTTAAGACAATATCGATTTCTCTTCGTTAAGTAAAAACTGTAATTTGTCTCTCAAGGTTCAGATCTTTTTTCAACGCATGCGCAGAACCACACACGGTTTACACATCGACTTCCGCAATAAAATACTGTGCGCGACTTTGTATTTATCAAGATGATTCTATTCTGCTTCAGAATTTTTTTTTACACCTTGTTTCATTCTCTCAAAATACTGAGCCTACTAAACTGTTAAAATCCTGGAAGTCATTTTAGGCGTTTATTTCTTCTTTTGGGAGATCCAAGCCAGTATTGAGTTTGAGTTCAGTTGGTTGATCCTTGTAATCCTGGTGTGTAGTATTCCTTGAAATCCTAGCTATAAAAAGTGTAGAATCAGATTTCCTTGTAATCCTAGTCTGTAGTGTTCCTTGAAATCCTAGCTATAAAACGTGTAGAATCAGATTTCCTTGTATTCCTAGTCTGTAGTGTTCCTTGAATCCTAGCTATAAAACGTGTAGAATCAGATTTCCTTGTATCCTAGTCTGTAGTGTTCCTTGAAATCCTAGCTATAAAACGTGTAGAATCAGATTTCCTTGTATTCCTAGTCTGTAGTGTTCCTTGAAATCCTAGCTATAAAAGTGTAGAATCAGTAGTTTCTTTGTAATCCTAGTCTGTAGTGTTCCTTGAAATCCTAGCTATAAAAGTGTAGAATCAGATTTCCTTGTAATCCTAGTCTGTAGTGTTCCTTGAAATCCTAGCTATAAAAAGTGTAGAATCAGATCTCCTTGTAATCCTAGTCTGTAGTGTTCCTTGAAATCCTAGCTATAAATCCTATATATAAAAAGTGTAGAATCAGTAGTTCTCTTTGTAATCCTAGTCTGTAGTGTTCCTTGAAATCCTAGCTATAAATCCTATATATAAAAAAGTGTAGAATCAGTAGTTCTCTTTGTAATCCTAGTCAGTAGTGTTCCTTGAAATCCTATATATAAATGTGTAGTATCAGATCTCTTTGTAATCCTAGTCTGTAATATTCCTTCTGGTAGAAACTTCAATTAGCAATTGATTCGACGACAGTTTGACGACGATCTTAAACGCTTTTCTATGCTCCTTTCTAATTGGTCAATTTCTACCAGAAGTTCTCGCTGCTGTTGGGAAAGTTCATAAATAGAAGTGGTGATTGAGAGTACATCTTATATCCAACAAAGCTAACACAAACACATAGGCTGACTACGCTAGATCCCTTGATGTCAAATAGCTGAAAATATGAAATATTATAACCTGTTATTTAAGAACTTTACAACCTTTTAAATAACAGTTTCCAATATTTTATGGGCAATATATATATATATATATATATATATATATATATATATATATATATATATGTGTGTGTGTGTGTGTGTGTGTGTGTGTGTGTGCATGTAAAAATAAAAATAAATCCTGACAACTGGGAAAAGCTGGCACTAGAGAGAACTGACTGGAGAGTTCATGTGGATGATGGCTGTACCAGTTTTGGAGTGAAAGAACCGTGCATGAAAACCTAAAGCGTCAACTTCGCAAGGGTTACACCTGACATATTGGAGAGAAAATAAAGGGTTGGAAATGTCTGACATGTGGTCGAGTTTTTCTTTCGAGGGCTGGCTATGTCAATCATAGGAAGTCTCACCTGGGTCAATCCATGCAGATTCCAGGAGCAAACAATATGTCTTGTGCTATCTGTGGCAAGGTCTGTAAGTCGGCTTCTGGTCTTAAGAGACATATGGTGGTGCATAAGCATCAAATTTTATCATCTGATTCATCTGAATCATCTCATTTAACGGGAAGGAAGTCCTTTCAATGTCATATTTGCATCAAATTTTGTGGATCTGCAGCAGGTTTGATGAGTCATTTGAGGGCTCATGCAAGGAAGGGTTCTGGTGGTGGAGTTGTGGGATTGTGAGGGACGGCAATGATCTGTAAAAATTATGCTATTGCCACATATATATATACGAATTGTGAAAAATATGAATTTAGTCGAAAATTTACATTTTTCAGCCGTCAACGAGGCTGTTAATCATTAATCTTTAATCATATGAAGGGAAAACTGTTGACAAGCAAAAGCTTGTAAGCCTTTTTTGTCAACAATTTTCATTTTATATTATTAATGGTTAACAGTCCCGTTGATGGTTTAAATAAAAACGAAACGCTATAGCATTGACTGGAAAATGTCAATTTTCGAATTAGTTCATGTTTTTTCACAATTTTTATACATTTTCACAATATAAGGATATAATATCAAATATTTTCGTAATAGGTTTCAACCAAACTAGAGTACACTTAGTTGGGAAATGTAGACTACCATTAAGTTAAATAAATCAATCTCGAAAGTTGAAGAAATATTTTATGAAGCCAGAATGTTCAGCTATTTAAAGAAAAAATGTCGTGTGCCTTATCTGTTATTTACGGTTTTCACTGATATCTTAAATATTTTGCAGACATTCAATTTTCAATGTTTTCGGGATTATTCCTATCATATTTAACACCAGCCGTAACTCGCGGCGTTTTACTGAAGTCTTTTTTTATTATAATTGACATTCGGTGTCTGTCTGTCTGTAACCAAAACTATGTCACCACTAACGACACAATCCCCTTAGTGTCGGATATCTTGGGATATCATCATCATCATCATCATCATCATCATCATGTCGCGCTTTCAGTGCGGATATCCATGACAATCTCTCTCCATCCGTCCCTATCGCTCATCCTTCTCGGGAGGTCCTCTATGCAGCATCCTGAATCCGCACAGAGCTGATCAACGTACGTTTTTGCTGGTCGGCCCACACTGGCTTGTCCATGTGCTGGCTTCCACAGGAGGTCGTCGCTTATGAGTTCGTCCTTGCTTCTCCAGCAGTGTCCCGCGTGTCTTGTCCGTCTCACTCTGGTGGTTTGGGTGATATGTGGCAGGTGGCCGTACAGCTGTTTTCTCGTAGGGTGCTGTTTCCACGTCTTGTTCAGATCACCCGCAGCATTCTTGTGCAGCTCCCATCTAGTTTATTCTCTAGTTGCTTAGTTAGGGTTCAGGTGGCGTCGTGCGAAAAATGTTCTACTTATAATTATAGACTGTTGTATGTGGTGGTGATTGAATCGACTAATCAAAAAACGCCAAACATGTATTTAATTTACTATTTAACGGTGTTGATAAATTGTTCTAAAACAGGATCAACAGATAAGGATTATATCAGATACATCTTTCTACTTTTAGGACAAATCAACTGACAACGATTAAAACTGATACACCTTTCTAATTTAAGAAAGGATCAAAGTGTAGTAGAAATGAGCTGCCGTGGTTGCTGGCAACTCCAAGAACAAGACAACACACCGTTAACAATGGTTGGCAACCTTCCGTCTATTTTCGACGGTGGCGTAGTTTTCTCTCTCTCTCTCTCTCTCTCTCTCTCTCTCTCTCTCTCTCTCTCTCTCTCTCTCTCACTTACAGCTACGTGAGTGGCTGAACAGACCGATTCTCGAATGGCAGTCTCTGGTGCAGTGGCTGCAAACAAAAAGTGATGCTTTCTGTAGGTGTTGGGGGTGCTGCTGTTTCTCCTTTCTTTTAGCTCTCTTTTCTGTGGCAGCTTTTTTCCTCTCTTCTTCACTTCTTTTTGTTCCTTGTTTGACGAGGAGGCGCCAGGTTGCACGGTCTTCTGCACAAGCCTCCCACGTATCTATGTCGATGCGGCATGTCTTCATGTCTCTCTTGCAGACATCTTTGAAGCGTAGGCGTGGTCTCCCTGCCAGTCGGGTGCCCTCCACTAGTTCACCATACAGTAGGTCTTTGGAGATGCGGCCTTTGTTCCTCCTCCTGACATGGCCAAGCCAGAGCAGGCGTCTCTCGCAGGTGATGGCGGGCATGCTGTTTCTGTTTGCTCGTTCCAGCACTTCTGTGTTAGGCACTTTGTCCTGCCAGCGGATGCTTAGAATGCGGCGTAGGCATCTGAGGTGAAAGTAACAATAACAACGGTTTTATTAATATATATAACAGAGAGGAATATGTTTTGGATACTAGGTTGGAAAGAAAAGTTAGGATGAGTTACTTTGTTTGGTGTTTTTGTCTATGCTAATTAGCGTGGAGTAGATCTGATCTCACTGACAAGCTAAAGCGACAATTCTTCCAGGCTGTGGTTATATCAGTACTGCTGTATCGCTGCACCACATGGACCCTAACAAAGCCCTTGAGAATAAGCTAGATGGGACCTGCACAAGAATGTTGCGAGCAGTCCTGAACAAGTCGTGGAAGCAGCACCCCACAAAGAAGCCACTATATGGTCACCTGCCCCCACCCCCATCTCACAAACCATAAGGGTGAGACGGACTAGGCATACAGGACACTGCTAGAGAAGCGGGGACGAGCTAATAAGTGATGTTCTGTTGTGGAGGCCAACACATGGACATGCTAACGTAGGACGCCCACTAAGGACCTACATTGACCAACGATGTGAGGAGTCGGGATGCTGCACAGAGGACCTCCCAGGGGCAATGAGTAATAGAGAAGGTTGGTGAAAGATAGTCATGGATACCCGTGCTGCCTGCGCGACATGATGATGATGATGATGATGATGATGAATTCAGCAAATGTGGACTGGACTGCATCAGTTCTTTTATCGAAGTTTTTCTTGGCGGCAAGGTCTATTTCTTCAAGTGGCAATTGTGAAGACCCGTGTTCTTTTGAGAAGCTTCCTTCTAGCTCTCCGGTTTAACTGACCTTTGAACAATTCAGAGCGTCTATTTATAGAAATAGATGTAGCTATTCTGCAATCGTCACAAGGTTAACCAGTGCTATTCGCCAGCTCCAAAAATAAGTCCTCCCCTTGATTTCCGACAGCTTTGATAAACACATATATTTCCAGTTCAAGTAAAGCGTTGATTAAAATGATATTTATAAGGCAAGCCATCCTCAGTTTTTGGTTTAGCACCCAAAATATGTTCAATTTTCTCTTCATCCAATTTAACCAATAACCATATTTAGCTATCGGTGATATAGCATATACATACGTATGATATAATTATTCATTATGTGCATGGGTATATTATATCTTATTATAATGCAGATTATGTGCCTACCTGTCTGTAAGCGAAACTACGCCAACAACATCGTCATAATTCCCTTAGTTATTTACATTATATTCTCAATGTTTATTAAATAATCATTATTTAATTATTTAATCATTTAAATAAGTGGAAGCAGAATTTATACAATATTTTGATTTTCCCATTATAACAAAACCATTTCCTGTGATTTTTACACTTTTACACTTTCATTAAAAATCAATTGACGCCAACGTAAAGAATTTGTCGTGTCACATGAAACTGCAGGACTAGCTTGCTAATCAATGCACCAGAACTGGACTCCCTTTTTAGACCAAAACCCATTCGTCACGGGTAAGTTGAAACGCAAGGTCACAAGTATGGGGCATCCGGCAGTGTTACATACTCATACACATATACCCATGTTGGGTATATACATGAGTGTTCTTTTACTATACAGGGGAGAGAGATAGACATAGGTAGACAAAGTAGACTTCTTTGGCCATTTAGTGATCTCTAGTCGTTTCTATTGTTCCTCTCCATGTTGAATTCTATTTCTAGATTCCTGTTGGCTGTTCGTCTTTGATTCATTCCTTCTTCCTGGTCAGTCTTTTTGCTAAGACATTCATCAAACAAGAACACCATCTTATTTCATTAAACTTTTATTTAATTAACTAAAATTCTTCTTCTAACTAACACAACGGGCCTGTGCATTTGATCCCAGCTAAGGCAGACATCTTTTTCTGCCTGACGTCCAAGCTGGAACTGCCCGTTAACTCGGTCCCACGTGACTTCACGTATTTCGCGGGCTTTCTGTAATATTCCATGGAAAGTCCCGCCCGTAATATGAAAAGAGGCTATCCCTTTAGAAATACAGGGGGTTGATAATAATCTATGCATAGATTATGTAACAGCAGGATCGAAGTCGCTATTCAGTAGTAATGGATCTGTGGGACTAACTTGGTAACCATTTCTTCAGGATGGGACAAACTCCACGACGGGATAAAGTAAGTAAAGTTGGCGGTGTGTCCTATTGTCGGTATCAGCCAGATAGCGAGGGAGTCTATCCTCCTTTCGCTAGCGCTAGACCAGGGAGATATTTCCTGAGGTTGAGCTCCACACCTACCGTCAGCTCTCCACTTTACCACACAGATCAGATTATCTAATCTGTGCTACTTATACGCTGAGTTGGCGGGGACCAGTATCGAGCTCAGAACCTTGCGATTCAAAGGCGATTGCCCTATTGACTGAGCTAACCCGGCCCCCTATGATAGGGGCCACGACGGGATACTCTGTTATATTTAAATATATGTCCTACAACTAGGAATGTCTTGTAATAATCTATAATCAGAGAAAAGCCATTTGGTGGCAACCTTCAAGTTCTCGCACAGAATATAAATGTCCAAACCTTAAAAGAAAATTATAATTGTCTTCCTAACTAATCATACATACTTAATTAATTATACAAGTTTAATTAAACTGTTCTAATTAGGTTTAGATGTAATTATTTTAGCTCAGTATTAAATAGCAATATTGATTTCTATGTACTAACGATATCCCTGTCAGTGGGAGTATATCGACTACATCCCTTGCATAGGCGGGAACACCCCCCCTATAGGTTATATCGAACTTAACGGACCTAACTTCCACCATCGTATATCACTCCGCCGAAAGAAAAAAAATACCAAAAATCAGCGAGTTAAACGAATTTAATGAAATTTTCAGTGTTGATATATTAACGAATAAAAGATGGAATGAACCAGTTATTTTATTTAAAAACTTTTACATTTTTAAGCTCTGTTAACTTTGACCCACGTATCTTTGAGAATCTATGTTACGCCTCAAAGATACGTGGTTCAAAGTTAACTGACCTGAAAAATGTAAAAGTTTTTAAATAAAATAACTGGTGCATTATATATTTTATTCATTAATATATCAACACTGAAAATTTCATTAAATTCGTTTAATTCCCTGTTTTTTTATTATTTCGGTGGTGTGACATACTGTTATATAACTCTTTTATTCTTCTGGCCGGATCTGCTTCTTCTATCTTCTAATGGTCTGGTATATCTTCTACAGGTCTCGTCTGGTCTTCTTGTATGGGGATTCCGTGTCTGGTTCTGCTGGGGACCATTTCTTATCAGAAGCCTTGTGTCATTGTTAGCTTTTAGTAATAACAACAAGACTTCGATTTACTTTGGATGTTAGTTTATTCTGGAACCCCAGAACCAGACAACTGCGCGCTGAGAGTCACATCTTGCTAGCTTCTAACTCTGCAACTGACTTTCTGCAACTCTCTACTGCAACTGACTTTCTGCAACTCTCTACTGCAACTGACTTACTGAGTTCCTTACACCTTAAACCGGAAGGGCTTCTATTGCCTTCCGATTCTCACGGTCCATTCCCGCAAGGCAAGGTGAGAGTGAGGTCAAGCATTGTCACTCACTCTCAAGGCCATCAGCTGTACTGATCACCATAAGGATCTCTATACTACCTTAAAAAGTAATAGGGATCCAATTAATATATAACAATACGATGGTGGAATTTAGGTCCGTTAAGTTCGATTTAACCGCTGCTGTATAATGGGTGTTGTGTAATGGCTATCGTCGAATAAAACGGACTCGGTAACATTCATTCATTCATTTTTTCTTCCTTTCAATTCGTTAAATCTTAAAAGTTCAAATTTTAGACGAGGTTGTTTGCATCATTATAGAGTGTTGATAAAGCCATGCATTGAAACATTCTCCCTCCAGCTATGGGTAAATAGTAGGACGAACTATACTGTTTAATCTTAGTAGGGCAACCATTATATGGAGAATGAACACTCTGAACACTAACCTGTTAAATTTCGCATGAGAAAATTACCATGTGTCGGATCCTGCTCGTGTGGATCACTCGTTTTCCTAGAGAGTTACGTGATCAGACTAGTCTGGAAAAGTACATTTAGAATCTAGTGAATTTAGTCTAGGCGACCCCTTTAGTACACTATGAGGTGAGTGTGAGAAATACAACCACGGGTATGCGCTCATAATATATATATATATATATATATATATATATATATATATATATATATATATATCTAATGAGTCAGACGAACCTACTATTAGTTTGGCATAAAGCTCTTCAGTGCTAAAAGTCAGACTACAGAGACGAGGAGCAATATATATATATATATTTATATAGATAAAAGGTGGCTTACCGGTGAATATGGGCACGAACGTTGGAGTGCACAGAATCCAGGGGTAAGTCCGCGATATATATATATATATATATATATATATATATATATATATATATATACGTTTATGTTTGGAGTTAGATTGTCATAACGCGCTTGAATGAACCTGAACCAAGACTCAAATAAAATAAATGTGAATTCACCCAAGAAATGTCTTGAGTTGTTAACAAAGAACAAACTAACAACACATGACATCCAGCCAACAAACTCTTAAGAAGGAGCCATCCTGAAGAAGATAGATACCAACACAAACTACAAGTTAAAAATATACACTACTCAGACAGACAAGTTATAGAAGATAAGAAGAATCCACAGAAAAGATAAGTAAACACCGAGATTAAAATGAGTATCGAAATAAAACTACGGATATAAGCTCATACTCTATATATTAAGTATACCTAAAAAGATCGTTGGCTAGGGTTTTAAAAACGAATTAAAATTAATTAAATCTATTATTTAAGGTTAAACTTTTGTCTAAATCGATAAGTAGTAACATAATGACCATCATTAAAAAAAGAAAAATATCATTACATATGCAGTTTATTTTTAAAAGATTTAAAACGACTTGTTTTGGTTAATTTCGATGCGATCCGCCATTTTTTCTATTTTTCAATGGTTTTAGACGCTTGTTCACAATTTTAATGTAACATTGGCGATTGCAAAAAAAAATTAACAAAAATCAGGTAATTAACCAATTTTAATGAAATTTTCATTATTGATTTATCAATTAATGAATTTTATGTGCATCAGTTATTTTATTTCAAAACTTTGATTTAGTATTTTTGCTATGAAAAATTAATATATAAAATTCATTTAAAATATGAAAAATCTGATGTTAAGTTTAAAATGTGATATTTTAGATTTAAAAATAAATATCTATTTAATGTAAACCCTATTTTATTAGATCAAAGTATACGTTTTGAAGAAAAATTCGATTGAAAATGTACACCCCCTTTTTAAGCAGAAAAATATCGATGTATAATTTTTTCTCTTTTAAGATAATAGCCAATTAAATAATGATCGAAATGAGTAAAAAAGAAATCTCCAAAAAATGAATTATCTATTATTTTTTTACATCTTATTTTTCGA
>CM042165.1:69156675-69166675 GCA_023376005.1 Doryteuthis pealeii
AGAAAGAAACGAAGAAACAAGAAGAAGAAGAAGAAGAATGCAAAAGAAGCAAAGAAGAAAAAGAAGAAAAAAGATGAGGAAGAAGAATGAATGACAGAATGAGAGGAAGAGTAGTAGTAGTAGTAGTAGTAGTAGTAGTAGTAGTAGTAGAGAAGGAAGAAGAAAAAGATGAGGAAGAAGAAGAAAGAAAGAAAGAAAGAAAGAAAGAAGAAAGAAGAAGAAGAAGAAGAAGAAGAAGAAGAAGAAGAAGAAGAAGAGTGAGAAAGAGTAGAAGAAGTAGTAGCAGGATTTGCATGCCATTACGCATATTAGCCATAATCTAACTTTAATAATAAAAGGTCAAGTTATATTCTTGAGGACTTTGAGATTTCAAAGGGATTGAACAATCTAGGCCAAAAGATCAGAACGGTCCATTATGAACAAATCCACCAATAGATGGCGCAATTCAAGAAGACCAAAGAATTTAAATGACTCTAAGTGGAGAATGCAGCACAATGATTCAACATCATCATCAGGTCGCGTTGGCAGCACAAATATCCATGGCAACTTCTCGCCAACCGTCCCAATCGGTCATCACTCCGAGAGGTCCTCTGCGCAGGATACATAATCCGCACATTGCTGTAGGTCTTTGCTGCACGCATGCTGTAGGTCTTTGTTGTACGCCCACAGTGGCGTACCCATATACAGCTTTCCATAGGCGAACGTCACTTATGAGTTCGTCCTTGCTTAACTACCAACAATGAATAAGTAAATCCTTATTAATATTTTATTAAAAATGCTAATTAGATTTAATATCTTATTAAAAATTTTAATTTCCTTTAAACCAAAGATTTTATATTTTTTTGTAAAAAGAAACGAATATTAATAGGAAATATTTGTTACCAAACAAAAAATTAAATTAAAATACTGATGTCTTAGGTTTAGAAAAAGAATTAACTCTTTATTCAAAAGTATCTATATATTAATACACGTGTTCTTGAATCTTCCGACCGTTATCATCTTGCAACACACTCTGGTTAAAAATGAGACAACACTTATAAGAAATAAGAAATCAGTGGATAAGCAACACCAGATAATCAGGAATTAAATTTGTTTTTTTCATCTTGGACAATTTGTACGGTCTCAATTATAACCAGAGAGAGTTGCAAGAAGATAACGGTCGTGTACTTTTAAGGAACACGAATAATAATAAATAATAATAATAATAATAATAATAATAATAATAATAATTATAATAATAATATAATTAGAGACGATAGAGATAGACTATATGTATCAAGAAAGGAAGGGGGAAGAGGTGTTGCCAACATAGAGGACTGCGTAGAAACAACAATCCAACAACTCGAAGAATACACAAAAAAGAGCAAAGACAGATTACTTATGGCATCCAACAATAGAAGATGTAATATATGGACAAACAGAGAAAACAAAAATAGAAAGCAAAAATGGCAGAAAAAACAATTATATGGACGCTTCAAACGACAAATCGAAGAGGTTGCACATGAAAAGACTTGGACATGGTTAAGAAAAGGAAATCTCAAAAGAGAAACTGAATCACTAATAATTGCTGCACAAAATAATGCCATAAGGACAAACTATATCAAAGCGAAAATTGATAAGACCCAACAAAATAGTAAATGTAGACTATGTGGTAATAGAGATGAGACTGTAAACCATATACTCTGCGAATGTAGCAAACTAGCATAACGGGAGTACAAAACTAGACACGACTGGCTTGGGAAGGGTTATCCACTGGGAATTGTGCAAAAAATTAAATTTTGACCATACAACAAAATGGTATATGCATAAAACCAGAATCTGTTCTTGAGAACGAAACGCATAAATTCTCTGGACTTTGAAATATCCCAGCTTAGAAGACCAGACCTAGTGTGTTAAACAAAAAAGAAAGAACTTGTCCAACTGGTGGTATTCCAGTTCCAGCAGATCATAGGGTGAAGCTAAAGGAAAATGAAAAAATGGATAAATACCTGGACGTTGCCAGAGAACTGAAAAAGTTATGGAATATGAAAGTCAAAGTGATACCAATTGTAGTTGGCGCACTTGGAACGGTCCCAAAAGGATTGGAAAAGGGTTTGGAAAGTCCGGAAATCAGAGGAAGGATTGAGACCATCCAGAACACTGCACTGCTGCAATCTGCCAGAATACTCAGAAGTGTCCTTGAGACCTGAGGAGACTTGCTGTCACTCAGACTCCACTGGAAGAACATCAGCTAACGCTGATGTGAAAACTCAAAAGGAGTAAATAATAATATAACGAGAAGATGCGAACAGTATCAAATGATAATTTGAAAAGAATTAATTTTCAAAAACCACTTCCAATTATCAAAAGTTTATCTCAGCGACTGAAGTGTTTTCTGAAATTGTTCCCAGCTGGTACAATGACACTGAAATGAATTATAAGTTGGAAAAGTATTCAGAGAAAGTAATAGATATTTTATAAATAGTCTTACTAGACATTGCTCTTAAAACTGGATTGATAAATTCAATATCTATTATAAAATGTGTGTTAAAAACGTATCGAGATTCTTTGTACTTTTTGACAACCCTTGTATCTGAAAAAAGTTATGTTCCATTCATTCTTCATTTATGTCTTGGTAGATACATCTTTAAACTGTACTTTTTTGTCACACCTTGATATTCTGAAAAAAAAAGTTCCATTCATTTTTCATTTTCATCTTGGTAAATACAGCTTTAAACATGGCACTTTTGACACACCTTGTATTCTGAAAAAAAATAACGTTCCATTCATTCCTCATTTATGTCTTGGTAAAATACAGCTTTAAACTTGGTACTTTTTTGTCACACCTTGTATTCTGAAAAAAAAAGTTCCATTCATTCCTCATTTATGTCTTTGGTAAATACAGCTTTAAACATGGTACTTTTTTGACACAACCTTAATTCTGAAAAAAATAACGTTCCATTTCATTCCTCATTTATGTCTTGGTAAATACAGCTTTAGACTTGGTATTTTTTGACACACCTTGTGTATTCTGAAGAAAAATTAATGAATGGAACGTTGACACACATTGTATTAAACTCTTGTTCCTTAATCTTCCAACCGTTATCATCTTGCAACACCATTTGGTTAAAAGAAACCGTCCAAATCGTCCAAGAGGAAATAGAAAAAAATGTAAATATAATGAAAGAAAGAAAGAAAAAGATAATAGAGAAAGACAGAGGGGTGAGCGCGCAGAAGCGCTAACATTAATTTGTTTCAATCGAACATAATGAAAAGATGAGAAGAAAACAAGAGTGAAAAAATTAAATGAAGATGAAGATACTTTTTACTAATTTTGCAATAGTTCATAAGTAAACATATCAAGCGTTGTAATAATTAAATTATCATACTGTGCTATATCCACATATTAATGTTAGCGCTTCTCTCTATTATCCACCTTATCGGCTGGGGCGTTTGAATGCACTTCCTGCACCTCTGAAGAGGGTTAAGACTCCCCTAATGGGGCCACCTGTTGGCTGTGGGTGGCGACCCGTGATGCTAAAGGGCTGAGTCTTGGGGGATGAGCAACACTTCCATTTAGACCGTTACTTAGGCTAGACGGGCGAGCGTCGGAGTGACCCCCTCTGATCAATTGGCTGGCCATGTCAAGCCCTAGCACTGTATGATTGCCCCAACCCTATTGCCTTATGGCAACCCCAAGTTCCTTTTTATATATGGGCGCTAGAAGGCGGTGGCTGAGAGACTCATGTCCTGAGTATGATGTTAAACTCTATCTGATGGAGAGGTTTCAGTTTTTAGAGGTTGAGGAATGTGGGGCACCCTTCATCATCATTGCCCCCAGGTCCTACCGGAGTGGTAGTACCTTGTTAGGGTCCGATCTATGGGTTTGAATTAGAAAAAGGTATGTGTTTATAAAAAATGTTACTATCCGTTAAGATGAATTTTATTTCAAAATTTGTCGTCATTAAATGACCCACTAAGGTTGATATGCCGCTAAACAAAACAAACCAAACCCAAACCTTCTCTATTATATACCGACGTATGATGTGGGGTATATATGAGTATACAACTTACGGTAATTTTTACCTTTACTTGTCAAAATTCCTAGCATAACATTGTGCGTGCGCATTATCTGAAATGAACTTAATTGCTTTACAGAACACATTTTATGGAAAAGGTTTCTAAATTTGTGTATTTCACACGGACACTTTCAAAAATGGCTACCGGCTTGTTTCATAAGTGAAAGTACAGTTTGGCTAAACTTCTAGCATAGAATTATCTTGAAATGAACTTAATTGTTATTAAGAACACATTTTATGATATTTTTGTGTTAAAGCGTGCAGTTGTATTGTTTTCGAGAAAGTCTCTAAGATTTGTTTATTTCGCACGTAGACTTTCAAAATAGCTCCCGGTTTAGTTCAAAGTGAAAATCAAGGGAGGTTACTCTAATTGCCTTATTTGCTAGGAATTTTAACAACTAAAGGTGAATATTACCCAACTTACTTCACCAGCAGTGAACAATATGTTATGCTCGACTTAGACGGCTTTTCGCAATAGGTGGTAATAGGCCGTACAACTGCTTTTCGTGGAGTACGGCTCTATAAACTCACAAATGGTTCGTCAATGTCTAAAGTCAATATCCAGTGTTCACCAATCATAGAGAGTCATTATAATTGATGATTATTTGTAGGGAAAACTTCAGATCTATAAAAGCCCACAAGGATTTGGTATTTTAGAAGTGCTGCTATGTTCTTTGAGCCGAGCATTTTAGGGGCTATAAAGGCGGTCTGAATAGTAGTGTCCATTTTGTTTAAAAAAAAATAATGTGGAATAAATATAACATGAGTCCAAGAAAAAAATCCTGTCGTCAAATAAGTAACGTTTCTGTAACGTACCTGAAGTTGTGTCTCGACGAAAAATCCGACAATCCAAAAATTTAAAAATTCTGGCTCCTCGTGTGTGTGCTTCAAAAATGAATTACACGTTGTCAATTTCTTCTTTTTTTTCGGTTTGAAAACCTTAGTGTTTTGTTTTGTTTTGTTTTTGTTTTTCTTTCTTTTTTCTTTTGTGAAGTGTTCAAAAATCTTTCCCAATTTGTTTTTGGATAAAACTTGTGGTAAAGATTTTACCTGTTCAAATTCTGTCTGTCCTTTCAGCCTTAAGCTAAGTTAAGCGGCTCTTAGTCTGTTCTGTAAAGTGTTGCTACATACTTTGAGCCGAAAATTTCAGGTGTGTATCTGTTCTGTTGAAAACTCCCTAGACCTCGTCCCTGCTTGTTCTTACTTCTGGTTCAATGTTAAGGGAGGCTAACCCATATTTTTCATAAAGTGTGGTATCGCTAGAGGCAGTCGAAATTTTTTGAAAATGGAAAAGTATGTATTTACATAAACTTCCACCAGGCCGGGTAGCGACACAAGACCTTTTTAACGTAAAGAAATCATGCATAGACCGCGATGGATAGTGAAAAAAAGGTTGTTTCCCGTCGGGACATTGCCCTCGTTGATAGTACCTAGGTATCCGACAATAAACTTAAAGAATACACAAAAAGAGGCAAAGACAGATTACTTATGGCATCCAACAAGAAGAAGATGTAATATATGGACAAACAGAGAAAACAAAAATAGAAAGCAAAAAATGGGAAGAAAAAACAATTATATGGACGCTTCAAACGACAAATCGAAGAGGTTGCACATGAAAAGACTTGGACATGGTTAAGAAAGGGAAACCTCAAAAGAGAAACTGAATCACTAATAATTGCTGCACAAAATAATGCCATAAGGACAAACTATATCAAAGCGAAAATTGATAAGACCCAACAAAATAGTAAATGTAGACTATGTGGTAATAGAGATGAGACTGTAAACCATATACTCTGCGAATGTAGCAAACTAGCATAACGGGAGTACAAAACTAGACACGACTGGCTTGGGAAGGTTATCCACTGGGAATTGTGCAAAAAATTAAATTTTGACCATACAACAAAATGGTATATGCATAAACCAGAATCTGTTCTTGAGAACGAAACGCATAAAATTCTCTGGGACTTTGAAATATCCCAGCTAGAAGACCAGACCTAGTGTTGATTAACAAAAAAGAAAGAACTTGTCAACTGGTGGTATTCCAGTTCCAGCAGATCATAGGGTGAAGCTAAAGGAAAATGAAAAAATGGATGAATACCTGGACGTTGCCAGAGAACTGAAAAAGTTATGGAATATGAAAGTGAAAGTGATACCAATTGTAGTTGTGCACTTGGAACGGTCCCAAAAGGATTGGAAAAGGGTTTGGAAAGTCCGGAAATCAGAGGAAGGATTGAGACCATCCAGAACACTGCACTGCTGCAATCTGCCAGAATACTCAGAAGAATTCCTGGAGACCTGAGGAGACTTGCTGTCACTCAGACTCCACTGGAAGAACATCAGCTAACGCTGATGTGAAAACTCAAAAGGAGTAAATAATAATATAACGAGAAGATTGCGAACAGTATCAAATGATAATTTGAAAAGAATTAATTTTCAAAAACCACTTCCAGTTATCAAAGTTTATCTCAGCGACTGAAGTGTTTCTGAAATTGTTCCCAGCTGGTTACAATGACACTGAAATGAATTATAAGCTGGAAAAATATTCAGAGAAAGTAATAGATATTTTATAAAATAGTCTTACTAGACATTGCTCTTAAAAACTGGATTGATAAATTCAATAATCTATATAAAATGTGTGTTAAAAACGTATCGAGATTCTTTGTACTTTTTGACACACCTTGTATTCTGAAAAAAGTTAATGTTCCATTCATTCTTCATTTATGTCTTGGTAGATACATCTTTAAACTTGGTACTTTTTTGTCACACCTTGTATTCTGAAAAAAAAGTTCCATTCATTTTTCATTTTCATCTTGGTAAATACAGCTTTAAACATGGCACTTTTTTGACACACCTTGTATTCTGAAAAAAAATAACGTTCCATTCATTCCTCATTTATGTCTTGGTAAATACAGCTTTAAACTTGGTACTTTTTTGTCACACCTTGTAATTCTGAAAAAAAAAGTTCCATTCATTTTCATTTTCATCTTGGTAAATACAGCTTAAACATGGCACTTTTTTGACACACCTTGTATTCTGAAAAAAAATAACGTTCCATTTCATTCCTCATTTATGTCTTGGTAAATACAGCTTTAGACTTGGTATTTTTGACACACCTTGTATTCTGAAGAAAATTAATGAATGGAACGTTGACACACCTTGTATTAATACTCTTGTTCCTTAATCTTCCAACCGTTATCATCTTGCAACACCATTTGGGTAAAAATGAAACCGTCCAAATCGTCCAAGACGAAATAGAAAAATGTAAATATAATGAGAAAGAAAGAAAGAAAGAAAGATAATAGGGAAAGACAGAGGGGGTGAGCGCGCAGAAGCGCTAACATTAATCGCGTTTCAATCGAACATAATGAAAAGATGAGAAGAAAACAAGAGTGAAAAAATTAAATGAAGATGAAGATACTTTTTACTTATTTTGCAATAGTTCATAAGTAAACATATCAAGCGTTGTAATAATTAAATTATTTTGGCCGTGGGTGGCGACCCGTGATGCTTAAGGATGGAGTCTTGGTGGATGAGCATTCCATGACCTGCAACACTCCACTTAAACCCTTACTTAGGCTAGACGGGTGGTCGGAGTGACCCCCTCCGATCAATTGGCTGGCCATGTCAAGCCCTAGCACCTGTATGATTGCCCCAACCCTATTGCCCTTATGGAAACCCCAAGAACTTTTTATCTTATGGGCGCTAGAAGGCGGTGGCTGAGGGACTTCATGTCCTGGGTATGATGTTAAACTCTATCTGATGGAGAGGTTTCAGTTTTAGAGGTTTGAGGAACGTGGAGCACCCTTCATCATCATTGCCCCCAGGTCCTACCGGAGTGGTAGTACCTGTTAGGGTCCCATCTATGGGTTGAATAGAAAAAGGTGTGTTTATAAAAAATGTTACTATCCATTAAGAATGAATTTTATTTCAAAATTTTGTCGTCATTAAATGACCCACTAAGGTTGATATGCCGTAAAACAAAACAAACCAAACCAAACCTCTCTATTATATACCCGACGTATGATGTGGGTATATATGAGTATACAACTTACGGTAATTTTCACCTTTACTTGTCAAAATTCCTAGCATAAAATTGTGCGTGCGCATTATCTGAAATGAACTTAATTGTTATTAGAACACATTTTATGATATTTTTGTGTTAAAGCATGCAGTTTTATTGTTTTCGAAAATGTTCTAAAATTTGTGTATTTCGCACGGACACTTTCAAAATGGCTACCGTCTTGTTTCAAAGTGAAAGTCAGTTGGCTAAATTCCTAGCATAAAATTATCTGAAATGAATTAATTGTTATTAAGAATATATTTTATGATGAGAAAGTTTCTAAGATTTGTTTATTTTGCACGGAGAGTTTCAAAATAGCTCCCGGTTTAGTTCAAATGGAAAATCAAGGGAGGTTACTCTAATTGACTTATTTGCTAGGAATTTTAACAACTAAAGGTGAAAATTACTCAACTTACTTCACCAGCAGTGAAAAATATGTTATGCTCGACTTAGACGGCTTTTCGCAATAGGTGGTAATAGGCCGTACAGTTGCTTTTTATGGAATACTGCTCAATAAACTCACAAATGGTTCGTCAATGTCTAAAGTCAATATCCAGTGTTCACCAAATCATAGAGAGTCATTATAATTGATGCTTATTTGTAGGGAAAACTTCAGATCTATAAAAGCCCACAAGGATTTGGTATTTTATAGAAGTGCTGCTATGTTCTTTGAGCCGAGCATTTTAGGGGCTATAAAGGGGTCTGAATCGTAGGTCCATTTTTGTTTTAAAAAAAAGAATGTGGAAGAAATATAACATGAGTCCAAGAAAAAAAATCCTGTCGTCAAATAAGTAACGTTTGTAACGTACCTGAAGTTGTGTCTCGACGAAATCCGACATCCAAAAATTAAAAATTCTGGCTCCTCGTGTGTGTGCTTCAAAAATGAATTAAACGTTGTCAATTTCTTCTTTTTTTTCGGTTGAAAACCTTAGTGTTTTTGTTTTGTTTTGTTTTGTTTTTCTTTTTTTTTTTCTTTTGTCAGTGTTCAAAAATCTTACCCAATTTGTTTTGTTGGTAAACTTGTGGTAAATATTTTACCGTGTTCAAATCCTGTCTGTCCTTTCAGCCTTAAGCTAAGTTAAGCGGCTCTTAGTCTGTTCTGTAAAGTGTTGCTACATACTTTGAGCTGAAAATTTCAGTGTCTGTATCTGTTCTGTTGAAAACTCCCTAGACCTCCGGTCCCTGCTTGTTCTTACTTCTGGTTTCAATGTTAAGGGAGGCTAACCCATATTTTTCATAAAGTGGTGTATCACTAGAGGCAGTCAATTTGTTTGAAAATGGAAAAGTATGTATTTACATAAACTTCCACCGGGCCGGGTAGCGACACAAGTTCTTCTTAACGTAAATAACCATGCATAGACCGCGATGGATAGTGAAAAAAGTGTGTGGTTCCCGTCGACATTGCCCTCGTGTAGTACCTCAGGTATCGGACAATAAACTTAACTCTGTCCCTTTTAGATGAGAGCACAGGTGCTGTCGGGTGGATGGTTCCTGGAAACACGAAATCAATTTTAGTTACTCACAGTTTGGTTGGTTGATTGATTAGTTGGATTTTACGGCATGTCAACCCATTGGGTCATTTTATGCCGAAGACGTTTTTGTTTCATTCCGTCTTGATTTTTAAAAACTCAAATTTTTAAACATTTCTTTGAAACTCATGTTTTTATGTTTAACCCATATATTCTCACACACACACACACACACACACACACATATATATATATTATATATATATATATATATATATATATAATACCAAGCCCTTCGCAGGAGAAAGATGAGACATTTCTTAAGCGGAGTTTAACATGTTTGAATTGAGTGTTTTCCTTCTCCTAGACTGATTATCTAGCCAAGGTTAAAGAGTACAGTCTCCCCTACTATT
>CM042165.1:69171675-69184175 GCA_023376005.1 Doryteuthis pealeii
ATCGATAGATAGAAAGAAGATAGACGGATGCCAGTAAAATAGAAATACAAGGTGTATAAAAAAAAGTATCGAGATTTTTTGTACTTTTTGACACACCTCGTATTCAAAAAAACGTTCCATTCATTATTTCTTTAAGGATACAAGGTGTGTCAAAAAAGCACCTGGTTTGAAGCTGTATTTCCCAAGATAGAAATGAAGAATGAATGAAACGTTATTTTTTCAGAATACAAGGTGTGTCAAAAAGTACCGAAGATTTCGATAATTTTTGACACACCTTATATAGTGTGCGTAGGAGGGGGTAAACGATATGGTTATCTCCCTTGGCAAGTATTAAACTTATCATAATGGAGATTGTGGATTTGTCTGTCTGTAACCGAAACTATATTATTATACAAGTTACAATTCCCTTTGTTATTTACATCATATTCTCCATGATTTTATATTTATTTAAACCTCAATTATTAATAAAATTGTTTTACATCATTAAGACTGTTGAGCACATCTACATATTAATAACATACAATTGTATTTATATATTCAACAAAATAGCGGTTTATAGTGTGAATGAGAAGGCTAATTTGCATATTGATCTTAAAAATTTGATTTTAATAAATATATGCTTAATATTATTGATTCCTAATTGTTTGGTTTTATCTTATTGAATATGAGCAAAAATCTCTTCGATACATCTTAAAAGAAATTCATTAACAAGAAGAAATAACTGTAATTTTATTCTTTACTTCCTATTTTAACTAAATAGTTAAATTAGAAAAATTTACCAATGAAAGACGAGAGTAATGGAAAATGATGGAAGAGTTAGTTTCAAAGTTTTTCTATTTTTCGATTATCCCCCCCCTCTGTTCCAAATCTTTTTATCTGTATTCTTATTCAGTTTCATTACTAATTTAACATGATATTTTATTACATTAAAACTTAAATACTTGCACATATATTTGCTAGTATGAATAATGATAGCTGAACAGATTGCTACTGAGATTCACGAAATAGACTCGAACCCGATAGTTACTGATAATCAGACAGCAATAGACGTGCAGCGCACAAGAGAGAGAGAGAGAGAGAGAGAGAGAGAGAGAGAGAGAGAGAGAGAGAGAGAGAGTGAGTGAGAGAGAGAGAGACTGGCTCACGTGAGTTCACGTCGACTCTCACAATCCGTTACCTACTGTGAGTGAAATGAAACCGTGACAAAATAGCAAGGTCTGATTAAAAAAAAAAAAAAGAAACTGCTCGAATTTGCCCAAAGCGAACTTGTCTCAAGCAGCCAACCACCGACTTTGCTGATCTAACAAAAAAGATGGTAGGATACGTAAGACAAATTTAACATATTTTCTCTCCGTGTCTTCTTCGCAATTTTATTTCTATATTCGCCTCATCAGATAAACGGATAAAAACAATAAACCGATTATTAATAGTTGGAGTAACTATTGTTAAATAAGTAATATACATAATCTCTAAGAACAATAGCAACAATATATATATATATATATATATATATATATATATATATATATATATATATATATATATATATATATATATTTGTGTGTGTGTGTGTGTGTGTGTGTGTGTGTGTGTGTGTAAAAATAAAAATGGAATTGAATCCGACGGTATGTTGAAAGAATGAATAAAGGAAAGAAAGTACAGAATGGATAATAAAGGATAATTTTAATCAATATCACTTACACACGTGTTTCGGTCAGAAGTTTATCTATGTGTACATTATTCAAACTATTATTATTATTAAATAAACAAATGAAATGAAATAATAATAATAATAATAGAAAAAATGTAAAAATATTCCGTACACAAAGAAAATTCGACCAGTTCAAATAAAGATTCACTCTGATGAAGGTCGAATTTTCTTTGTGTACGGAATATTTTTTACATTTTTCTATTATTATTTCATTTCATTTGGTTATTTAATAATAATAATAGTTTGAATAATGTACACATAGATAAACTTTCAACATATATATATATATATATATATATATATATATATATATATATATATTAATAAGTCACCCACAGACACGTGTTTCGGCGTTTCACGCCTCGTCAGTGTGGCTAGACACAAAAGCTATACTTCGACTCCGACTGACTGTTTGCCAGCCTGCATTCTTATCCCCTCAGCCACTGACAGATGCTGTAGCGGTGCTGGTGTTTTTAAACTATTAAATACATACGTATATTTATATATTTTATGATCACAGAGAGATCTAGTTTGTGAGCAAACGATCATTGCTTATATGCTTAGTAGTGAAAGTTAATTTAAATCACCCCTTAGAGAGCTCATATATATATATATATATATATATATATATATATGAGAAGTAAATACACAAGCGATGTGTTTTTGATATGGTTTTTTTTAGCCGAAAAATCTAAGAAAGTCCCGTTGGTGTAGGGGTTACGGTCCTCACCTGTCAGGTTGACTGTCAGGGTTCAAGTCATGCGCGGGTCGGTCTTCCTATTTATAGCTCTGCTGAAGAGGCCTAATAGGCCGAAATGTACATTCAGAGATTGATTTTTCTCGATTTGTTTAGCCTTACATTTAAATAGGTATGCCCGCCTAATTAATTAATTATTAATTAATTAACTTTCAAAATTAGGTATGACTTTAATTAAGCACATGTTCTCCCAAATATATATATATATATATATATATATATATAATATATATATATATATATTAAGTTATAGTAAACTAGGCGGAGTGCCTTATTGTCGGTAACAGCTGGACAGTGAGGGAACGTTATTTTTTCAGAATATAAGGCGTGTCAAAAAGTACAAAATATCTCGATACTTTTTGACACACCTTTTATATATTATATATATATATATATATATATATATATATATATATATATATATATATATAAGGGATTTATTTTTTATTACTTTTACGGTTTAGCTCAGTCGATAGAGCGTTTGGCTAGGAATCCTGGTTCGATACTGGCCCTCGCCAACTCAGCGTATGAGTAGCACAGTGACCTATGCGGTAAAGTGGGGAGCTGATGGTAGATGTGGCGCCTCCCCTCAGATGCTAAAATAATTTGCTTTATATAATATATATATATATATATATATATATTAGGGATTTATTTTTAACTTTTTAAATCCCGGGCAATCCCTGGTATCTTTACTAGTGTTTAATAAAATTCACTCAGTAACTGGAGAATCGGTTAATGCTCCATTCTTTTTGGCTGTTCATACCCTTTATGACCTCGTCACACACACACACACACACAGAGACAGACAGACAGACAGACACGCGCGCGGGCGCACGCTACACACACACACACACACACACATGCACAATACACATACACGCACACGAGCACACAGACACTACGCATTACGTATACGCACACACACGCACCCCTATATACACACAGACAACACATACACATACGCACACGAACGCACATACACACACTACACATAGGCACACACACGCACACATAGATACATGAACGCTCACATACTCATTCACGCACGCACGCACGCACTCACGCATACACTACACATACACACTCACACGCACGCACACTTTAGACACATACACACACACACGCACGCACACACTCTATATATATATACATACTCACGCACTCACTCAGACACTACATATACACACAAGCACACACACTACACATACACATACACACGCACACGGATTCTCACACATACTTACTACACATACCCAAACGCACGCACGCATACACACACTATACATACACATACACGGGCACTCATTCAGACACTACATATACACACATGTATACACACTACACATACACACACACATACACACATACATTTCCAATCTAATCGATCAGGTGTTCCCGTCAACAAATTTTGATCAAACCGAAATCACGTATCAATTCTGAAACAATTTTGAGACGCAAAAGTTACAGCAGGTGTGACGTTATTGATAAAACTTTGCAAATTCAATCAGCCGCCATCTTTTTTTGTTAACTTCCTGATTACACCCCGAAGACTGGCACGCATGCGCGTCAGTCTTAATGGCGACAACGAATAAAATGGACGACCGATACTTGTACATTGACTTGTTGCTGAGAACTGAGACGATTAGATTGATATATTTTATGGTCAAATTCTGAAATATGTCCTGAATATTCTATGAATGTTCTTTTTGAACTGATAATATTAATCCGGTCTCTTAGAAGCCCGGATATAAACATATGCCTAAATGGGATTTTAATTCAGACCATGTAATATCAATTCAAAACTTTCAACGCTTAATTAGTAGACAAAACTCATGTGTTTACCGTAGCCAACAGAAAATCATCAGCATCCTACACACTCACACAACTATTTAAACACACATATACACATACGAACACACACAGACACACACACATATATATGTAACTCATGGGAAGCGTATGGTGTAATGGTTAAAGTCATGGGAAATGGACTCGTCGCCCCGAGTTCAAATCCTGGATGCGGTAATTGCATTTTCACTTAGCGCTAATACCCTTGGGAAAGATATGAATCCTACTCTCCAGCTATGTAGGGCAGACTGGGCTCTTTAACCTTGGTTAGACTACCAGTCTAGGAGAAGGAAAACTCTGAATTCAAACCTGTTGAACTCCGCTTAAGAATTGACCTTGTGTCACATCCTGCTCGTGCGGAGGGGTTGTTAAATATATATATATATATATATATATATATATATATATATATATATATATAACCCGATAGAGCTCTTTAAGAGTGATTTTAATAAACTCTCACCGCCAGCATAACGCAATGATCATCTGTTTACAGATTTGATCTCTCTGGTGATCGTAAAATATATACACAGATGTATGTATTTAAAACAGTTAAAATCAGATCCTTAAACAGCAGCTGGTAATGGCCCAGAGGTTAACGGAGCGTAAAGTCAGTCGGTGTTCGCTTCTGGTCGGAGTTAGTTGTTGTGTCTAGCCACACTGGAGAAGCGGGAAACGCCGAAACACATGTCTGTGGATAACTTGTATTCTGAAAAAAAAAGCATACCATTCATTCTTCATTTCTATCTTGGTAAATACTGCTTTAAAATTGGTACTTTTTTTACACACTTTGTATTCTGAAAAAAAATTAATGAAGGGAATGTTATTTTATCAGAATACAAGGTGTGTCAAAAAATACAAAAGATCTCGATACTTTTTTTACACATTTTATATATATATATATATATATATATATATATATACACCTTGTATTCTGAAAAAAAAATAACATTCCATACATTCTTCATTTCTATCTTGGTAAATACAGCTTTACTTTTTTTGACACACCTTGAAATTCTTTAAAAAATTAATGAATGGAATGTTATTTTTTCAGAATACAAGGTGTGTAAAAGATACAAAAAATCTCGATACTTTTTTTACACAAACACACACACACACACACACACACACACACACACACACATATATATATATATATATATATATATATATGTATGTGGTTGACATCCTTCCGCCCACTAAAGACGATGGCGTAGTGTCCACTTTCTTTTTTTATCTGCAGAATTACCCCGTCTAAGACCGGACAAAAAAGATTTTAGGGACACTAGGGAGTCAGAGAGAAAGGGAGAAAAGAGGAGAAATAGAGGAAAATTATTTAGCAAATCCCTGATGAATTTTTTTTAACCGCTAAAAATTCGTGTATTACAATATTTGTAAAGATGTAAGTAAAAGGGGTGAAATCAATCCAATTGTATGTAGAAAAATATAGAAAAACACGAAGCGTTTGCACAGGAAGAATATTTATTCTTGGTGGTAATGTCGACGTTGTAATGTTTCGGTTTTGCAACCTTCTTCACGACATGTGGATGAGAATTATTTCCCCCTCACTTTCGCCAATATACGACCAGCACTGTTTATACCCCTACAAGACGGTTCCTAATATATACACACCAGATTTCATCACGTGTCCTGAAGAAGGTAGAAAAAACCGGAACGTTATCAGAACGCTTCGTGTTTATCTACAATTTCCACACACACACACACACACATATATATATAATATATATATATATATATATATATATATATATAGTTATTTACTCAGCTTTGCTTAGATGTAGCACATGGCCAGAATTATGGGTCACCCAGTGAGAATCGAACTCACTAACAATGATCTGCGAATCTAGCTTGCTAAACATTACACCACATGATTTGCCCCAAAATATTTACCCTAGGGGTAGGATTTGACACAACGTCACAAATATGGGGCACCCAGCGAGAATCGAACTCGCTTTTCAGTAGTAACGGATCTGCGAGACTACACACGCGCGCACACACACACACATATTTGATTTGACTTTTCCCATGGAAGGCTTTTACATGTCAAATATACAGTGTAAATGGACTTTATATATATATATATATATATATATATATATATATATATATATATATATATATATAAAGTCCATTTACACTGTATATTTGACATGTAATATATATATATATATATATATATATAAAGTCCATTTACACTGTATATTTGACATGTAATATATATATATATATATATATATATATATATATATAAAGTCCATTTACACTGTATATTTGACATGTAATATATATATATATATATATATAAAGTCTATTTACACTGTATATTTGACATGTAATATATATATATATATATATATATATATATGTATATATCTTATTATAATGGAGATTGTGTGTTTTTCTGTCTGTAACCGAAACTATATTACTAATCGAGTCATAATTCACATAGTTATTTACATCACATTCTCCATGATCTTATCTTTATTCAAACCTCAATTATTAATAAAATTGTTTTACATTATTAATACTGTTGACCTTATCTACATATTATTAACATGCGATTGTATTTATATATACAAAATATAGTGGTTTGCAGTGTGAAGGGGAAGGCTAATTTACATATTGATATTAGAAATTTGATTTTAATAAATATGTGCTCAGTATAATTGATTTCTAATTGTTTGGTTTTATCTTTATGAATATGAGCAAAAACCTCTTCAATAAACCTTAAAAGAAATCCATTAACAATATTAACAGTAATTCTATTCTTTACTTCCTAATTTAACTAAATAGTTAAATTATGAAAATTTAGCAATGAAAGACGGGGGGGGGGAGAAAAAGCAAGTTTTAGTTGTTCCCCCTCTGTTTCAAATCTTTTTATCGGCATCTTATTTAGTTTCATTAACCTTTCTAATTTAATACAATATTTTATTACATTAAAACTTAAATACTTGCACCCGGAGGGTGCATATATTTGCTAGTATATATAAAGTCCATTTACACTGTATATTTGACATGTAATATATATATATATATATATATATATATATATATATATATATATATATATATATATATATATATATATATATATATATAGTCCATTTACACTGTATATTTGACATGTAAAAATAAATAAATGACATATAAATAATAATAATAATAATATATATATTATATATATATATATATATATATATATATATATATATATATATATATATATATATAAAGTCCATTTACACAGTATATTTGACATGTAAAAGCCTTCCATGGGAAAAGTCAAATCATTTGAAACCCTACATCTGCCAGTTTTCAAATAACTCACGAAACAAAAAAGTTAATCAGTGTAAAAATGCATATTAACCGGCGGGTAACTACACAGGAAATTAATTTCTTTACGCTTTTCAACACATTACCTGGCCTGCCAGCTCGGCATTGGTGTCATGAGCAAAAAAAAAAAGGGGGAGAAGTAACAAGAATAATAATAAGAAAAAAAAGCCCTAACCAAAGGCAACAAAAATACATTGTAGGTCATCTCCATGAACTTCTACACAAAACAACATGTCGTAGAATGATTGGAAAAAGAAAAAAACAGCAACAACAGGAAAATCAAAAGACAAAAGGTCTTTGTTCTTTTGAAGTTTCATTTGCCATACAGGAATTATTCTGTTAGCCCCGGTCGTGCACTCTTAGAAGAACGTTGTCAGATGAAGAAACCTTTGAAAAAATCGCTCGCAAACACAGCATTCATTTCCATCGCCTATTACTACATTAACTTGGCGGAATCATGAAATACGTGCTAAATCAAAATTCTGTTTGATAAAAGAATGGGCAGTCTATATGCTAGACCAGCGTTTCTCAACCGGGGTTACCCAGAACCCTAAGCTTCCGGAAAAGGCCCAAAGGGTTTCACAAGAACGAGATAATCTAATACTATTTTGACGTTTTATATAATTTCATATACGTAATATTACAAAACAGGCACAATATGTTCTTGGTTATTGTTTTTGAAAAAAAATCGTCCGGGTGGCCTAAAGTCGGTATCAGCCAGACAGTGTGAGAGTCTATACCCTTTTTTGTCAGATGGAGAAACCTTTGAAAAATTCGCTTGCAAACACAGCGTTAGTTTCCATCTATCTATACGTATATAAAGGGGCAGTTGTGCGTATATGTATGTCCGGAGGAAACTAAGAAAATAAACCAATTAATGACAAAGAAATTATATATACACATTCACTATCACTACATCTTGGTTTTTGAGCAAAAATAATGAAGATTTGATTCATACTCATGAAGATAATTAGAAAATAGAATTAAAATGATAACATAATTTTTTTTTAAATAGGAGACATTATTTTTTATTTTCAGTGTATCTGGATCAACACAAGCTCTTTTTTACTTAGGGATTCTAATGGGGCTTCTTGTGAAGATCCAGCTTGCAATTCAACAATAATGGATCTGCGAGACTACCTCTTCCCCCTCTTTACCCAAGCGACGCTGGGTAACCACTTCTAGTACATATATGAAGATAATTAGAAAATAGAATTTAAATGATAACATAATTTTTTTTTTTTTGGCATTAAGGATTTTAAATAGGAGACATTAATTTTTATTTTCAGAGTGTCTGGATCAAGGCAAGATTTTTTTTTACTTAGGGATTCTAATGGGGCTTCTTGTGAAGATCCAACTTGTAATTTAACAATAATGGATCTGCGAGACTACATCTTCCCCACCCCTTTACCAAAGCGACGCTGGGTAGCCACTTTTAGTATTATACTAATGTAATTCATCATCATCATGTGGTCCTAGAAGCACGGATATCCATGACAACCCCTCACTAACCGTCTCTATCATTCATTGCCCCTGTCAAGTCCTCTGTGCAGTATCCAGTATCTGCGCAGATCTGATTAATATAAGTCCTTGCTAGACGGCGTACACTAACGTTTTCATGTGCTGGCTCCCACAGGAGAACATCACTTTAGAGTTCTTGCTTGCTTCACCAGAACGTCACTTATAAGTTTAACCCTTCTTGTCGAGCATGTCTTGTTCGTCTCACTTGGATGGTTTGTGTGATAGGGGGCAAATGGCCGTACAGCTGCTGTCTTTTAGCAGGTTGCTTCTACGATTTGTTCAGGATCGCTCGCAGCATTCTTGTGTAACTTCTGCCTAGCTTATTCTTTAAGCGTTTCGTTAGGCTCCAGGTGGTGCAGCCATACAGTAGCACTGATAAAACTACAGCCTCGAAGAATAGTCGCTTTAACTTGTCGGTGAGATCGGATTTACATATATATATATATATATATTTACCGACCCCTCCGAACGAGCATGATGTGACACAAGGTCAATTTCTTAAGCGGAGTTCAACAGGTTTGAATTCAGAGTTTTCCTTCTCCTAGGCCGGTTGCCTAATCAAGGATGAGGAGCCAAGTCAACCCTACTATTTATCCATAGCTGGAGAGAGAGTATGATTCATACCTTTCCCAAGGGTATTAGCGCTAAGTGAAAATGCATTTACCACATTCAGGATTTGAACTCGGGGCGACGAGTCCATTTCCCATGTCTTTAACCATTACACAACGCGTTTTCGATTTACATATAACTGATAATCTATTTATAGCAGTCCATGCGTTCCCTATCCGTGTATTAACATCGCTTTCTGTAGAAAGAATTGCTAGATTAACCTGGTGGGATCATGAGATACGTGCTAAATCAAAATTCCGCATCATAAAAAAATGCAGTGTTTCTTAACTGGGGTTCCCCGGAACTCTAAGGGTCCGCAAAAGGTCGCTAAGGATTTCGCAAGAACAAGTGATCATCTTTTGACCTTTTATTTAATTTCATCTCTAAATATCAATACTTGCGTTCATGTCAACATGGAGAATATTCTCTCTTTTTTTGAGGGAAATAAAATTATACCATAAAATATAGACATGAAACAAATCAATACCATACAACATAATCCCCAATAATGCTAACACATTGTTAAAACCAATTACTAAAAAGTATAAATATAAATACACGATATGTATCATTCCTAAGCGTTAGGCATGGCATAACCCCAGACAGGTTGATATGACGTTAAAATCAATAAACAAACAAACAATTAATCTTCCGTCTGTTATCATCTTGCAACACCCTCTGGTATTGGGCACACCCACATTACCCATTCGTACCTGTTAAAAGGGGAGGGTGCCCCAGTGTGCCCAACATGCAAAGTACAACTTACAACCAAGCATATCCTTCTAAATTGTAATAGACTTAAACATATCCGCGCAAATTACTATCAAGCTAGAAACCTGAAAGACATCTTCAAGAATACAAACCCTGAAAACATTTTAAATTTTATTTAAAAAAGCAACTTTTTCAACAAAATATAACAGAACATAACCAATTATCTCCATAGAACCACTACCTTAAAGTCTGAAATCCAAAATAACCTTTTTGGCATTAAATGACCCACAGGGGTTGATATGCCGTTAAACAAAACTCAAACTCAAACTCTGGTTCAAAATTAGACCGTCCGAATCGATCAAGATGTTTATCTACTGTCACTTATCCGCCGAATTCTTATTTATTGTGAGTGTTGTCACCTAAGCTAAATAATGGACCATTCCGTTTTTATTAAAAAGAAAAAAGGGTATAAAATGATTATCATTTTCAAGGAGTGTTGCATATTCGTTTTGCATGGACAGACCCCATTGTTGCGAATCTTACGATTTCATTGCCTCAACATAATTGCTGGGTATGGTAGACAATAAGTAGCAAAAGTCAAAATCTTTTAATTTGAAATTATCAGTTACAAAGAAATCTGGTCGTTTTATTTCACGTATAGGGTACCGTGATTTTAATAATTGTTCAGTTTCACTAGTTGGCGGTTTATTCGCATAAACGTTCTCAGGATAAGTTGGCAAGACTAGTAAGTCAGCGATTTCATCTGATTTCGGGGTTTTACCATAGGAATCAGTGAATTTGACACATCTGATTTTTTTAATAGCACCTGTTTCAATGAACTAAATAAGATATGCTGGACTCCAAAACTGAAACTTCACCATTAGATGCAATTTAACGTCACACCAAGGACAAAAAAAATGAGAAAGCGCGAGAATCATAATGAGATGAAGAGAGTGTGAAAGAGGAAAACCGAAGTAAAATTGAGAGGGATAAGTGGGTGACTTAACGGAGAATATAAAATATCGAGTTAGTTACAACTTCTCACGTCGATAAAATAATTAACCGAATAAGTCAGAGTTGTAAAGAATATAAGAATGCTCAATACGTGGGTAGAGCAAATTTAGTAAAACTACGAACTCACGTGAAGGGACTAAACGCTGATATCGGAATACTGCGTTATTACAAATATTTTATAGACGCGGCCGTTTTCAATAACAACAAAGATAAAGGATCCGTTCAACAGGAGGGACATCCATCTGAGGAAGGGAATCTAACGATCCCGAAAATTTTAGCATAGGAACCAGTGAATTTGACACATCTGATTTTTTAATAGCTCCTGTTTCAAGGAAGTAAATGAGATATGCTGGACTTTGTTTAACATACCCGATTAAATACACGATATGTATAACTTTCTAACCACTAGGCATGACATATGTATATATATATTCATATAAGTAAGAAATATATGAGCTTATGAAAAAAGGTATTGATTATATTAACATATATATACACACACACAACCTTGAGTTTTCACTTCCGCTGTCGTTTATCGCTACAGAAAAAAAAAAAAAATTTATACACACACACACACAACCACATACCTAAAATGCACAATGCTCCCTTCAAATACACACACTAACAGCGCTACATACTCACACCTTAAAATAGAATATTTGATGTCATATTTCAAAACCGTCTCCTTTTTCAAACTTCAGAAAAAATGTTTTTAAACAGACTGAATAAGAAGGATTACCACTCACTTTTTCTCATCATTCTGTGATATATAATTTCTTATCTTATGCCCTGAAGATGATCTATTTAATAGATCGAAACACTGCAGCGTCGGCCAATAAACTCACCACTTAACCCATTTAAACCTGTGTTTTTTTCAATTTTTTGATATATTACATATATATGTATATATATATATATATATATATATATATATATATGTGTGTGGTGTGTGTGTGTGTGTGCGTGTGTGTT
>CM042165.1:69194175-69244175 GCA_023376005.1 Doryteuthis pealeii
TATGGCATTCGTCAAGTAAACCAGAGAGTGTTGCAAATTAATCGGAAGATTAAGAAACAAGAGTATATATATATATATAATTATATATATATATATATATATATATATATATTAATACTCTTATTTCTTAATCTAACAAAATATATATATATTATTATAATGGAGATTGTGTGTTTTTCTCTCTGTAACCGAAACTATATTCCTACTCAAGTCACAATTCTCTTAGTTACTGACATCACATTCTCCATGATTTTATTTTTATTTAACCTCAATTATTAATAAAATTGTCTTACATTATTAATACTGTTAACTATGTCTACATACTGACAACATGCAATTATATTTATATATAAACAAAAATACTGGTTACAGTGTGAACGGAAAGGCTAATTTGCATATTAATATTAAAAAATCGAATTTAATAAATATGTGCTTAGTATTATTGATTTCTAACTGTTTGGTTTTATTTTAATGAATATAAGCAAAAATCTCTTCAATGAATCTTAAATGAAATCCATTAACAAGATGAAATAACTGTCATTTTATTCTTTACTTGCTCTTATAACTAAATACTTAAATTAGAAAAAATAACAATGAAAGACGAGAGTGATGGAAGAGTAAGTTTCAGTTGTTCCATTTTTTATTATACTTCCTCTGTTTCAAATCTTTTATTATACCCCCTCTGTTTCAAATCTTTTTATATGTATTCTTATTTAGTTTCATTAGCCTTTCTAATTTAATACAATATTTTATTACATTAAAACTTAAATACTTGCACCCGGAGGGTGCATATATTTGCTAGTATATATAATACTCTTATTTCTTAATCTTCCAATATATATATATATATATATATATATATATATATATATAATATATATATATATATAAAGATTACGAAACAAGAGTATTAATATAGTGTACGTATATATATATATATATATGTGTGTGTGTGTATGTGTGTGTGTGTGAAGAAAGGAAGTGAATCCGACGGTATGTAGTATATTAGGAAAAATGAAAAAACACAGGTTTAAATGGATTAAGTGGTGAGTTTATTGGCCGATGCTGCAAATGCCCTGAAGATGATCTAATTAATAGATCGAAACACTGCAGCGTCAGCCAATAAACTCACCACTTAACCCATTTAATCCTGTGTTTTTTCATTTTTTCCAGTATACTATATATATATATATATATATATATATATATATATATATATATTAATACTCTTGTTTCTCAATCGTCCGACCGTTATCATTTTGCAACACCCTCTGTTTAAAAATCGTCTGAGATGAAATATAAAAATAAATCCTGATTATCATTTTTATTATAATGAAAGCAGTGAAGAAAAGGGATATGCTACAAGGAAAGAATATGATGAGGAAAAAAAGTAGGGGAAATATATTTAGAGTGATATAAAGATATATAGAGAGATGTCCATTTCCTACGACGGTAACCATTACACAACCGTCTTCATCGGGAACCCCTTACTTCTGACCTTGAGCCAATCTAAGTTGATCTTAGTGTTCGTATGTAAAACTGTTTCACTGTAGCCGAGAAATGTTAATGTTGAGTCTAACAAATCTTCAATGAAATCAGATTTAAACATCAGTTGAGAAAACTTATTTTTTTCCTTTTTCTTTTTTTCCTGTGATCATTTTAATTATTTTTTAAAAATTAGCTTTCATTTACTAAGCCTTCCTTAATCTATCATCACAATGGCCTTAGGTTGCTTCCATTACCCGCTGTTCGTAGGTAGTCAAGTTCCTGAGAATTGAGCAGACTCACCGCTGCGTAGAGCAGGTAATCTGATGTGATCAGGTGCTTTCAGCGTGATTTGAATCCTATGTTATAATTTTGATGTTATTTACTAAGCAATGGCGCACATGACATACATGTTAAGGCAGAACACATGTTTTCAGTGTGTTTAATTTCTAATTCATGACTTCGTGACGAAATAAGCTAAGCGTGGCATCTGACTAACCCCATTGTGTAACAGTTGTATAAGTTATGAACTTTTACTCAACGTAGACAGGAACATGAACTAGTCCAACGTCCGTGCTAATTACTAAGCTGATCCTTTATCATGCAAAAATCCTAAGACAGGTTAATGGAAAGAACTTATAACCTCAGACATTTTAATAACGGTTTTCTTTCTTTCTTTCTCTTTATTCAGCCCTTAGACTCTCTCTTTCTTGGCATTAAGACCCTCAGCCTTTTTTTCTTTTTCTTTCTTTTTTTTTCTTATACAGGCCTCAGACTTTCTCGTCCTTTGCACTGACCGTTGAATTTCCATCACACTTTTTTATTTCTTTCTTTCTTTCTATTAAGGTATCTGGGATTTCTTTCTTTCTTTATATCCAGTCTTCAGACTCTCTTTTTTCTTTGCGTTAAGACTCTATAACTTTCTTTCTTTCTTTCTTTCTGTCTTTCTATTAAGGTATCTGGGATTTTTCTTTCTTTCTTTTTTTCTCTCTTTATATCCAGTCCTCAGACTCTCTTTTTCTTTGGCGTTAAGACTCTATACTTTTCTTTCTTCTTTCTTTTCTTTCCTTTCTTTCTTTTTCTATCCAGTCCTCAGACTCTCTCTTTCTTTGGCGTTTAAGATTCTATTCTTTCTTTCTTTCTTTCTTTCTTTCTTTCATTCTATCCAGTCCTCAGACTCTCTCTTTCTTTGCGTTAAGACTCTATTCTTTCTTTCTTTCTTTCTTTCTTTCTTTCTTCCCAGTCCTCAGACTCTCTCTTTCTTTGCGTTAAGACTATACTTCTTTTCTTTTTCTTTCTGTCTTTCTATTAAGGTATCTGGGATTTTTCTTTCTTTCTTTCTTTTCTTTTTTTCTTTCTTTATATCCAGTCCTCAGACTCTCTCTTCTTCGTTAAGACTCTTATACTTCTTTTCTTTCTTTCTCTTTTTTCTTACTTTTTTTACTATTAAGGTCTCTGAGCTTCTTTCTTTCGTTCTTTCTTTCTCTTTATCCAGCCATTAGACACTTCACTTTCTTTCTGAATTGAAACCCCATACTTTGTCCTTTTCTTTCTTTTTCTTTCTTTCTTTCTTTCTATTAGGTTCTATGGTATATTATTTATTTAGCTTCTTTCTTTTTTATCTAGTCCTAGTAAACTCTCTGTCTCGTTCTTTTGCATTGGGAAACTAATTTTTTAATTGCTTTCTCTTTCTCCCTCCCTCAACTTCATTTTTCCTTTCTTCTTTCTTACTTTCTCCCTTTCTCTCTTTTCTATTAAGGTCTCTGGCCCTTCTTTCTTTCTTTCTTCCCTCTGTATCCAGTCTCTCAGATCACAACCATAGACCCAGTTTCTTTTGCATTGTGAGGACCCTTCGACTCTCCTTTTCACTCCTTTTCTTCTTTTTTTTTTCTTTTCTATCAAGATTATTTCATTTTCCTTTCTCTTACTTTTTTTTTTTCCTTTTTTCTTTTCTTTTCTTTTTCTTTCTTTCTATTAAAGGTTGTTGTTTATTTCCTTTCTCTTTTTTTATTTCATTCTCACTTTCTTTCCTTTCTTCTCCTTTGTTTTCTTCTTTCTTTATCTTTTCTTTCTTTCTGGTCTGGGCTTCTTTCTCTCTCCTTTTCTTCCTCTGTGTTTAAGCTCTTAGACCCCCATTTCTCTTTGGTATTGAGACCCCCCCACACTGTTTGTGCTTTCTTCTTTCATTCTGTTAGATCGGGTCATCCTATTCTCTGAGTATCTGGTCTAATTCTCCGTCCGTTCTTCTTATCTGCTCCTTTGGGAGGACTTCTTTCATCTCTGTGTTATTGTTTTTTTTTTTTTTTTTTTTGTTTTGTTTTAAATAACATTATTGCTCTAAATAATGTTGTTGATAAAAATAATGTTTTTAGGTAGTGAACGCAGAAATATTGGTATATATATCAGGATGTCTTTTATTTAGCTTCCAAGTTAAGTACCAATCACGCCAGAAAGAAAAAAGCACGAACAGCCTTCTTCGAAATCTACATAGAAAACCACTCTAAATTCTAAAGTTCCCCTTTCACTTCCACTCAAAGAAATATCTAACAGATGAAATAATAATAAGGTCAGTGAAATTCCAGAGTACTGTAAATTCAGAATTAACCAGTTATTTTAAAAAATATTATACGATTTTTGAGGCTATTTTTTAGGCTTCAAGTGAGAGCACTTTACAGAGTGGAGATCCTTGTGTTAAGCAGAGGCTTTTATCTTTAGTGAAGAATCGTAGGTAGTTGTTCGGGTGTCCCTTAGTGTTGGGTAGAAAATCTTTGATTCTTTCCTTGTGGTCCTTTAGTGTTGATTAGAAATCCTTCGAGTGGCGGCTAAGTCCTTGGTGACAGAAATACGTTTCGGTAATGCGAATACTGGCAAATGAACGGCTTTCCCAGATCGGTGATTAAAATATTAACTAACACATATTGACGCAGTTGATTGGCTAGCTTTTTAATTCTCACAGGCGCGCCCACGCCGAGTCTATAAGTTTAAGTGGTGGACCTTCAGCACGCCTTATATTATGTCAAAAATCAAACATATCTACTACAATGTAACACAAGATTCATGAAAGATATGTGAAAATTCATCTATCTTTTTCAATAAATTTATTTGGCCAGTTCTCCCAACTTTTTTTTTATTTTTCTTTACTTAAATTTTTTTCTCAGGTGTAATAAACATGCTCGATGTCGCCGAACAAAAAAATGTTATCGACGGCAGCCGAGAGCATATTCTATAAATATAATGACTGGAAATAACCCCCGATCTCGTCAGGTTGAGGAAATGTAGCTATCATCAAAGATGATAGTTACATTTATATGGTCAATATATATTTATAAATTTATGAGGTCAATACATATTTATACATTTCTATGGTCATATATATTTATACATTTATAAGTCAATATATTTTATAACATTTATAAGGCCAATAATATTTTATGCATTTCTATGGTAATATATATTTATATACATTTATAAGGTCAAAAATATATATTTATACATTTAATAAGGTTCCCCAAAATATTATAAATTTATACATTTCTATGGTCATATAATTTATACATTATAAGGTCAATATAATACTTATACATTATATGGTCATATGGATTTATACATTTATAAGGTCATATATATTTACATTTGGTATTATTATACATTTATATGGTCATAATTTTATACATTTATAATGGTAACAATATTTTATACCATTTATAAGGTCAATTATTATTTTATGCTTAAAGGTCAATATATATTTATAGGATTATAGGTTAATATATATTTATTACATTTAATAATATATGGTTTATTGCATTTTACATTTATAAACGTCAATATATTTCATCATGCATTTTTTAAAAAGTGAATATATATTTTATACATTTATATGGTCATATACATTTAATCCTTATAGGTCAATTATATATTTTATGCTTTATATGGTCATATGCATTTTATAACATTTATATGGTCACTATATATTTATGCAATTATGCATTTATAAATTTATATATTTAATGCATTTTATAAAGTCAAAATATATATCCCATACTTTATTGGTCATAACCAGTTATTCATTAATAAAGGTAATATATATGCATACATTTATAAGATCATATATATATTGCATTTACATATATTAATAAATTTATCAATATATATTTTGCAATAGGTCATAATATTTTATAATTTATATAGGTCAAATATATATTTTTTAGATTGTATAAGGCTATATATATTATATACATTTATAAGATCAATAAATATTTATACATTTATAAGGTATATATATTTATGCATTTTATATGGTCATATATATTTTTTGACAAATAACGGTAATTCTGAAATTTTTATAGCGTTTTGACCATTCATTTGACCTTACGTCTGTCCTCTGGTTAGACAGATTTTCGGTTGTTTAAGCGGGTGGTGAATTAGAATTTAGTATTTTTAGTTAGGTTTACAAGAAGGCAGACGTGTCTTCGAGATGCCTTTCTTGGGGGCATGATGGTTAACCTTATTACTAAATAAAGACGTAGAATGTGACGAGTTAAAAACTCACACGAGTTTTTGTCTGGAAGGAAAGAAGGTTGATTTATATATAAGCAAAGCAAAAGAAAGAAAGTTCTTTTACTTTGTAAGCTGAGTTTGGAATGTAAGGATTCTAAGCCGACTCTAAAATATTCCGTTCTTAAGGTGGAATACAGGTGGGCATGGGAGGATGGGGTCATAGCGTAACATGAAAAATGAAAGAAACATGTTTTAAATAAACTTGAAATAACTAATAAAAGACAAAAAATTAAAATAAGATTAGAAAAAAAAAGGACGTAAGGATGCAACTTTAAATAAAGGCGTCTGAAATATATATGCCAGACTTGAAGAGTATCCTTTTTTTTTTCTCATTTGAACTTCCTGTCGCCATGGGACAGTCTTACAACAATGTATACATTTGTAAGGGGAAAGAAAAAAAAAATTTTTTTTTTTGGAAGTAAAATTTTCTGCTATGCAATTCAAATTATTTTAAATTTACCATCTGAATGAGACTAAATTTTGAGGAGCTGTATTAAATTCAACTTAAATTTATAAAGACCAATTTTGTCGAAATAAAATTCATTATGGAAGGAATGACGGTGTTTGAGTTTTTCCTTTTTCAACAGATAAATATTGTTCTGTATATAATCTAAAAAGTTTATTATACACATTGAGCTCTCTATAGTGATTTAAAGATTCACTGTATTTATACATACTGGATCATACAATATTAATACAAGTGTTGTCTTAGATATCACATATAGAATCATCCCTTACAAACCAAACCGTTTTGGATACCTCTCTCATCTCATCTCATTCATCTCATCTCTCTCTCTCTCTCTCTCTCTCTCTCTCTCTCTCTCTCTCTCTCTCTCTCTCTCTCTCTCTTCTCTCTCGCTCTCTCTCTGTATTATATATATATATTATATATATATATATATATATATTATTATATACACTGCTAAAACTTGGTAGAGCTTTCTAAAGGGTTGAGTTAAATTAACTTTCACTGTCAGCAATATAAGCAAGGAATCATTTGCTCTCAGACTGGATGTCTCTGGTGATCGTAAAATATATAAACAAACATATGTATTTAATAGTTTGGCCGAGAGGTTAAGAAATCAGGCTAGCAAAAATTCTGTCAGAGTTCGCTCCTGGACAGAGGTAGTTGTTTTGTCTAGCCGCACTGAAGAGGTGTTAAACGCCGAAACACGTGTCTGTGGTTAACTTAATATATATATATATCTTCGTAGATTCGTGATCCGCGTGTAACTATTCGCTTATAATCGTGTACTTAGCTCTTTTTATTGAGCACTCTTACGCGTTTTTGTGCTAGAAATCCCGAAATATTTAAGTTTTTATATTTATTTATTTTCCTGGATTTTAATGATACACACACACACACACACACATACACATATATATATATATATATATATATATATATAGTCATCCACAGACACGTGTTTTGACTTATCAAGTCTCTTCAGTGTGGCTAGACATTTGTGAGCAACCTACAACCGGGATAGAAACCCTATCGACTCAGCATCTGGCGGACAGCTTAATCGCACGGCGATCGTCACCCACAGTATGCGAAGGGGATTTTAACTATTTTAATTTTATTTTAATACACACATCCGTATGTATGTAAAGGCCGCCATAGAGTGCTCCATATATGTATGTATATATATATATATATATATATGTGTGTGTGTGTGTGTGTGTGTGTGTGTCTGTGTGTGTGTGTGTGTGTCTGTGTGTGCCGTTGGTGAGTATTTCACCAATGGGATCCAAGCATTGAAACACCGATGGAAAAAGTGTGTGAATCACAAGGGGGACTTGGTTGAAAAATAAGTTTCATATGGTCACATTTCATGAGAGTATCTTTTTCATCCTATTAGCTTTTCAGCCGACCATCGTATATAAAAAAATACAATGTTTTGTTCGCAGTGCTATTTACTCGGAAAGGGTTATTTCAAAAGAATTCTTCTGCTAAATCACAGACCTTTCCCTGGTATACCTGGCTAACACGAGGCAAACAAAATAGAATGTAAAGTCTTAATACTATTGGCAAAACTCAGAAAGACTTAAGAGACACCCGTCTGCTTAAAGCTACGTCTGCCCCCCCCCCTAATAAATGAGACGACAAAAATACATCAAAGTAATACTTCGACACCCTTGAGCGAATAGACAAGAAACTGTCTGCTGAAACGTTTCCCCAGTCTCGCCTAAGGCGAAGCACTATGCACCGAGTGCCCAACACAGATGTTAAATGATACTGATGTCTTTGTCTTCGAAGAATATCTAATCGAGTCACGCACCATGTTTCTCTTGTTAGCCCACCCTTAATATGTATGTTTCAGTGTGTGTGTGTGTGTGTGTGTGTGTGTGTGTGTGTGTGTGTGTGTGTGTGTGCGTGTGTGTGGTAGAAAATAGAGGAAAATGCGGATAAAATAACACAACAACTAAATTCAAATGATACTTCGTCTCGATCTTTTGTGAAGCTATTTCGAATTTATTCTAAAGACGAAATGTTTTTTTTTTGGGTTTGTTTTGTTTTACGGCATATCAACCTCAGTGGGTCATTTAATGCCAATAAAGAAGACGAAATGGGTTCCACAGTCTACTTTTATGTTGAAAAGGTAATTTTTTTTTTGGGGGGGGGCAAAGAATAAGGGGTTGGCGTGCAGTGTGATAAGATGATAGTCAAAATGAAAGAGGGGGTGGATGTGTGAGTGAGGAGGTGAAGGAAAAAAGGGTAATGGCTTTATTTGTGGGCTATGGCACATTTTAATGGGTCATTTATTGTCGTTTAATAAAAGTTTGGGAGTGATTTTTTTTGAAGTGGGGTGGCCAGGGTTTGTTTTTTTAAGGTGTTACTGACCCCCACATTTTTTATCATCCCAACTTTATTGCCAGGGTAGGGTATTAAGTTTCTTGTTAAGACCGAAAGGATGAATATATATATATAATATATAATATATATATATATATATATAATTATATATTCAGTCATCCACCCACCCACACGTGTTTCAATAGTTACGTTTTTAACAGCTACATATTAGCCGGAAGCAAAAATCCGACAGAATATTCATCTCCTCAAACTCCTTATATCCTTACGGCTGTCAGAGACTGTCAGTCAGAGGCGAACAATTAATTGATACATACATACAGGATGTATGTTTTTACAATCACCAGAGAATTCAAGTCTGTAAACAGGCGAGTAAAGGCCTTACGCTAAACCGTGAAAGATCAACTAATGTCTCCCCTACAGTGCTCTACCAGGAAGATTTGGAGCATATATATATATATATATATATATATATATATATATATATATATGCATAGGAGACATCTCCACACTCGAGGGTAAGCTGCTTAAGTCAGTAGAACAATTCACATACCTAGGTAGTAATATCTCATCCACAGAAAGCGATGTTAATACACGAATAGGAAAGGGATGGTCGGCAACAAACAAATTATCAGTCATTTGGAAATCCGATTTCACTGACAAGTTAAAGCGACAATTCTTCCAGGCTGTGGTTATACCAGTACTGCCGTATGGCTGCACCACTTGGACTTTAACGAAGCGCCTCAAGAATAAGCTAGATGGGAGCTGCACAAGGATGCTGCGGGTGGTCATGAACAAGTCATGGAAGAAGCACCCCACAAGGAAGCAGCTGTACGGCCACCTGTCCCCCATCTCACAAACTATCCGAGTGAGACGGACAAGGCATGCAGGACACTGCTGGGGAAGCAAGGACGAGTTCCTAAGCGATTTCCTCCTGTGGAAGCTAACACATGCACATGCTAATGTGGGCCGGCCACCAAGGACCTACATTGACCAACTATGCGAGGATACAGGATGCTGTGTGGAGGACCTCTCTTGGACGATGAATGATAGAGAGGGTTGGCGAGAGATTGTCTTGCATATCCGAGCTAATTGCGCGACATGATGATATATATTTTATATATATACAATATATATATATTACAATATATATAACATATATATATATATAACAAATATATAATACATATATATATATATATATATATAATACAATATATTTATATATATATATATATATATATATATATATATATATTATATACATATATATATATTATATTTACAATATATATATATATATATTTATACAATATATATATATATATAATATATTATATATAATATATATATAATATATACCAATAATATAATACTAATATATATATATATATTAATGTACAATATATATATATACAATATATATATATATATATATTATATATAAATATAATATATATATATAATATATACATATATATATATATACAATATATATATTATATCAATATATATATATATGTATATTATATATACAATATATATATATATAAAATATACAATATATATATTATATATACAATATATATATATATAATATATACAATATATATATATATATATATACATATATATATATATATATATATACAAATATATAAGATATATTATATACATTATATATATACATTATATATATATATATAACATATATATATATATATATAATATATACATATATATATATATACAATATATATATATATACAATGTATATTATAGATATACAATATCCCTGAAGAAATTGCTACGGCAAGAAATTGCAGTTGGAATATTTATTACATTCCGCTTTAAAAAAAACGTATATTTTCTCTTTTTTATTGAGCACTTTTTTAAATCGATATATATATATATATATACATATATATATATATATATATATATATATATATATATACATACATATATACTGTATATATAAATTATATATATATATATATATATATATATACAATATATACATACATATATATGTATATATATATATACACAATATATATACATATATATTGTATATATATATATATATATATAATACATATAATACATACATATATATGTATATATATATATATATATATATATACATACATATATATTGTATATACATATATAATATATATAATATTACATACATATATATTATATTTTATATATATATAACATACATATATATTGTATATACATATATATATGTATACTTCGGCAGCATTTTTTCTTTTATACAAGTTCGGTTAAACGCGACAGACAATTCAAGTCTGAGGAGTTTTTTCATGGTCCTTTCTATTTTTCTTGCGATCTTTTTTTTCTGAACTCAAAAACATTAAGCAAACACTTATCAACAATGAATTCCCCAACCATTTTGTCGACGAACAAATCCGACAAACACTCTATAACATTAACCACAACGAAACCAATAGCAAACATAATAGCTCCTTCCAAAATATATACTATTGTAATCAAATGCATAAAAACTACAAACTAGATGAAATCATACTAAAAATTTAATTCGAAATAATGTTGCCTCCATTGATACTAACCGTAAATTAAAACTTATCATCTATTATAAAAAAATTCAAAAACGCGAACCTAGTCACTTTCAATAATTCATCTCCAAAACCACTCGTCTAAATGAGACCAATGTTGTATATGAGTTTACATGTCCTATAGGAGATTGTCTCTCCAATATCAGCAATACATATATTTGGCCATAAGCCGACCACATTATCCCGCCGTTTAACAATGCACTTATCCGACACCAGCAGCTCCATTAGTCAACACTTAAAGACACATTCATGCCCCCCTCAACCTACAGGAAATTTTTAACAGAAAAACACACTCACACTCCATAAAAAAAAAAAAAAACAAAACAAAAATTGCAAATAATGGAAGCACTCTAATTCAAATTAAAAAGAGACTACCTTAAACAAAATAAACTTTCAAACCAGTAGACACATCCTCCAATGTTTATAAACAATCCCACTCCTAACCATTCCCCCTCCCTTCCTCACAATTTCTGTACCCCCCTCAAAAAAACATTAATCCATTTTTCGTACTAACTACCACCACCACATTTTTTAAGCTACTAACTCGTTCTTCTATAAAACGAGGCACTTTGGAAAAAAAAAAAAAAAAAAAAAAAAAAAAAAAACTTAAACATCGTTTCCCCACCTGATGATGGCTGATAAACCAGCCGAAAAGCGCTAAGAATAAAAGGATTTGGTGGATTATTACAAACTTCTCCACCCAAACACAAAAAAGATCGCAAGAAAAATAGAAAGGACCATGAAAAAACTCCTCAGACTTGAATTGTCTGTCGCGTTTAACCGAACATATATATATATATTATATAATATATATATATATTATATTATATATATATAAAATATATATACATACATATATATTGTATATTACATATATTTATTTGTATATACACATATATATTGTATATATACAATATAATAATTGTATATATACAATATATATATATTATCATATATATATATATAATATATATATATATATATATAAGTATACACACAATTTTGTAATGCATCCAATAGTTGCAAAAATACTCTATAAATTCCTCTTCTTACCATTATTTCTGAATCGTCCAAAGTAAAGTTCAAGTTTTTGTTTAACACTAATGTTCTTTTTGATCTAATTAGGCAATTTGTTCTGAAATCATATTACTCCATTAGCCAAAAATTAATAGACTTCATTTTTTAAAAATCTGTGTTTCCAGTTGTCCACGACCTGTGGACATGACACAGTATGATATTTTAATTATTACAACGTTTGATATCTTTACTTAAGAGTTCTTGTGAAATATTTCAATATGTAAAAACTATAAAAATCATGATATAATTATTTCCCCTTCTTTTCTGTTTTTCAGTATATTCTATTGAAATAGATTAGCGATATCAACGCATCTTTCTATCTTTACCCTACTCTCTTTCTTTCTTTCTTTCTTTCTTTCTTTCTTTCTTTCTTTCTTTATTACTTTCTTTCTTTATTACTTTCTTTCTTACTTTCTTTTTTCTTATTATATTTTCCTGTGTAGCATGACCTTTTTCTTTTTTCTTTTCTTTCTTTCTAATGAAAACGGAATGGTCCATTATTTAGCTGAGGTGACGATATTCATGAATAAATAAGAATTCAGCAGATAAGCAAACACCAGATAATAGGGATATACGTTTTGCTTTTCTTCTTGGGACGATTTGGATGGACTCCTTTTTAACTCATAGGGTGTTGCAAGATGATAAACGGTCGTAAGATTAAGGAACAATAGTATTAATATCTTAGATGTCCTAACACTAATAAAAACTCAATTTTGTTATTTTTTAAAGTCTCAATATATTGACTTGTCTGTCACTTGTTATTCTATAAATTGAGTGAAATGGAATCGGTGGAGTCACCTATTGTCGGTATCAGCCGGAAAGCGATGGAAAAAGCGGTAATACCCTTGGGAAAGGTATGAATCCATATATTCTCCCTCCAGCTATGGGTAAAATAGTAGGGTAGATTGGACTCTTTAACCGTGGGTAGGTAACCAGTCTAGGAGAGGGAAAACTCCGAATTCAACATTCCTGAGGTCAGTCGTTGATTGGGTTTGTGGCATTCGTGCACCAATTCTTTCCTATCGACTGTGCCAAAAAGTGCGGATGGTCCAACGCAAGCCTTCACCACAATAAAACAAATCACTGAATGGGTTTTTTCATTGCATGTACCCTCATGCATCGAATCGACGAGAGAGTCCATAATAATATATATATATATATATATATATTATATATATTATTACATCGACTCCTCCATATGATTAGTATGTGACACAGTCAATTTCCAGTTACTAAACTATGGAAGGGGGAATATAGGGGGGGGAATAGATGTTCGTATCAACAAGCTCCCGCCGAGAGGGGGGGGGGGGCCAAAAAACAAGCGAATCCAGAGTCTTCCAGCAAGCCAACCTTCCCCTGGTCAACACGCTCTTCGTTTTCGTTTAGCAGCTGCAAAAATCCGTCACCGTAGTCGAATAATTTTTTATTTTAGCGAGTAACTTAAGTTAAGTGTTTCAAAATTTTCTAAATATTCTCTTCTTTACCTCCAAACTCCCGGTCGTTCGCCGCCGTCAGTCAACCTGCTACTGTACTGCAACNTTTAGACTTAAAACGCACTATTTCCGACAAAACAGTTTCTCCTTGCTTCGATATAGGTATTCGAGATATGGGCATCTCCAGTCTAAAACTTTAAGAAATCTATGAAGAATTGTGTTTAAGTGGCCTCCTTATCTCTGGAGCATTAAATCAACATTTTATAGAACAAATTTTTTATTGCATTGTCTACCTTTTGCTCGTGTTGTTTGTTTTGTTTTAAATATTCTATACAAATATATTATGCACGACACACAAAGACACGCACACCACACATCACACGCCACAGTACATCCGCGCAACACAACACACACATATAATTATATATATATATTTAATTAATCAATACCTTTTTTTCATAAGCTCAATATATTTCTTAATATATATATATATATATTCTAAGGAATAGGAGCACTCTGTGACGGCCTTTAACAGCAAAGCGATGTGTGTATTAAACAGTTTAAACCTTCCCATTCTGTAAGTGAAGACAGCCTAATGGTACGGTGCCGGAACTGACACCCAACCGATCGGATATCAAATTCCGGCTGTAGGTAGCTTACAAATTGTCTAGCCACACTGAAGGAGACTGACAAGTCGAAACACGTGTCGTGTGAGACCCTATATATATATATAATATATATTTAAGAGTACACATTGAGATCTCAAACTGCAACAGGTTTTTAAATAAACTCTGTGCGTAGGAGATTTATCTCTGGACCTTTTGATATAATATATATATTACATATAATATATATATAATATATATTATAATACTAATAAATATATATTTATTAGAGGAGAAAATAGGGTCTACCATGTTTTCGATCAAAATGAAATGTTTCTTCCGGATGCGCTACCCTACGTTACGAATGTAAGTCCTTAATTATGTAGAATTTATTAAACTAGGAATTACATCGACTTAGTTAACGGTAGGGTAGGTCCTAAGAAATCATTTCTAAGATGGATATCAGGAGCTTATATTTCTCTATTATTATATATTAGTATGTATTATCTGCTCTATTATTAATATTTATTTGATTTCACTTGGCATTAATTTTCTAAGCCAGTCCTGTTAATATCTTCTAGCGCTTATTGAGATTCATGTGTAATTCTTCTTATTGTCAAGTGTCTTTATTATATTTATTAGTCTGCAGATACTGATGTTGTCATTTGTATGTAGGACTTGATCTTGTGTATATGACGATAGAGACGGTTATGGGGGGATGTCATGGATATCCGTGCTGCTAGGACCAATATGATGATGATGTGAATTACAATTAGTAATAATACTGAAGTGGTTACCCAGCGTCGTTTGTAAAGGGGTGGGGATAGATGTAGTCTCCAGAATCCATTATTGTTAAATTAAAAGTTGGATTTCACAAAGAAGCCCCATTAAGAATCCTAAAGTAAAAAACTTGCCTGATCAGACACTCTGAATAAAATTAATGTCTCCATATTTAAAATACTAAATGGCAAAAAAAAAAAAATTAATTCCATGCTGTTATCATTTAAAATCTATTTTCCCTAATTGATCTTCCATATAAAATCAATCTCTATTTATTTTGCTCAAAAAGCAGATGTTTATTGTGATATGTATTATATTTAACGTTTGTCATTAATTGTTTTTATTCTCATAGTTTCCTCTGGACAAATGCACACAACTGCCCTTTATTATGTACTAGAATGGTTACCCACGTCGCTTTGGATAAAGAGGGGGAACAGGTAGTCTCCTGCAGATTCCATTGTAATTTTATATTACATAGTTGGGATTTCACAAGAAGTCCTCTTCTATAGTATATCTCTCTACGTAAAATTATTGGATGCTTGTGTGATTCCATATCTATTTTTTCTTTGTATTATATAAAATTAATGTCTCTATAATATATTCACTTAATCTATATATAAATTATAAATATTCTCATTGCTGTTATTCATTATAATTCTATTCTATATATCTTCTTATTGATATTATTATTCAATCTTCATATTTGTTGCTCTATATATAACTCAAGTAATGTAGTGATAGTTGAATGTTGTATTTATTTTTAATTTTCTCTGTGATAATTGGTTTTTTTCTTAGTTTCTTCTCTGTATCTATATCATTATCATCTCTTTATACTGCTCCTTTATTTATTTGTATATTGATGCATTATCGTTATTAGGGAAGTTAACTCTATTAGTATTATATACGTCTATAATCATTCAATCATGTTTCTGTGTTGTATTTGGCTTTTGTCTATCAGTTACATTAGTGTATCTATCATCATTCTATTCTATCATTATTCTCATTTCATCTATTTATATTCTTATTTATTATCATCATATTCTATTTCTTGGTTCTGTCGCTGGTATGCTTTTATGTGATGCTCATTATACTTCTCGTCTTGCTATTTCGTCTCTTATTCTGTGTCTTTAGATTCTTTCTGGTTGGCTATTCTCTATCCGTTACAGATATGTATCGTTATTGTATTTCTTTTGCTTGTTCTATTTCATATACTTTTGTATTTGTGTATTTTTATTGGTATATTATTTTTTGTTTTTTATGTTGTATAGTTATTTGTTGTTATATATTTTTATTTTATTATTTTTTTTTTTTTTTTTTGTTCATTTTAATTGGTTTATTTCTTTTGTTCCTCTCTGGTAATTTTCATATATTTTTCTGTTCTCATATCTGTCTATCTCTTTATTTTTCGTTTATTTGTTATATGTATGTGTATATATGTAATCTCTGTTTTGTTGTCTCAATGTTTCTATATTTTTCTAATATTGTTTTCTTTCTCATCTGATTCATATAAATTATGTGTTTTATTATTGATCTTTCTCATCTTATTCTGGTTCTGGTTTGATTTTACCTTGTTTATCTTTTAGTGCTATTCTTTCTCTGGTACGTATATTTTTTTTCTAATAATCTATTTATAATCTTTCAATGTATACTTTATATTTGTGCCTTTTTTTTTTTCTTTCTTGTTTGTATTATGAGTTGTTATTGATTTATGTTATTATTTATGTCGTTTTATTCATGTTTACTTATTTTTTACTCCATTTTTCTTCATTGTTATTTGTACTATCTGTTTCGGCGATATATCCCTCCTGGCCTTCTTTCAGGTATTCTTGTTCTGGACTTGAGAAAGTTCCGATTTCGAATAAGTGAAGTTTCAATGTCCGAGAAGGTCCGTTGAGTCCGACAAGAAATTACCTGAAGAAGGCAGGAGGGTATATTCGGCCGAAACGTTGTCAAATAACAATAATGATGGGGACAGTTTTTTTATAGTCGATATAACGCCTAATAATACTAAATTGTGCTGTTTGTAATATTCGTATATGAATATATAAAGACGTCAAAATAGCATTAGGTCTTATCTCGTTCTTGTGAAACCCTTTGGGACCTTTTGCGAGCCTAGGGTTCTGGGGGAACCCCGTTGAGAAACGCTGGCTAGCATATAGACTTGCCATTCTTTATCAAACAGAATTTTTGGTTTAGCACATATTTCATGATTCCGCCAGTTAATGTATATTAGGCGATGGAAATGAACGCTGTGTTTGCGAGCTGATTTTTTTCAAAGGTTTCTCATCTGACAACGTTCTTCCAAGAGTGCACGACGGGGCTTAACAACATAATTCCTGTATGGCAAATAACTTCAAAGAACATAAAACCTTTGTCTTTTCGATTTTCCTGTTGTTGCTGTTTTTTTTCTTTTTCTATCATTCTACGACATGTTGTTTTGTGTAGAAGTTCAATGGAGATGACCTACAATGTATTGGTTGCTTTCGGTTAGGCTTTTTTTTCTTCTTCTTATTCCTTGTTACTTCTCCCTTTTTTTTTTTTTTTTTTTTTTGCTCATGACAACCAATGCGAGCTGGCAGGCCAGGTAAGTGTTGAAAAGCGTAAAGAAATTAATTTTTCCTGTGTAGTTACCCGCCGTTAATATGCATTTTTTACACTGATTAACTTTTTTGTTTCAGTAGTTATTGAAACTGGGCTAGATGTAGGGTTCAATGATTTGAACTTTTCCAGGAAGCTTTTACATGTCAAATATACAGTGTAGAATGGATATATTATATATATAATATATATATATATATATATTATATATATATTGTATATATATATCATATGTATATATATATATATAGTTTATTATATATTATATATACATTGTCAAATTCATACAGTGTAAAATGGACTTTATATATACTAGCAAATATAATGCACCCTCCGGGTCAGTTATTTTAGTTAAATTTTATAATAAAAATATGATATTAAATTAGAAAGGTAATGAAACGAATAAGAGTAGATTAAAAAGATTTTGAAGCAGAGGGGGTATGATTGAAAAATAAGAACAACTTTGAAACTAAACTCTTCCATCATTTTCCGTTACTCCCGTCTTTCATTGGTAATTTCTAATTTAATTATCAATATTTTATTATAAATTTAACTAAAATACTTGCACCGGAGGGTGCATATATTTGCTAGTATATATAAAGTCCATTTACACTGTATATTTGACATGTAATATATATATATATATATATATATATAATATATATATTATATACATATGTATTATTATACATATATATATATATATATATATATATATATATATATATATATATATAAGTCCCATTTACACTGGTATATTTACATGTAAAAGCCTTCATGGGAAAAGTCAAATCATTTGAAACCCACATCTGCCAGTTCTTCAAATAACTAACGAAACAAAAGTTTAAATCAGTGTAAAAATGCATATTAACCGGCGGTAAACTACACGGAAATTAATTTCTTTACGCTTTTCAACAATTACCTGGCCTGCAGCTCGGCATTGGGTGTCATGAAGCAAAAAAAAAAAAAAAAAAAAGGGAGAGTAAGATAAGAAGAAGAGAAAAAGCCTTAAACCAAACGGCAACAAAAATACATTGTAGGTTCACTCTCCATGAACTTCACACAAAACAACATGTCGTAGAATGATTAGAAAAAAGAAAAAAACGGAGCAACAAAGGAAATCGAAAGACAAAGGTATTTTGTTTCTTTGAAGTTTCCTTTGGCCATACAGGAATTATGTGTTAAGCCCGGTCGTGCACTCTTGGAAGAACTTTTGTCAGATGAGAAACCTTTTGAAAAAATCGCTCGCAAAACACAGCGTTTCATTTCTCGCCTAATACTACATTTAACTTGGCGGAATCACTGAATATGTGCTAAACCCAAATTCTGTTTGATAAAAGAATGGGCCAGTCTATATGCTAGACCAGCGTTTCTCACGGGGTTCCCCAGAACCCCTACTTCCGCAAAAGGTCCAAAGGGTTTCACAAGAACGAGATAAGCTAATGCTATTTTGACTTTATATAAATCTTCATATCGTAATATTACAACAGGGCGACAAATTAGTATTATTAGCGTTATTCGGACTATTGTCCCATCTTCATTGTTATTTGTACAACGTTTCGGCCGATAATACCCTCCGGCCTCTCAGCGTAATTCTTGTCGGACACTCCGGAACCTTCTCGACTTGGGAACCTTCTTTTTCGAACTCGGGAACATTCTTCAAGTCGACCAAGAATACTGAAAGAAGGCCGGAGGGTAATCGGCCGAAACGTTGTAAACAAATAACATGAAAGATGGGACAATAGTCTGAATACGCTAATAATACTAATCTCAAGCCTCATCTCAAATTCAGAGAAAAGGCACTATATGTTCTTGTTAATTGTTTTTGAAAAAATATGTCCGGGTGGCCTAAAGTCGGTATCATGCCAGCAAGTGTGGAGTCTATAACCTTTTTGTCGGATGGAGAAACCTGTTGAAAAATTTCGCTTTGCAAACACAGCGTTCGTTTCCATCTATCTATACGTATATAAAGGGCAGTTGTGCGTATATGTATGTCCGGAGAAACTAGAAAAATAAACCAATTTAATGACAAGTACACTATATATATACACATTCACTATCACTACATATATACATATTATCCTACCGTATTGATGACGTCAAAACGTACATCGATCGTTTTTCTGTACGGATTCTGGATGCCCACGAGATCTATGACCGATAGGGACGATTGGCAGGAGGGTTATGGAAATCAGCTACCAGCGCGACCCGATGATGATGATTATGATGAATCGATGATGATGATGATGTATGATGATGATGATCCTAGTGTCTGGTGCAACCCAATACACCGATACTGTTTGATGTATAGCCGTAATTTACTTAAGTTACTTCCCTTAAAGATTAATGCTATCTATACATATTAAGGGTTTTGAGTGTAATGTATGTCGGAGAAACTAAGAAAATAACAATTAATCACAAGTTAATATTTTTATATTTATATCTATTTATTTCACTATCACTACATCTGGTTTTTGAGCAAATAATGAAGATTGATTTATTTCCATGAAGATAATTAGAATAGAATTTAAATGATAAAAGCAATGGATTTTTTTTTTTGGTGCATTAAAGTAGTTTTAAATAGTGACATTAATTTTTATTTTCAAAGTGTCTGGATCAACACAAGCTCTTTTTTTACGTAGGGATTCTAAATGGGGCTTCTTGTGAAGATCCAACTTGTAATTTAACAAATAATGGATCTGCGAAGACTACCTGTTCCCCTCTTTATCCAAGCGCGCTGGGTAACCACTTTAGTACATAAATAAAGGGCAGTTGTGTGCATGTATGTCCAGAGGAAACTATGAGAATAAACAATTATGACAAAGTAAATATACATACATATTCACAATAAACAGATCTGCTTTTTGAGGCACAAAATAATTAGAGATTTGATTTAATATTTGGAAGATAATTAGAAAAATAGAATTAAATGATAACAGCATGGAATTATTTTTTTTTTTTTTTTTTTGCATTTAGTATTTTAAATAGGAGCATTAATTTTTATTTCAGAGTGCTGGATCGAAGGCACAGGTTTTTTTTACTTAGGGATTCTAATGGGGCTTCTTGTGAAGATCCACTTGTATTTAACAAATAATGGATCTGCGAGACTACTCTTCCCCACCCCTTAACCAAAGCGACGCTGGGTAGCCACTTCTGTATTATACTAATGTTAATTCATATCATCATCATCATGTGGTCCTAGCAGCAACGGATATCCATGACAACCCCCCACTAACCGTCTCTAATGTTCATTGGCCCTGTGACAGTCCTTCTGCAGCATCCAGTATCTGCGCAGATCTGATTAATATAAAGTCCTTGCTGGATGGCGTCACTAGATGTTCTCATGCGCTGGATTCCACAGGAAACATGGCTTTAGAGTTTTTTGCAAAGTGCTCAATATATTAAAAACTATAGAGCAGTAATAATTAGGTCTACTAAATATTATATTAGAGAAAAAATAAAGGTCTACCATGGTTTCAAATTCAAATTGAAATGATTTCTTCAGACGCTAAACCCATACGTTAAACTAAGTCGATGTAATTCCTTAAGTTATTCTAAATTAATTAAGGAATTACATCGTAACGTAGGGTAGGATCCGGAAAGAAACGATTTTCAAATTTGATCGTAACCAGGTAGACCCTTTTTTCTCCTCTAATAATAATATTATTAGTATTATATATATATATATTATATATATATATATATATATATATATAACCAAAAGGTCCAGAGATAATCTTCCTTACGAACACAAGAGTTTTATTTAAAAAACCTGTTTGCAGTTGAGACTCATGGTGTACTTTAATATATATATATATAATATATATAGGGTCATCCACGACACGTGTTTCGACTGTCAGTCTCCTCAGTGTGGCTAGACAATTTTGTAAGCTACTCTACAGCCGGGAATTGAAATCCGATCGGTTGGGTGTCAGTCCGGCACCGTAACCATTAGGCTGTCTTACACTTACAGAATGGGAAAAGGGTTTTAAACTGTTTTAATACACACATCGCTTTGCGTGTAAAGCCGATCACAGAGTCTCCATTCCTTAGAATATATATATATAATATATAAGAAATATATGGAGCTTATGAAAAGGTATTGATTATATTAAACATATATATATATATAATATGTGTGTGTGTGTGTGCGCGGTGTGTGTTGCGTGTGTGTGTGTGTGCGTGTCTTGTGCTGTGTGCATAATATATTTGCTATAGAATTTTAAACAACAACAACACGTAGCAAAACAGGTAGACAAATTGCAATAAAAATATTGTTCTATTGTTGATAAATGTCCAGATAGGACATTAACACAATTTCCTTTTCAATAGATTTCTTAAAGTTTCATGACTGGAGAAGCATTAGAGAGTGGAGGAGAGGGAGAAACTGTTTTGTGGAAATATGGTTTAAGTCTAAATCGGCCTGTGGCGATAAACTAGTTCCCGCACATAAGAGGACAAATACATCAAATCACATTAATTCAGATTCAACTCCGTTTGTCATCTATCAATCTATCCATTAATATATACAGTTATATATACTATCAGTAATATATACATATATATATATTAATATATGTGGTGTGTGTGTGTGGTGTGTGTGTGTGTGTGTGTGTGTGTATCTTCTATATTATCAATATATATTATATGTGATACATATGTATTTCTATATATATTGGTGTAAAGTGTCCTTTGTACCTTTGTAGCGGATAGTGAAGCTGCTGTTTGTCAAAAAGGTACAAAGGTAACAAGTGTATACGGGCATGTGTTCATCAGCACCGCTCATGTATGGAAGTGAAACTGGACCTTATACTCCACCAAAGAGCGGCGCTAAATACCTTCTACTTCGCTGCTTAGCTCGTGTACTGGGCATCACTGGAGGGCAAGATCACTTAACACAGCAATCCTAGAGAGAGCTCAACTCCAGCCTGTACTCTCTCTGAGACAACGTCATTCCGATATAATCACATATGTACGTCGGATGGATGATGGACGAATCCCAAAGACATCCTGTATGGAGAGCTAACATCTGGTAAAAGACAGATTGGTCGTCCCCTACTGCGATTCAAGATGTCTGCAAAAATGATCTCAGGTGCTTTTTGGCATTGTCCCTTCCAGCTGGGAAAATTTGGCTCAGACCGCCCTCGGTGGCGGCAGAATCTCATAGAGGCCTGTACACGTCAGAATTCCTCCTGATACAACATCAAAATGAATCTTAAGAGGTCCATAAGAAAAGCAACGGCAAAAAGCATCGGGACATCATCAATCTACAGGAACAACGTGTATTCTACAAATGTAAAATCTGTGTCGAGAATGTTTCTCAACATAGGACTGTCATAGTCCCCCTCCACAGGAAAAGGCCCGGGCCCCTGCCCAAAAACCTCAAAGGGGGGGCAACACAAAACTTTTTATATAGTCTTTCGAGACTGAATGCCAATGGAAATGGTGTAAGTGTATGTGTATATGCATATGCACGTACAAATATATATATATATATTTATATATAATTATATATGTATATATATATATATATATTATTTATATATACTATATATTAATATATATTATATATATATAATATATATATATATATATGTGTTGTGTGTGTGTGGTCTTAGGGTAGCGCCTGACATAGAATCACGCCATCTGATTATGACTGTTTCTCTCCTTTGGGGGATACCAATTATAATATATATATATATATATATTATATATACTATGGCCAAACTCCTACCGAGGAGGATGCGACACCAAGATCAATTTCTTAGCAGTGTTTACAGGTTTGAATTCAGAGTTTTTCCTTCTCCATACAGAATTGCCTAACTTAGACAGAGACCCCAATCTACCCCACTATTTACCCACAGCTAGAAGGACAATAAGTTGAATTTCTAACTTTTCCAAATGTATTGACACTATGGGAAATATAAAACAAGCCCTGTCCAGGATTTGGACTCGGGTCGACGAGTCCATTTCCTACGAATGTAAGTAGTAGCATCTTCAAGACCAACTCATCACTATTGGATTTCCTTGAAAATGCTTGGTATGAAGATCGCATAGGAGAGAAACGGAGAGTAATCAGGTGTTGACTCGTGTCCACGGCTAACCTTAGTCAAATATATGTTACATACGTGTTGTGTGCTTAATTGAAGCATACCTAATTTTGAAAAATATACTAATACATTTCACAATCAGGGATTGACATTTTCTCGATTTGTTTAGCCCTTACATTGAACATATATGTCCCCCAAAATTCATTAATTATTAACTAATTAACTTTCAAATTAGGTATGACTTCAATTAATCACATATCCTATAAAATGTCGGTTAAAGCCATAAAAAATAAACAATTTGCTGTTTACTTACTCATTATGTGTATGTATATTGTATAATACAAGGTGTGTCCAAAAAATTATCGATATTCTTTTGTACTTTTGGCTCCCTTGTATTCTGAAAAAATACATTCCCATTCAATTCTTCATTTCTATCTGGTAAATACAGCTTTAAACTTGCTTACTGCTTTTGAACATGCCTTGTATTCAGAAAAAATTAATGAATGGAAGTTATTTTTCATACTTATATATATATAGTATTATATATATATATATATATTATATTATATATATGTGTGTGTGTGTGTGTGCGTGTGTGTGTGTGTGTGTGTGTGGTGTGTGGTAAATGGAATTTGGAAAGGAATCCGACAATATTGAGGAAGAATGAATAAAGAAAAGAAAGAACGAATGGATTAATAAAAGATGAATTTTATCAATATCACATTTTTTATTTTTTTTTTTTTTTTTTTTACACATGTGTTCGGTCAGTTTCATGCTCTGTGTACACGGTTCAAACTATTTTTACATTAAATAAACAAATGAAATGAAATAATAATAAAAATGTGAAAATATTCACACACACAGTGAAGATTCGACCTCATCAGAGTGAAATTTTATTTTGGAATGAAATTATATATAAATATAATGAAAAAATAGATGTGAAATTAAATCGAACAGTATGAAATTAATCATTTTGAAAAAACATATGATGTTTTGGTATATTGATTGCTGACAGGCTGTTCGACCAAATCGAAAGTTGGTCTTCATCCAAAGAGCGAACATAAGAGTAGAAAAATATCCGATTAAAAAGACTGTTTACAAAATAACGCTGAAACAACCGCGAAATTTTTGAAAAATGTATGTTCTGTTTAAAAATAAAAATAAATTTTATTTTTTAATTTTTTAAAAATCAGAAGGCATTATAGTTAATATTAAACTCCAAAAGAGTTTATTGTAAAAATTGTAATAATATATAAAATGTAAGTGGGTATCAAAATCAAGTTATAGTATATGATTTCAGCTGTTAACATATACAAGTCCACAAGTAAATTTGGGACCCTAACATCTTTCTTCAAATTACAATGTGGACTTGTAATATTGTTATTTTAACATACTGCAATGCTAAACAAACTATAAAAAACTTAATATAATAATATAATATATATATATATATATATATATATATATTTATATATTATATGAGCTTATGAAAAAGTTTATTATATTAAATAATGGTTGAACACACTTACATGAATGTCACGGGAATATCTGATATAACGTCTAGAATTATTTATTCATTTTTTGTACTATCAATCATCACCGGAAGATGAGCTAAAATGAAAAAAATGTTATATATATATATATTTATATATATAATATATATATATAATATATAGAGAGAGAGAGAGAGAGAGGAGAAGAGAGAAGGAAAGGTAATTAGTTATTACATATAATGAACAATAGAGATACTGACGCAGTTGCTCGTTAAGATCCTGAGTACTACTTACGTATAATACTAACCTGTAAATGTCTGAATTTAAAATATATATATATATATATTTATATATATATATATATATATATATATATATATACGGGAGAGAAGAGAGACGTTGTTACCTTAAATATAATGGGTATGTATGGGAAGATAATTAGAATAAATAATCATATGAAGTGGTCGGTATTTATGGATACTATGTAAATACTTTTATGGACAGACTTAACTTGCGAAGAATGCTTTTGGAATCTATCTGCTTATTTATAAGTAGACCATCAATCAGCTATTAATTTACAATCAAGTCCGGCGTGAGGAAGTGGTTTTTTTTCTCGCTTGATAAAATTCCTACTTCTCTTCCCTTCTCTCTCTCTCCTCTTTCTCTCTCTCTCTCTCTCTCTCCTCTCTCATCTCTCTCTCTCTCACGCCATACACACACACACACACACAGACACATAAGCCACATCACACACAAACATACACAAAGACACACCACATGACTCATTGAGCAAATTAGAAAATATTCCGGACGAATCCGTACCCGCAATCATGATATCTTGAATAGAAGTTTTTTTATAACGTAATGTTTTCTGCAATTTATTATCGTGATTTTTTCAGATTTCTTCTACGATAACAATTTTTATATCTCTAACTATAATGGACATTGTGTGTTTTGTCTTCAGTTATCCGAAGCAACATTACTATTCTCAGGTCACAATTCCCTTAATTATTACATCATATTCCTCCATGATTTCATTTATTTAAACCTCAATTAGTATATAAAATTGTTTTTACATTATTAATACTGTTGACCACATCTACAGGTATTGCCTCTCATCCCACCAGATAAGGTCGTGACAAGGAGCATGTATTTATATTGCATATGCGGTTCAATTTCGAGAGCCTCCGAACACCGCGAGCCGAATTGGAGTGACGCTAGTTCAGTCAAAATAAAATATGCCGTCCGATCCGTCGGCATGAGTTCTACATGTTTGCGCGCTATCGAGGATTCACTGTCGTGAGTGTATAACTAATTAAATACCTAAGTACACTGTCAAGTTTGCCATTATCAGAGGTGCGAGTTAGCACTATATATTAGGGTGTATTAAGCACATCATGTGTATTGTGAGAATATGAATCCTAATAAATAACCTTATAGGGTACAATTCATAATGCGTCTTTTGAGTACTTGGGAAAGTGATTGACCCACCACGAGGGCGGGCTTGAGTAACTCATACTAACATCAAATCAGCTAATATTCAAATGTACTTTTTCATATTTTCATATTCAGAGAGAGAGAGGTTTATATGATTGTAGAACTCGATGATGATGTAGCTTGTTTATATTTGAGCATATTTATACATGGAGCAATGAAGTAAACTCCATATGTTGATTGAGATATAAATGCGAAGACGTTATTTGTGTTTTTATTAGTTTTAGTAGCTTGAGGGTTATGAGTATATTATAAATAATATCTCTGGATATAGTAATATTTATATGACACATGAATAGAGCTATATAGATGTCCCGTAATTCAACCACGCGAAATAAATCACTATGAATGATAAATTCTCTAGATATAGCATAAAGAGGAGAATATATATGATTTATATTAGTGTTTGTTTATACTATTCATCTATCATCTAAATTCAAATTTAATATACAAATAACTATACATAGAGTATAAAATATTATAGTCTATGAATTGGATTACATTTGACGGATAAGAATTGAGTTTATAATGAGAATTCACTAGTTCTGTATAGATTCACAGTAATGCTATCTTTGTAACAGCATCTTAAATATCTCACATAAACTAATTAATCTACTAAAGTATTGAAAAACGGATATAATTTGTGCGCATGCTTTATTATTAGTTATGTGCATATGAGAGCTTATATAACCACGCTGAGAGGGTAAGCTGAGCAATTGCGAAATACATGAGAAAGACTATAATTTAGAGCAATCATATAGAGTGTCAATGATCGTAGTTAGTATCTCAATTATACATTACTAAGACAACTGAGAGAGTTCTGTGCGGGAGGAGAGGTAAATAGAAACTGTGGAGACACCCACCTATTTCTGATAACACAAATCAGAGAGTTAATTCCACGAATATTATCATACTATTAGCTCAGATCAGATTTCGACGAAGAGCGACGCCTATCATGAAAAGAGTCAAACATGCGCTCGCAGTCTATATTATCTTGAGCCATACTTGGAGTCCACTATATTATAGTGTATATATATTAAGTTACTATTATATATTAGTATATATATTTATATCAAATAATATATATACTGAATTAAAAAGGTAAGTTATCAAATTTACTCTCATCTTCTGGGCTCTTTACTTATCACAGTTTGGTTAGATAGAGATAGGCGGGAGCGGCTCATAGTATGAGAGAAGACATGAGTATTAAGATACGAACAAAAGAGAAATGAGGGGATTATAAAGTCACTAAAACAGTGAATGAGAGTAGTCAGCTGACTTATACTAGCGCGGCAACCAACCTTCGACATCCTCTAACCTTAAATTACCGCATCTTTTGATCAAATCTATACGTATCGCTTGCCAGTCTACATTATACTCTTTTCTGCGAGGGTAGTTTTGATCATGGATGTTATCACATGTTCAGATTTGATTATTGCATTCTATAGATAATGTGATTGTACGCGAGATCATCACTCGCCTACTCACTCTATCTTTATCTCTTACTATATTCTTATCTCTAGATAGTCGTATGTCATATTAGTTAAATTTATCACTTCTATTCACCTTTGCTCTCCTTTTTGTTCTATCATTATTATCTTGGTTATTATCATGACTGATAAAAAAATTTCTTTGTATTTTACCATTATCACTATTGCTCTCACTTTTATTACACCATTTACATATATGCTATTTGTATATCTCTCTGTATGAATTTTTCTTCTATCCTGCTCACCACTCCTATTGTGTATCTTTTATATTCTATATCATCTCAGTATTTCATTTGATTATTTTTACCCATCCTATCTCGACTTCTACCTCTTAAATACTATAATATCATCTATCCTATTATCTATTTATTCTAGTTTCATATGTTATTATTTCACAATCTCTCTGACTCTCATTTTTCCACACTCTCATATATATCTTATCACTTAATATAGATCTTATTTTTGTATTATTACTTATGTTATCTCTTCAATCTTCGACTCCTTTTTTCACTTTCTTCTTCCTTTATTAGAGTGTTAATTAGTTTTCTCTAAATTATATTCTCTTCCTATATCCATCCTGGATATCTACTTTATTTCTTTTATCTTTACCTTGTATTTTTTTTTGTTTTTATATTCTCTCAATTAAATGCCTTTGAGTTCTCTTTTTTGTCAAGTCGCTATCCTTGGCTCTCAGTTTTTCTTTTCTCACTTTAATCTCTCTCTTTTGATTTATAGAGTACCTATACTTCAGTTCTATCAAATTATGAAACTTTTTATTCCATGTTACATTATCTCCTCCTGTCCTTTTCCTCTTTTTCTTCTTTTTTTTTGTCTTTTGTCTTCTTTCTTGTGTATTTCTTATCATTTTCCATCCTTACTCTCCTCCTTACTCTTTTTTTCTTTTTTTTTTTCCTTTGTTTCATTATTGAAGATTTCTTGTTATTTTCCATCGCTTGCTCTCCTTTTCTATTTTGTTCTTTTATTTCTTTTTGTTTCCTTTTCCTGCTTGACTCCTTTAATTTGTTTTCTTTCTTTTGTTTTTTCTGCTTCTTTCCTTTGTTACTTTCTATGCCTTGCTCTACTTTTTTTCCTGTTTTTCTTTTTCCTTTCGTTTTTATTTATTGGGTATTTTTCCTCATTTCCATCCTTGTTATCCTATTTCTCTTTTTTCTTCTTTTGTTTTATTTCTTGAAAATGGTATTTGTTATTTTCCAATCCTTGTCTCCTTTTTTTCTCTTTGTTTCCTTTTTCTTTCTTTTTTTCATTTCTTGTGTTTTCTTCATATTTTCCATTCTTGAACTACTGTTTTTTTTTTTCTTTCTTTTGTATTTTCTTATCCTTTGCTCTCCTTTTTTCTTTTTTGGTTCTTTTCTTTTGTTTATTTCTGGAATATTTTTGTTCATTTTTCCTTTGCTTCTCCTTTCTCCTTTTTTTTTTTTCTTTGTTTTGTTTTTACTTTCTCTCTATCTTAGTATTTCTTTATCAAATTCCAACCTTGCTTTAACATTTTTCTCATTTTCTTTTCTTTCTTTAGTTTTTAATTTCTTGTGTATTTCTTTTATCATTTTCCATCTTGCTCTCCTTTCACTCTTTTTATTTTCTTTTGTTTGTTATTGAAATCTCTTTGTTATTTTCCATCCTTGCTCTTCTATTTCTCTTCTTTTCTTAAAATTGTTCTTCCCTTAATTTTCTTACTTTTCTTCAATTTTACTCTATTTTTTCTTATTCCTTTTTTTCTTTTGTGCATCTGTTTCTAAATTCCTTCACTCGAATCTCATGATAGCATCCGGTTCACGTTTCATATTGAAATGGATCAGCAAATGCCTTCAGGTGTTTTTTTCGGGCCAGGATGATAACTGAACTCGCCAATCCAAACGCGTCTTCCATGAAGGAGTGTGACACAAAGAAGACGATGCAATTCAACTGGTCTACATCATTACAATATGCTTAGACGAAACACAAGTAACTACGATCAAACATTTAAAAAAATGAATAATGGATTGGATTATTTTCCAATAATAATTAACAATCACCCAATATATATATATATATATATGTGTGTGTATGGGAGTATTTATTAATAATACGTATTGGTGCTCACATCGATACACAGTAAGCAATGGATCTGCACCAGTATCTCCATATATATATATATACATTAATTTCTTTAAGACCGATACACGTATCTCCATATATATATAATATATAATATATATATTATATATTATATATATATATATATATATATATATATTATATATATATAATATAAATCTATTAACTTCATCAATTTATTTCTTAAAAAAATGTTACCATTATAATAATAATCTATTTTAAATAATTATAACTAATAATTTTTAATTTAATATTTCTATCAATTTAATAATAAATATATTTGATAAATTATAATCTATTAATCATCATCAATTAATTTTATCAAAAAAATGTTTTACTATATATATTATATATATATTATATATATATATATATATATAATATATATATATATAATTGTATACCACTCCAGGCATCCAACCATATCAATGAAGATTAGGGAAGACAACCGAACATCAAAGCAGGTTTGACCAAAGAAGGGCAGCTGAAGTTCAAGCAGGCCGGGAAATCAACACCAACTGACCCATAAAAACACCAGCAACCACAAATAGTCAACCAGTCTAAAAATATTGTACTTAGTAAAATTGTTACTAAATTCCATTTTATTTAATGGCCCATTCTCTCGAAATATTGGAGTAAATAAAAGGAACCTAGTACATAACATCCACCTCAGTTTTATTTATTTCTCTTCCACACTTACTCATGCACTAAATCCAAAGTAGTCAAACGACTAAAAATAATTGTAAAAGAGGAGTATTCTCCAAATATGCATGAAGTAAATGGAACCTTAGTACATAACACCTATCTCGTTTTCTAATTTTTCTAACCTTACTTATACTGGAGTCTGTGGCGTATTCCATCGCGCATTATTCGAGGTCCACCCTGACTCCGGAGTGGAATACATGTTAGGGCCCCTATCTATGGGTTAAATAGAAAAATATTGGTTTTGAAAATGTGTTTAAATTGAGTATAGAAAATAATTTTTATTTACACCACAAGTATGAAATAACAAAATGTTTTTCGGTATAAAATAACCCAACAAGTTGCGATGCCGTAAAAATCCAACCAACCAAATCCAAAAAACAACCAAACGCATTACTACCATAAAAAATGGAATAATTAGATTTTTGGATAGAAGAACTTACTGAGGGAATAGCAAATTGAAACGATAGGAAAATTGTAAACACAGATGAGCATCACCTAAATCTAATTAAAAATTATCCTTTTTAAACCTTTGAAACCAGAGACACCTAGCTACATTTGAAAATAATTAATTTACTGAAGAAAAATAAATGATGGATAAGCAGAGAAACTAATAAAGAAAAGAGGGAGAAAAGTAGAAAGGTAAAAGAAATGGTTATCGAACTTAATGGACCTAAATTCCACCTTTGTATTGTCACCCACTGAAAGAAAATACCAAAAATCAGGGAATTAAGAGAATTTAATGAAATTTTGTAGTGTTGAATATATTATGAATAAGATATAATGCATCAATATTTTATCTTAAAAACTTTTTTTTCAGATCAGTTCTTTGAACCACGTATCTTTGAGCAGGTAACAGCAGATTCTCATAGATACATGGTTCAAAGGTAAACTGTGCTGAAAAAAAATGTAAAAAGTTTTTCAATAAATGGTTTATTTATATCTTTTATTCATTAATAATATCGGGAGACACTGAAAATTTCTTACAAATTCGGTTTTTTCCTGATTTTGGTAAATTTTTTTCTTTCGGCGGGGGTGACATAAAAAAGTAAGTAAAGGTAAGTCGACGGGTGCGGCCTAAAGTCGGTAGGCAAGCCAGGAGAGTCTCTTCTCCTTTTCAATAGCGCCTAGACCAAGGAGATTGCTTTTTTTAGCAACTGAGATGGAGTGCACACCTACCATCAGCTCCTTACTTTCCGCACAGATCCTGTGCTACTCATACGCTGATTGGCGGGACGCAGTATCGAACTAGGAACCTTGTGGTTTCTAGCCGAACGCTCACCGACTGAGCTAAACCGGCCTCTTTAGAGGGGTAACATACGATGATGGAATTTATGTCCGTTATGTTCGATTTAACCCAACTATCTATATTTCAATTTCCAATCAGTTCCTGTCTTCCTTTCTTTCTTGTCTCTTTCCTTTCTTATTCCACTTTATATATCCCTCCTATCAATATATCGATCTCGGTCGTTTTCATTTCTTTTCTTACTTTCTTTCTTTGTTCTTTCTTTCTTCTTACTCTATACATATCCTACGCTACTATATATCTTCTCAATCCAGTCCATTATTTCTCACTCTATACATAGGCAAATTTCTTATATCTCTCAGTCAATTCATTTCTTTCTTGCTTCTCTCTCTCTCTGTAATCTATCTATCGTTTTATATCTATCCGATCTATTCTATATGCCACCTATGCAATATATCGATCTCGGTCAGTTCCATTTTTTTCCTTCTTTCTTTCTTTTTTCTTCTTTCTTTCTTCTCTATACATATCTACCTATCTAATATATGCTATCGCCAATTTAATTGAGAATCAGTCCATTTATTTGCTTACTCTATACTGCAATTTCTATAATATCTCAGTTATTCATTTCTTTCTTTCTTTCTTTCTTTTTTCTCTCTCTCCCTCTCTCTCTCTCTCTTCTCTCTTGCTCTCTCTATCTATCTATCTATCTTATCTATCTATCTTTATATCTATCCGACTCTATTCTATATCCACCTATTCAATATATCGATCTCGGTCAGTTCACTTCTTTCTTTCTTACTTTCTTTCTTTTTTCTATCTATCTCACTCTTTACATATCTACCTATCTATATATCTATCTCAAATGGTATAGACTCATGGGTTCATTTGTTTATTCTTCTGACGATTGATCTAAAGTTGAAACTAGGGTTGAGAAAAAATAAAAATAATATTTAAAAGGGGAAAATTTATTTTATCCTGTTTCCCTTGTCTCACTTTTTTGTGTTTATTATATATAGTATAATATATAATATATATATAATATATATATATATTATAGTAGGCAATTATGCACCCCGGTGCAAGTATTTAAGTTTTAATGCTTAATAAATGTATTTATATTTAAATTAGAAAGGCCAATGAAAAAACTAAATTGAGATGCAGAATAAAAACCATTTGAAACAGGGGGTATAAATCGAAAATAGAACAACTGGAAAATTAGACTCTTCCATCACTCTCGTCTGTCATTGTTATTTTTTCTAATTTTAAGTATTTAGTAAAATAGAAGTAAAGAATAAATGACAGTTATCTTTTCTTGTAATGGATTTCATTTAAGATTCATTGAAGAGATTTTTGCTTTATATTCATTAAGACAAAACCAACAGTTAGAAATTCATAATACTAAGCACTATTATATAAATCACATTTTATAATATCCAATAGCAAATTAGCCTTCCCTTCACACTGTAAACGCACATTTTGTTGTATATATAAAATATAATTGCAGTTGTTAGATGTAAGACGATGGTCAACAGTATTAATAATGTAAACAATTTTATTAATTAATTGATGTTTAAATAGAAAATAAATTCAGGAGATATTGACGTAAATAACTGAGGAATTGTATTGATAAGTAAGTTATACGTTTCGTACGACAGAAAAACACACCAAATCTCCATTACAATAAGATATATATATATATATGAATCTAAGGTTAATATTATGATATAATATCCCGTTCATGCGTACTTGCGGTTAAAATGTTACATTTTAACCATCTGATGATTGCAAGTTAGTAATAAACTGTAGTTACGCGTATATTATAATCTTTTTTTTTTTAAATTAAATCTTTTTAATTAGAATTATATGAAAAAATTTTCAAAAACTTACGAGAATAAAAAAAGACATTTACTTAATTAGAAATAGATGCAGTGTTTTTTTATTTACAAAATATTTTTATCTTTATTTGAATAAAAGCATGTCCGTTCAAATAGTATCACGCAATTTGTAAAAAAAAAATAATAATTTTTTTAAAGTTTTTTTTTAAACAATATTGTATGCGGTAAGTAGTAGTTAACCTCCCTTTAATTATAGTTAACTTAGAGTGCTGTTTTGATGTTATGCAACTATTAAGTGACGCATGGACATATAGTATATATATATATATATATATATATATATATATATATACAATTCTCTCTCCTTTATATATATAATATATATATTATATATATATTATATAGTATATATATATATAAAGTGAGAGAGATTGTATATTTTTTGCCGTCTAAAATATATAGATGCGATAAATCGTATTGTATTATTATATATATTATATATATATATATATATATATAATGTGTGTGTGTTGTGTGTGTGTGTGTGTGTGTGTGTGTGTGTGATGGTCTGTGTATGCGTGTGTTATGTGTTTGTATAACGGAGAGCAAAACTGAGAGATTACTATTTATGGCTCTAAATATATAGATGCTATGTATACAAGCGTGTATGCCATTTAACCCGCTATTGTATATGATTCTGTTAGTTACTATATATAATATATATATATATATTCATACTTATATATTATTATATATAATGATTGTATATGATTCTCGCTTAGATATCATAACTATATATTATATATATATATATAATATATATATAATTATAAAGAAAGTATATATATATATACTATAGTGTGTGTGTGTGTGTGTAATGTGTGTGTTGGTGTGTGTGTGTGTTTTGAGTGTTGTGTGTGTTAATATATGTGTTAGGTGTTAGTGGAGTCATATGATGTGTGTATATGTTATATTTATATATAGTTGTGTGTATATATATATGCATATATATATGTGGTCTATATATAGATATATTATATATAATGTATATATGTATGTGTGATGTGTAATATATATATGTATATATATATGCTATATTATGGATATATTATATATATATATATGTGAGTATATATATATATACACGCACCACACACACACACACACACACATTAAATAATATAATATTAACATATATATATATTATATATATATATAAGGAAAGAGAAAAAGATATTATATTTTGTGTGTAGATATTAATGATGCCATGAGTACTCCAGTGTTCAAGTAGGTTTGCGTCAAAGTGCCTGCGTACGATTTCGTATGTGTGCGCGTAAAACGTGATGCGTGCGCGGAATCGAACAGTGTTTTTGCTAAGAGCAGGTCTACTAATCGTGTCAGACACTTGTGATTAAGTCGTGCGTGCTTATCCTCTTAGTTTATTTATCTCAAAGAGAAGTCCTTTTGCTTTGCTCATCCGTGTTTTCGCGAACGCCTGATTCAGTAGTCACGAATCTGCCGAGGAAGACAAAGCACTTTGGAATTGGCACAGGGCCTCTCAATTATTTGACAGACCAAAATAGTTGACGTCCACCTAGAAGCAACAAAAGAAATGAAGATTGTTCCCGAGATTGAAGTGAGCAAACCGAATACACATTGCTTGTTGCAAAACAGTTTCACCTCGTGCTCCCCATATATTTGGCTTGTGTTAAAAACTATGCTTAGTCTTAGTTAGTAAATCTATTATTAATATCTTGTTCCTTAATCCTTCCAAAACGTAATCATCTCTACACAATACAACAACATATGATATATATCTTATTATAATGGAAAGATGTGTGTTTTTTCTGCTGTAACCGAAACACTATATACTACTCAAGTAACAATTCCTTTTCACATTCTCCATGATTTTATTTCATTTAAACCTCCGAATTATTAATTAAAATTTTGTTTTTTTAGGATTAATTATTAAATACTTTGGGGGGGAAAAACGCATATCACATACTACAAATGAATTGTTATTTTTATAATTACACAATAGCGGTTTGTATGTGAATGGAAAGTTAATTTGATATGATATTAAAATTTGATTTTAATAAATATTGTTGCTTAGTATTATTGATTTCATAATTTTGGGTTTTATCGTTAATGAATTATGAGCAAAAATCCTTCAAATATCTTAAAAGAAATCCCTAACAAGAAATAACAATATTATTCTTTTACTCTATTTTTACTAACAGTTAAATTAGGAAAATTTACAATGAAAAGACGAGTAAGGAAAATGAGGAATAGTTTCAAAGTTGTTCTATTTTTCAATCTTACTCCCTCTGTTCCAAATCTTTTTATCTACATCTTATTCAGTTTTCATTAGCCTTTCTAATAATATGATATTTTTTATAATTAAAACTGAAATACTTGCACCCGGAGGCGTGCATATATTTGCTAGATATATATAATATATATATATATATATGAGGAAAAAATGGATAAAAATAGAAATGTAGATGTTCTTCGGAGCATAACACCATAAACACACTGCCGCATATATTATGTATAGATTACACTCTAACAAAACAATCACCACAGTTTGAAAACACGGTCAAACCACTCTTACTGTCAAACACTTCCTCATCTAATGCGGCTTTCGCTCTCATCACAAAAACGCTTTTTTAACGCAATAATATGACGAGTCTCAGCATAGTGCATTTATGTTCTTTTTGAGGAATATGGAATTTAAAAAATTTAAAAATAATGTAACGCCGTGTAGGTAAAGGAGTGGAACTGCGTGAGGTGATGACTGTGTGGCTCCGCTCGTAAATGGACGAGACTGATCTGTAGTTTCCACTCGCACATCGTTGTTATTTCGTGATATAAGCCGTGCTACAATACACCATTTAAATTTATAGACTAAGCAAGGTCACATGTTAAACCATCAGCCAACAATAGCCCGATACGTGGCTGGTTGTAAAGAAATGTAGATGATAAATGAATTTATCAGATATCACTTTTAATCGATTATCATTACACATGTGTTTTGGTCTGTTATCAATGTATATACGATTTTATATTATATACATTATTAAAATAATCAGATGGAGTTGGAAAATGATGATGATAATTAATAATAATAATAGGAAAAATTAAAAATATGCACAGAGAGATTTTTACGACCTCATCAGATGGATTTTTTTAATTATGTGATGTGTAAAAAAATTAAAAAAATGTTTTGCTTGAGGTGGCTACTCTATAACTACCACAGGCTCCCCTCTTTTACAATACAGGAATTACCCAAAGTGTTGTGACCCATGCACTGCATTGGTTTTAGGACGGTATCGAACCTGAAACCTTGCGAAATTCCTAGGATAATTCTAGCGTCTAGATAAATCGGCATAATCTTAAGATATACACAAGTCAATTTCCAAGCCGCCAGTAAGATGGTTTGAATTATGAATTATACCATTCCAAATAATTGATTGCCTAACCAAGGCTAAAGAACTCAGTATACCCTGCCTTTTACCATAACGGGGACAAAAAAAAATAAGGATTCATGCCTTTCTCAAGGAATTAGCAAGAAGTAAACCCCAAACAGGCTCCTTCAGGGATTGAACTTGAGTCGCCGATTCCATTTCTTATACGATGGACAACCGTTACCGCTAAGAACGCGTCTTACTGGTATTATGGTTTTCTAGATTTTCTTTCAAACTGTGTGTCACCTAATGCTAAATCCTGGTAACGTTTAAAATCGTAGGTCTTTTCATAAAAATAAAATTTCAATATAATTAACTTATTTGTCAGTAAGATTAAACTAAAATATATTCGCTCAATGCCTAACCTCGTGCTGTGGCCGGTAGTTATAATTCGTTTTTTCTTTTTTGCTTAATGGCACATCAATCATTGTGGACCATTCAGTACCAAATATTGTTAATTTTTTTGTAAATAAAGTGCAACAGTCTGCCTGGACTATTTACCCACGGATGAAGAGAATAGTTAGATTCTTAAAAACAAGCCGCATCCTGTTGGAATATTTGGCTATATAAGTGTGCTGTGGCCTTGCCATAAACTATAGAAGCAGTGGTTCAATGAGCCAATCAACACGCTCGTAATACGTGTTAGTTAACTATTTAATCGTCGATCTTGAAAGCCATTCAGTGTCTCGTATTTGACACGACGATCGCGATCAACAATCAAAGGACTTTTAACACCGATGAAAACCAAGGACCTCTGCTTAACACCAAGGATTCTCAGCTAAGACAATCAAGGATTTTGCCTAACCTAAGGAAACAAGGATTCTGCCTAACACTAAGGAACACAGGGATCTCAAAGTAAAAGCACTTCTCACCTGCAGCCTAAAAATGACACAAAAATCCTTAATATTTTCCGTGTCCATTCCTAGACGTTAACCATTACACAAACCGGTCTCCATCGGAACCCCTACTTCTGACCTTGGACCAATTTCTAAGTTCGATCTTAGTGTTTGTATGTAAATCTCTTCACTGTAGCCGGAGAAATGTTATGTTGAGTCTAACAATCTTCATGAAATCAGATTTAAACATCATTGAGAAAACTTTTTTTTCTTTTTCTTTTTTTCCGTGATATTTTAATTATTTTTAAAAATTAGCTTTCATTTACTAAGCCTTCCTTTAGGCTATCAATCACAATGGCCTTAGGTTGCTTCCATTACCCGCTGTTCGTAGTTAAGTATTCTGTGAATTGAGCAGACTCACCGCTGGTAGAGTCAGGTAATCTGATGTGATCAAGGTGCTTCAGCGTGATTTGAATCCTATGTTATAATTTTGATGTTATTTACTAAGCAAAAGCGCACATACATTACATGTTAGGAGAACACATGTTTCAGTGTGATTTAATTTCTAATTTCAGTGACTTCGTGACGAAATAACTAAGCGTGCATCTGATATCCCATTGTGTAACAGTTGTATAAGTTATGAACTTTTACTCAACGTAGACAGGAACATGAACAGTCAACGGTCCGTGCTTAATTTATACAGCTGATCCCTTTATCATTGCAAAAAAATGTCCGAAGACAGGTTTAATGAAGGAGGAGGAACTTAATAACTCAGACATTTTTAATAAACGTGTTTTTTCTTTCTTTCTCTTTATTCAGCCCTTAGACTCTCTCCTTTTCTTAGCATTAAGGTACCTCAGACTTTCTTTCTTCTTCTTTTCTTCTTCTTTTTTTTCCTTTACCACAGCCTCAGACTTCTCGTACTTTGCACTGACCTTGAATTCCATCACACTTTTCTTATTTCTTTCTTTCTTTCTATTAAGGTATTTGGGATTTCTTTCTTTCTTTCTTCTTTCTTTCTTCTTTATGTCCAGTCTTCAGACTCTCTTTTTCTTTGCGTAAGACTCTCTATTTCTTTCTTCTTTCTTTCTTTCTTTATTAAGGTATCCTGGGATTTTTTTCCTTTCTTTTTTCTCTTTTATCCAGTCTCAGACTCTCTCTTTCTTTTGCGTTAAGAACTCTATACTTTCTTCTTTCTTTCTTTCTTTCTTTCTTTCCATTCTATCCAGTCCTCAGCTCTCTCTTCTTGCGTTAGACTGCTATACTTTTTTCTTTCTTTCTTTCTTCTTTCTATCCAGTCCTAGACTCTCTCTTCTTTGCTTAAAGACTCTATACTTCTTTCTTTCTTTTTTTCTTTCTTCTTTCTTCTTTCTTCTATCCATCCTCAGACTCTCTCTTTCTTGCGTTTACACTCTATACTTTCTTTCTTTCTTTCTTCTGTCTTCTATTAAGGTATCTGGGATTTTTATTTCTTTCTTTCTTTTTCTTCTTTATATCCTCCTCAGACTCTCTCTTTCTTCGTTAAGACTCTATACTTTCTTTCTTTCCTTTCTTCCTTTTTTTTACTTTTTTACTATAAGGTCTCTGAGCTTCTTCTTCGTTCTTTCTTTCTTATCCAGACCATTAGAACACTCACTTTCTTTGAATTGAACCCCAATACGTTTCTTTTTTCTTTCTTTCTTTTCTTCTATTAAGGTCTGTGGGATTATTACTTCTTTCTTTTATCTAGTCCTAGTACTCTCTCGTTCTTTTGCATTGGGAACTAGAATTTTATTTGCTTTCTTTCTCATTTCTTTTTTCTTTCTTTCTTTCTTACATTTCTCCTCTTCTATTACAGGTTCTGGGCCTTTCTTTCTTTTCTTTCTTCCTCTGTATCAAGCTCTCAGACACCAGTTTCTTTGCATTGAGAACCCACACTTTCTTTTTTCTTCTTTCTATTAAGGTCTCTGGGTCTTCTTTTCTCTTCTTCCTCTGTGTCTAGGCTTAGACACCCAATTCTTTATATTGAGACCCACACTTTCTTTCTTTTTTCATGTTGGCTCGGGTATCTAATTCTCTGAGTATCTGGTCTATTCTCCGTTTTCTTAATCTGCTCCTTTGGGACTTCTTCATCTCTGGTGTTCATTGTTTTTTTGTTTTGTTTAAATAACATCTAATTGCTCAAATAATGTTGTTGGGCTTTTAATAATGTTTAGTAGTGACTCGCAGATATTGTATATATTCAGATGTCTTTATTTAGCTCAATTTAGTTCCTCACGCCCAGAAGAAAAAGCACGTCTGCCTCTTTCGGAAATCTACATAGAAAACACTCTAAATTCTAAGGTCCCCTTTCAACTTCCCTCAAAGAAATGTTAACCAATATGACATACATAGGTCGTGAAATTTCCAGAGTACTGTAAATTCAGAATTACCGTTATTTTTTAAATATTATTACGATTTTTTGAGGCGCATTTAAGCTTCAAAGTGGAGCACTTACAGTGGAAATACCTTGTGTTAGCCAGAGGCTAATCTTTAGTGAAGAATCGTTTGTAGTTTGTTCGGTGTCCTTAGTGTTGGGTAGAATCCTTTGATTTTCCTTGTGGTCCTTAGTGTTGATTAGAATCCTTCGAGTGGAAGCTAATACTTGTGACAGATACGTTCGTAATGGCGATACATGCAAATGAACCTTTCAGATCGGGTGATTAATAATTAACTAAAACCACGTAATTGAGCATTGATGCTAAGCTTTAAATCCACCCCAACGCCGAGTCTATAAGTTTAAGTGGTGGACTTCAGCACGGCCTTATAATATGTCAAAAATCCAACATATCTACATGTAACACAAGATTCATGAAGATTGTGAAAATATCATCTAATCTTTTCATAAATTTGCCTTCTCCATTTTTTTTTCTTTTTCTTACTTATTTTCTCAGGTGTATAACATGACTCCGATGGGGCCGACAAAATGTTATTGACGACAAGCCGAGAAGCATATTCTATAATAATAAATGACCTGGAATACCGAATCTGGTCAAGTTTGAGGATAAATGTAGCTATCATCAAAGATGATAGTTACATTTATATGGTCATAAATTTATGAGGTCAATATATATTTATTGAGTCAATATATATTATCATTCTATGGTCATATTATATTTATACATTTATAAGGCATATATATTTATGCATTTCTATGGTAATATATATTTATAATTAATATAGGTCAAATATATATTTATACATTTATAAGGTCAATATATATTTATACATTTATAAGGCCAATATATACTTATACAGTAATGGTCATATGCATTTATACATTTTATATTGGTCAACATATATTTATACATTTATAAGGTCAATTAATTTATGCATTTAAAAGGTCATATATATTTATAGATTCATAGGTCAATATATATTATAACATTATATGGTATATGCATTTATACATTTAATAAGGTCAATATATTTATGGCATTTATAAAGTAAATATCATATTTATACATTTAATATGGTCATATGCATTTATACATTATATATGGTCAATACTATTTATACATTTATATGGTCATATGCATTTATACAATATTTATATGGTCCCAATATATATTTATGCATTTAATATGTCAATATATTTTTATGCTTATAAAGTCAATATATATTTATACCATTTATATGTCATAACCATTTATACATTAATAAGGTCAATATATATCATACATTATAAGATCAATATATATTTATGCATTTATAAGGTCAATATTATATACTATTTATATGGTCAATATAATTTATGCGATTTATAGGTCAATATATATTTTAGATGTATAAGGTCTATATATATTTATACATTTTAAGATCAATAAATATTTATACATTTATAAAGGTATATAATTTATGCATTTTATGGTCATATATATTTTTGACAAATAACGTAATTCTGAATTTATAGCGTTTTGGCCATTCATTGACTTACGTCTGTCTCTGGTTAGACATTTCGGTTTGTTTAAGCGGGTGGTGAACTCATAATTGTATTTCTAGTTAGGTTAAAGAAGGCAGACGTGTTCTTCGAGATGGCCTTTTTCCTTGGGGGTATGATGGTTAACTTATTACTAAATAAAGAAGTAGAAATGTGACGAGTTAAAACTCACCACGTTTTGGTCTGGAAGGAAGAAGGTTGATTTTATAAGCAAAGCAAAGAAGTTTCTTTTACTGTAAGTCTGAGTTGGGAATTGTAAGGATTCTAACGACTTAATATTCATTCAAAAGGTGGAATACAGGTGGAATGGGAGGAGGGGTCATAGCGTTACATGAAGAAATGAAAAGAAAACATTTTTTAAATAAACTTGAATAACTAATAAAGACAAAATTAAAACAAGATAGGAAAGAAAAAATAGACGTAGGAGCACACTAATAAAGGCGTCTGAAATATATTACCAGACCTTGAAGAGTAATCCCTTTTTTCTCATTTGACTTCCTGTCGTAATAGTGACAGTCTTACATGTATACATTGTAAAGAAAATAAAAAAGAAAAAAATTTTTTTTTTTTGAGAAGTAAATTTTTCTGCCTATGCAATTCAAATTATTTTAATTTTACCATTGATGAGAACTAAATTTTTGAGGAACTGTATTAAATCAAACTTAGATTTATAAAGGCCCATTTTGGCGATAAATTTTCTTATGGAATAACGGTGTGAGTTTTTCCTTCCTTTCAAGAACAAATATTGTTCTGTATATATCCTAAAAAGTTTATTATACATTGAGCTCTCTGTAGTGATTTGTTAAAGATTCACTGTATTTATACACACTGGATCATACAATATAATACAGTGTGTTTGAAAATCACATATAGAATCATCCTTACAACCAAGTTTTGGATACCTTCATCTCATCTTCATTCTCTCTCTCTCTCTCTCTCTGCTCTCTCTTCTCTCTCTCTCTCTCTCTTCTCTCTCTCTGATATATTATAAATATATATATAATATATATATATACTACCAAAACTTGGTAGAGCTGTTCTAAGGGTTGAGTTAAATTATTCACTGTCAGCATAAGCAAGGATCATTGCTCTCAGAGGATGTTCTGGTATCGTAAAATATATAACAAACATATATATTTAATAGTTTGGCCGAGAGGTTAAGAAATCAGGCTAGCAAACATCTGTCAGAGTTCGCTTCCTGCCAGAGGCAGTTGTTTTGTCTGCCGCACTAAAGAGGTGTTAAACGCCGAAACACGTGTCTGTGGTTAACTTAATATATATATATATATATAATATTATATATATATAATATATATATATATATATCTTCGTAGATTCGTGATTCGCTTATAATTCGTGTACTTAGCTCTTTTTATTGAGCACTCTTAGCATTTTTTGTGCTAGAAATCCCGAAGTATTTAAGGTTTTTATATTTATTTTATTTCCTGGCATTTTAATGGATACACACACACAAATATATATATATATAATATAATATATATATATATATATATATATATAGTCATTTCACAGACACGTGTTTTGATTAATCAAGTCTTCTTCAGTGTGGCTAGACCTTGTGAGCAACCTACAACCGGGATAGAAACCCGTATCGACTTCAGCATCTGGCGGACACTTAATCCCACGGCGATCGTCAAAAACCACAGTATCGAAGGTGATTTTAACTATTTAATTTTATTTTAATACACACACCGTATGTATGTAAAGGCGCCAATAGAGTGCTCCATATAGTATGGCATGATGTATGTAGTATGTATATATATATATATATATATATATATATATATATGTGTGTGTGTGTGTGTGTGTGTGGTGTGTGTTGTGTCTGTGTTTGTGCCGTTGGTGAGTATTTCACAATGGGATGCCAAGCATTGAAACCGATGGAAAAAGTGTGTGAATCACAAGGGGAATTGGTTGAAAAATAAGTTTCAATATGGTCACATTCATGAGAGTATCTTTTTCATCCCTATTAGCTTTTCAGCTGACCATCAATATAAAAAATACAATGTTTTGTTCGCAGTGCTATTTACTCGGAAAGGGTAATTTCAAAAAGAATAATTCTGCTAAATCACAGACCTTTCCCAGGTATACCTGGCTAACACGAGGTAACAAATAGAATGTAAAATCTTAATACTATTGGCAAAACTCAGAAGACTTAAGAGACCCGTCTGCTTACAGCTACGTCTGCCCCCCACCCGCAAAGGTCCTAATTCGGCCTGTGGCGACTAGTTCCACATTCAAGCGGAGAATTAATACATCAAATTCACGATCTATTCAGATATCACTCCGTTTGTCATCTACCATTTCATTAATATATTACAGTATAATACTTATCAAGTATATTAATATAATAATATATATATATGTGTGTTGGTGTGTGTGTTGCTTGTGTGTGTGTGGTGTGTGTGTATCTATTATTCAGTACTCAACTATATATATATGTATATACATATTTGTATTTCTTACATATATTGGTGGTAAGGTACCTTTGTACTTTGTACGGATGTGAGCTTGCTGTTGGTCAAAGGGGACAAAGGTTGACAAGTGTTTAGGGCATGGTCTTGTCATCAGCCCCTCATGTATGAAGTGAAACATGGACCTTATACTCCACCAAGAGCGGCGGCTATAAATACCTTCATACCTGCGCTGCCTTGACGTTGTACTGGGCATCACCTGGAGGGACCAGGATTCACTAACACAGCAATCCTAGAAGAGCAACTCCCCAGCCTGTACTCTCTTACTGAGACAACGTCATCTCCGATGATTAATCACATATGTACGTCGGCATGGATGATGGACGATCACGAAGACATCCTGATGGAGACTAACATCTGGTAAAGACAAATTGGTCGTCCCCTACTGCGCGATTCAAGGATGTCTGCAAAATGATCTCAGGTGCTTTGGCATTTGTCCCTTCCAAGCTGGGAAATCTGGACTCAAGAACCGCCCTCTTAGGTGGCGGAGAATCTCCATAGAGGCTGACACGTCAGAATTCACCCTGATACAACATCATGATCTAAGAGGTCATAAGAAAGCAACGGCAACCAACAGCATTCGGGAACATCATCATCTACAGAACAACCTACAATGGGTAAAATCTTGTGGTCGAGAATGTTTCTCAAACATAGGACTCATAGTCCAGGGGCGCTTGCACGTCAGGGCACACAAAAACTTTTCATCTAGTCTTTCGCAGACGGAATTGCCAATGGAATGGTTGTAGTGTATGTGTATATTTTATTTTTTTTTTTTGCATAATGCACGTACAAATATATATATATATTTTATATATATATTATGTATATTATATAATACTATCATTATAATATATATTATATATTATTATCTCTATATTATATATATATTATATATATATATTATATTGTGTGTGTTGTGTGTCTTAGGTGCGCTGACTAGAATCAACGCCACTTGATTACTGACTGTTTCTGTCCTTTGAACCAGTAAATATATATATATATATATATATATATATATATGCCAATCTTACGCACGAGGAGGATGCGACACCCAAGATCAATTCTTAAGCAGTGTTTCACAAGGTGAATTCAGAGTTTCTTCTCCATACACGATTGCCTAACTTAGACGAAGACCCCATCACCCCACTATTTACCCCAGCTAGAAGGCCAAATAGTTGCAATTCTACTTTTCCCAATGGTCATATGGGACACATGGAGAAATATAAACAGCTTGTCGATTAACTCGGTCCGACGAGTCCATTATTTCCCTACAATGTAACAGTATACATATCGCCACTCATCCTATGATTTCCTTGAATGCTTGGTCTGAAGGATCGCATAGGAGAGAAACGGGAGTAATAGTGTTGGCTCAGGTGTCCACGCTACCTTAAGTAATATATGTACAACGTGTATGTGTGCTAATTGAAGCTACCTAATTTTTGATATCTAATACATTTCACAAATCAGGATTGACATTCTCTCGATTGTTTTAGCCTTTACATTTTGAACATAATGTCCCCCTTAAAATTCATTAATTATTAACTAATAACTTTCAAAAATTAGGTATGACTTAATTCATCCATTATCCTATAAAAATTGTGCTTAAAGCCATATAAAAAAAACACATTTGCTGGTTTACTTAACCTCATATGTGTACTGATATATATGTATATACAAGGTGTGTCAAAAATTATCGAATTATTCTTGTCTTTTTGATCCCATTGTATTCTGAAAAAATAACATCCATTCATCTCATTTCTATTCTTGGTAAAAATTCAGCTGTAAACTTGTACTCTTTTTGACATGCCTTGTATTTCAGAAAAATTAAGGAATGAAAGTTATTTTTTCACTTTATATTTATACTTATATATTATATATATATGTATATATATATGTGGTGTGGTGTGGTGCGTCGTGTGATGTGTTGTGTGTGTGGTTGTGTGTGTAAAAATGGAATTGAAGAATCCGACAATATGCAGGAAGAATGAATAAAGAAAGAAGAACAGAATGGAGAATTAAAGATGGAATTTTTATCAATCAATCACTTCACACATGCTGTTCGGTCGTTCTCCTGTGTACACGGTTCAAACTATTATTATCATTAAATAAAACACATGAAAATGAAATAATAATAGAAAAATGTGAAAAATATCACACAACAGGTGAAAGATTCGACCTTCATCAGAGTGAATTTATTTTGATGCAATATATATATATAATATAGGTGAAAACATTAATGGAAATTAAGCGACAGTTATAAATTTAACATTTTGAAAACATATGATGTTCTGTTATGTGATTGCTGACAGGCCTGTTTCGAACAAATCGATAAGTCGGTCTCATCAAATGAGCGACATAGACGAGTAGAAAAATATCCGTAAAAAAAGACTGTTTTAACAAAATGAACGCTAAATCAAACGCTGAATTCTTTTGAAAATGCTGTTCCTGTTTTAAAATAAAAATAAATTTTATTCTTTAATTTATTTAAAAATCAGACAGCATTATAGTTCATATTAAAACTCAAAAGAAGTTTATGTAAAAATTGTAAAATATATAAAAATGTAAGTGTGGTTCAAAATAGTATAGCTATATATTTCAGCTGTTAACAATATACAAGTCCAACAAGTAAATTTTGGAACCCTAACTGCTTTCTTAAATTACAATTGTGGACTTTGTCATATTGTTTATTTTACACAATACATGCCACATGCTTCAAACAAACTTATAAAAAAACTTATCATCATATATTATATATATATATATATTATTTATATATAATATAGTATATATATCATGACGCTATGAAAAAAAGGTTTGATATATTAAACTAATGGTTGAACACACTTACAACATAATGTCCACGGGATATCTTGATATAAACGTCTAGACATTATTTTTATTCATTTTTTGTAACTATCAATCCATCACCGTAGATGAGCTAAAATGAAAAAATGATATATATAATATATAATATTATATATATATATATATATATATATAAGAGAGTCAGAGAAGAGAGAAGAGGAGAGAGAGAAAAGTAATTAGTTTAATATAAATGAACAAATAAAGAGATACTGACGCAGTCTGCGTCGTTAAGATCTGAGTACTACTACGTATAATTATAACCGTCAATGTCGAAATAATATAATAATATATACATATATATTATATATATATATATATAATATATACGGAGAGAGAGAGACGTTGTTACTTAAATATAATGGTATGTATGAAAGATAATTAGAATAAAATAATCATATGAAGTGGTCGGTATTTATGGATACGTATGTTAATACTTTTATGACAGACTTAACTTGCGAAAGAAATGCTTTGATCTATCTGCTTATTTATAAGTAGACCAGTCCAATCAGGTCTATTAATTTTACAATCAAGTCCGGCGTGAGGAAGTGGTTTTTTTTCTCGCCTTGATAAAATCCTACTTCTCTCCCTCTCTCTCTCTCTCTCTTTCTCTCTCTCTCTCTCTCTCTCTCTCTCTCTCTCTCTCTCTCACGCACACACACACACACACACACAGACACATAGACCACACACCAAACTACACAAAGACACACACATCGACTCATTGAGCCAAATTAGAAATTCCGGACGAATCCGTACCCCGCACATCAGTATCTTGAATTAGAAAGTTTTTTTTTAACTGTAATGGTATTTCTTGCAATTTATTACGTGATTTTTTCAGACAATTTCTTCTACGATAACAATTTTATATCTTCTTATACTAATGGACATGTGTGTTTGTCTGTCAGTATCCAAGCTACATTACTACTCAAGTCACAATTCCCTTAATATACATCATATTCTCCATGATTTCATTTTATTTAAACCTCAATTAGTAATAAAATGTTTTACATTATTAATACTGTTGACCAATCTACAGGTATTTTGCCCTCTCATCCACTTATAACGTGACACAAGGACATTTTTATGTGGGCCCACCCACAAGCCGAAGCTCATGGGGGTAGGTGGAAAAATTGCGTCGATCCCGTCGCATTCCCTTTCAAGTGGGCGCCTCAGGCACTGGACAATAAACCCAGTCCTGCTCCTTTAAATCAAGGGGGCAGATATTGCCTGGGGGGATAGCCCCTGGATCGACGCTATTAACTATGTAAAGATCCAGGGCCGAAGCCACCTGGACGCCCACCACGAGGGGCGGCTATTACATACTACCATCATGCAATTATATTTGCATATTCAACAAAGTAACGGTTTATAATGTGAACGGGAAGGCTAATTTGCATATTGATATAAAAAAATGTTATTTTTGAATAAATATGTTTGTAGTATTATTGATTTCTAATTTTTGGTTTTATTTTAATGAATAAGAGCAAAATCTCGGAATAAATCTTAAGAAATCTATTAACCTCAAGAAATAACTGGAATTTTATTTTTTACTTCCTATTTTAACTAAATAGTTAATTCAGGAAATTTAGCAATGAAAGACGGGAGTGATGGAAAGAGTAAGTCTGTTGTTCTATTTTTCGATTATACCCCCATCTGTTGTTTCAAACCTCTTTATGTGCATTCTTATTTAGTTTCATTGGCCTTTATAATTTAATATTCTATTTTCATTACATAAACTTAAATACTTGCATATAGAGGTGCATATATTTGTTAGTATTGGAAGTAAATTTGGATAATCGAAGTAAATTGAGAAATCCACCTAATTTAAAGTCACTAATAAGATAGAATTAATTATTTGTACGAAAAAATACGGACCCACATACATCAAACTGTCCTTGAATCTTTGCCAACTATAACTATATATATATATATATATATATATATATTATATATATATATATATATATATATAATATATGGATTAAAAAGATAAGTTTT
>CM042165.1:69249175-69254175 GCA_023376005.1 Doryteuthis pealeii
AAAAATAAGGATTCATGCCTTTCTCAAGGGAATTAGCAAGAAGTAAACCCCAAACAGCCTCCTTCAGGATTGAACTTGAGTCGCCGATTCCATTTCTTACGATGACAACCGTTACGCTAAGCGCGTCTTACTGTGGTATTAATGGTTTTCTAGATTTTCTTTCAAACTGTGTGTCACCTTAACATGGCTAAATCCTGGTACACGTTTAAAATCGTAGGTCTTTTCATAAAAATAGAAATCAATAAATTAACTAATTTGTCAGTAAGATTAACTAAATAAATATTCGCTCAATGCGTAACCTCGTGCCTGTGGCCGTGTAGTTAATCGGTTTGTTCTTTATTTTTGTTAATGGCACATCAATCATTGTGGACCATTCAGTACCAAATATTGTTTAATTTTTTTTGTAAATAAAGTGCACAGTCTGCCTGACTATTTACCCACGGATGGAAAGAGAATAGTTAGATTCTTACCAAACAGCCGCATCCTGTTGGAATATTTGGCTATATAAGGTGTGCTGTGGCCTGCCACTTAAACTTATGGAAGCGTGGATTCAATGAGCCAATCAACACGCTCGTATACGTGGTTAGTTAACTATTTAATCGTCGATCTTGAAAGCCATTCAGTTGCTCGTATTTGACACGGACGATCGGATCAACAATCAAGGACTGTTTAACACCGATGAACAACCAAGGACTCTGCTTAACACAAGGATTCTTCACTAAGGAACAATCAAGGATTTTGCCTAACACTAAGGAACACAAGGATTCTGCCTAACACTAAGGAACACAGGGGATCTCCACAGTAAAGCGCTCTCACCTGCAGCCTAAAAATGACCACAAAAATCTTAATATTTTCCGTGTCCATTTCCTAGGACGTTAACCATTACACAACCGTCTCCATCGGGAACCCCTTACTTCTGACCTTGGACCAATCTAAGTTGATCTTAGTGTTTGTATGTAAATCTCTTTCACTGTAGCCGAGAAATGTTAATGTTGAGTCTAACAAATCTTCAATGAAATCAGATTTAAACATCAGTTGAGAAAACTTTTTTTTTTCCTTTTTCTTTTTTTCCTGTGATCATTTTAATTATTTTTTTAAAAATTAGCTTTCATTTACTAAGCCTTCCTTAGTCTATCATCACAATGGCCTTAGGTTGCTTCCATTACCCGCTGTTCGTAGGTAGTCAAGTTCCTGTGAATTGAGCAGACTCACCGCTGCGTAGAGCAGGTAATCTGATGTGATCAGGTGCTTTCAGCGTGATTTGAATCCTATGTTATAATTTTGATGTTATTTACTAAGCAAAAGCGCACATGACATACATGTTAAGGCAGAACACATGTTTTCAGTGTGTTTAATTTCTAATTCATGACTTCGTGACGAAATAAGCTAAGCGTGGCATCTGACTAATCCCATTGTGTAACAGTTGTATAAGTTATGAACTTTTACTCAACGTAGACAGGAACATGAACTAGTCCAACGTCCGTGCTAATTACTAAGCTGATCCTTTATCATGCAAAAATCCGAAGACAGGTTAATGGAAAGAACTTATAACCTCAGACATTTTAATAACGGTTTTCTTTCTTTCTTTCTCTTTATTCAGCCCTTAGACTCTCTCTTTCTTAGCATTAAGACCTCAGACTTTCTTTCTTTCTTTTTCTTTCTTCTTTTTTTCTTTACACAGGCCTCAGACTTTCTCGTACTTTGCACTGACCGTTGAATTTCCATCACACTTTCTTTATTTTTCTTTCTTTCTATTAAGGTATCTGGGATTTTTCTTTCTTTCTTTCTTTCTTCTTTCTTCTTTATGTCCAGTCTTCAGACTCTCTTTTTCTTTGCGTTAAGACTCATACTTCTTTCTTTCTTTCTTTCTTTCTTTTATTAAGGTATCTGGGATTTTTCTTTCTTTCTTTTTTTCTCTCTTTATATCCAGTCCTCAGACTCTCTCTTTCTTTGCGTTAAGACTCTATACTTTCTTTCTTTCTTTCTTTCTTTCTTTCTTTCATTCTATCCAGTCCTCAGACTCTCTCTTTCTTTGCGTTAAGACTCTATACTTTCTTTCTTTCTTTCTTTCTTTCTTTCTATCCAGTCCTCAGACTCTCTCTTTCTTTGCGTTTAAGACTCTATACTTTCTTTCTTTCTTTTTTTTTTTCTTTCTTTCTTTCTTTCATTCTATCAGTCCTCAGACTCTCTCTTTCTTGCGTTAAACTCTATACTTCTTTCTTTCTTTCTTCTGTCTTCTATTAAGGTATCTGGGATTTTTCTTTCTTTCTTTCTTTTTTCTTTCTTTATATCCAGTCCTCAGACTCTCTTTCTTTGCGTTAAGACTCTATACTTTCTTTCTTCTTTCTTTCTTTTCTTTCTTACTTTTTTACTATTAAGGTCTCTGAGCTTCTTCTTTCGTTCTTTCTTTCTCTTTATCCAGCCATTAGACACTCACTTTCTTTGAATTGAAACCCCATACTTTCTTTCTTTCTTTCTTTCTTTCTTTCTATTAAGGTCTGTGGGATTATTTACTTCTTTCTTTTTATCTAGTCCTAGTACTCTCTCGTTCTTTGCATTGGGAACTAGAATTTTATTTTGCTTTCTTTCTCACTTTCTTTTTTCTTTCTTTCTTTCTTACTTTCTCTCTTTCTATTAAGGTCTCTGGGCTTCTTTCTTTCTTTCTTCCTCTGTATCCAGCTCTCAGACACCCAGTTTCTTTGCATTGAGACCCCACACTTTCTTTCTTTCTTTCTTTCTATTAAGGTCTCTGGGCTTCTTTCTCTCTTTCTTCCTCTGTGTCTAGGTCTTAGACACCCAATTTCTTTATATTGAGACCCCCACACTTTCTTTCTTTCTTTCATTCTGTTGGATCGGGTCATCTATTCTCTGAGTATCTGGTCTAATTCTCCGTTCTTCTTATCTGCTCCTTTGGGACTTCTTCATCTCTGTGTTCATTGTTTTTTTGTTTTGTTTTAAATAACATTATTGCTCTAAATAATGTTGTTGCTTTAAATAATGTTTTTAGTAGTGAACGCAGATATTGGTATATATTTCAGATGTCTTTATTTAGCTCATTTAGTTAACCATCACGCCCAGAAGAAAAAGCACGTCTGCCTCTTTCGAAATCTACATAGAAACACTCTAAATTCTAAGGTCCCCTTTCACTTCCACTCAAAGAAATGTCTAACCAGATGACATACATAAGGTCAGTGAAATTCCAGAGTACTGTAAATTCAGAATTACCGTTATTTTTAAATATTATTACGATTTTTGAGGCGATTTTTAAGCTTCAAGTGAGAGCACTTTACAGTGGAAATACCTTGTGTTAAGCAGAGGCTTATCTTTAGTGAAGAATCGTTTGGTAGTTGTTCGGTGTCCCTTAGTGTTGGGTAGAATCCTTTGATTGTTCCTTGTGGTCCTTTAGTGTTGATTAGAATCCTTCGAGTGAGCTAAGTCCTTGGTGACAGATACGTTCGGTAATGGCGAATACATGCAAATGAACGGCTTTCCAGATCGGTGATTAAATAATTAACTAACCACGTATTCGAGCAGTTGATTGGCTAGCTTTTAATCCACGCGCCCACGCCGAGTCTATAAGTTTAAGTGGTGGACTTCAGCACGCCTTATATATGTCAAAAATCCAACATATCTACAATGTAACACAAGATTCATGAAAGATATGTGAAAATATTCATCTATCTTTTCAATAAATTTGCCTTTCTCCATTTTTTTTTCTTTTTCTTACTTAATTTTTCTCAGGTGTAATAACATGACTCGATGGCGCCGAACAAAAATGTTATTGACGACAGCCGAGAGCATATCTATAATATAATGACCTGGAAATAACCCCGATCTGGTCAGGTTGAGGAAATGTAGCTATCATCAAAGATGATAGTTACATTTATATGGTCAATAAATTTATGAGGTCAATATATATTTATGAGGTCAATATATATTTATACATTTCTATGGTCATATATATTTATACATTTATAAGGCCAATATATATTTATGCATTTCTATGGTAATATATATTTATACATTTATAAGGTCAATATATATTTATACATTTATAAGGTCAATATATATTTATACATTTATAAGGCCAATATATACTTATACATTTATATGGTCATATGCATTTATACATTTATATGGTCAACATATATTTATACATTTATAAGGTCAATTTATATTTATGCATTTAAAAGGTCAATATATATTTATAGATTCATAAGGTCAATATATATTTATACATTTATATGGTTATATGCATTTATACATTTATAAGGTCAATATATATTTATGCATTTATAAAGTAAATATATATTTATACATTTATATGGTCATATGCATTTATACATTTATATGGTCAATACATATTTATACATTTATATGGTCATATGCATTTATACATTTATATGGTCAATATATATTTATGCATTTATATGGTCAATATATATTTATGCATTTATAAAGTCAATATATATTTATACATTTATATGGTCATAACCATTTATACATTAATAAGGTCAATATATATGCATACATTTATAAGATCAATATATATTTATGCATTTATAAGGTCAATATATATTTATACATTTATATGGTCAATATATATTTATGCATTTATAAGGTCAATATATATTTTTAGATGTATAAGGTCTATATATATTTATACATTTATAAGATCAATAAATATTTATACATTTATAAGGTATATATATTTATGCATTTATATGGTCATATATATTTTTTGACAAATAACGGTAATTCTGAATTTATAGCGTTTTGGCCATTCATTGACCTTACGTCTGTCCTCTGGTTAGACATTTCGGTTTGTTTAAGCGGGTGGTGAACTCATAATTTAGTATTTCTAGTTAGGTTTACAAGAAGGCAGACGTGTCTTCGAGATGGCCTTTTCTTGGGGGTATGATGGTTAACTTATTACTAAATAAAGACGTAGAAATGTGACGAGTTAAAACTCACCACGTTTTGTCTGGAAGGAAAGAAGG
>CM042165.1:69259175-69269175 GCA_023376005.1 Doryteuthis pealeii
TGTTCTGAAATCATATTACTCCATTAGTCAAAAATTAATAGACTTCATTTTTTTAAAAATCTGTGTTTCCAGTTTGAGGAGAAATATTAAAAAACTAGCAGGACCTGTGGACATGACACAGTATGATATTTTAATTATTACAACGTTTGATATCTTTACTTAAGAGTTATTGTGAAATATTTCAATATGTAAAAAGTATAAAAATCCTGATATAATTCTTTCCTCTTCTTTTCTGTTTTTCAGTATATTTGATTGAAATAGATTAGCGGTATGAATGCATCTTTCTATCTTTACCCTACTCTTTTTCTTTCTTTCTTTCTTTCTTTCTTTCTTACTTTCTTTCTTTTTTCTTATTATATTTTCCTGTGTAGCATGACCTTTTTCTTTTTTTTCTTTTCTTTCTTTCTAACGAAAACGGAATGGTCCATTATTTAGCTGAGGTGACGATATTCATGAATAAATAAGAATTCAGCAGATAAGCAACACCAGATAATAGGGATATACGTTTTTGCTTTTCTTCTTGGACGATTTGGATGGACTCCCTTTTAACTCATAGGGTGTTGCAAGATGATAACGGTCGTAAGATTAAGGAACAATAGTAGTAATATATAGATGTCTACACTAATAAAAACTCAATTGGTTATTTTTAAAGTCTCAATTATATCACTTGTCTGTCACTTGTTCTTTCTAATAAATTGAGTGAAATGAAATAATTGGAGTGACCTATTGTCAGTATCAGCCGAAACGCGAGGAAAAAGCGTTAATACCCTTGAGAAAGGTATGAATCCATATATTTTCCCTCCATCTATGGGTAAAATAGTAGGGCAGATTGGGCTCTTTAACCTTGGGTAGGTAACCAGTCTAGGAGAGGGAAAACTCTGAATTCAAAATTCCTGAGGTCAGTCGTTGATTGGGTTTGTGGCATTCGTGCACCAACTCTTTCCTGTTGACTGTGCCAAAAAGTGCGGATGGTCCAACGCAAGCCTTTACCACTATAAAACAAATCACTGAATGGTTTTTTTCATTGCATGAACCTTCATGTATCGAAATCGACGAGAGAGTCCATAATATATATATATATATATATATATATATATATACCGACTCCTCCATATGATTAGTATGTGACACAGTCATTTTTTTTGTTTTGTTTTGTTTTACGGCATATCAACCTTAGTGGGTCATTTAATGCCGATAAAGTTTTGAAATAAATCAATTCTTAATGGATAATACAATTTTTTTTATAAATACATTTTTCTATTTAACCCATAGATGGGACCCTAACAGGTACTACCACTCGGATCAGAGTGACCAGGGTGCAATGGTGATGAAGGGGTGCTCCACATTCCCCAAACCTCCAAAACTGGAACCCTCACCATCAGATAGAGTTTAACGTCATTCGCAGGACATGTAGACCGCAGCCACCGCCTTCTAGCACCACATGATAAAAAGGGGTTGGGGCTTGCCATAAGGGCAATAGGGTTGGGAAGTAACACAGTCAATTTCCGGTTACCAAACCAAGGTTAAAGAGCCGGGTCTGCCCTACTAATTACCCATAGTTGGAGGGAAATATTTGGATGCATACCTTTTCCAAAGGGTTTAGCACTATGTGTAATGCAAAGAGCCTTGTCCAGGATTAGAAATCATTTATCATGCGTTTGATAGATATATATATATACTAGACAATGTACGTCTTTGCTGGTCGGTCCACACTGGCGTGTCCATGTGCTGGCTTCCACAGGAGGACATCGCTTATGAGTTCGTCCTTGCTTCTCCAGCAGTATCCCGCGTCTTGCCCGTCTTACTCGGATGGTTTGGGTGATATGTGACAGGTGGCCGTATAACTGTTTTCTCGTGGGGTGTTGCTTCCACGTCTTGTTCAGGATCACCCGCAGCATTCTTGTGCAGCTCCCATCTAGCTTATTCTCCAGTCGCTTCGTTAGTGTCCAGGTGGTGCAGCAATACAGCAGCACTCACAAGACAACGGCATGAAAGAACTGTCTCTTTAACTTGTCTGTGAGATTGAATTTCCATACGACCGATAATTTATTTATAGAGGCCCATGCCTTTCCTATACGTGCATTAACGTCGTTTTCCGTTGAGGAGATGTTACTGCCGAAGTATCTAAATTGTTCTACCTAGTTTGAGAGTTTGCCATCGATGGTTGAGATGTCGCTTTGTTTTTGAAAGACATGAACTCAGTTTTATCAGAGTTTACGTATAGGCCGACATTTCCTGCTGCCTTTTCTAGACTGTGTAGCAAGGATTCGCTCTGTGCGGATACAGGATGCTGCATAGAGGACCTCCCGAGAATGATGAGCAATAGGGCGGATGGAAGAGATTGTTATGGATATCCGTGCCAACAGCGCGACATGATGATGATGATATCCTCTTTACACCTACCACCCATGAGCTTCGGTTTGTGTGTGGTCCCACATTAAAAATACCTTGTGTTACACACGCATACGTGGGATGCGAGGTAAATAACTGCTGAACGCACCTACTAGGACCAGATCTATAAGATTATTTATTTTTTCAATCCAAACCCCCTTTTTTCTTGGGTTTTTTTTTGGGGGGGGGTCTTTGTTTGTTTTGTTTTTTTCTTGTTTTTTTTGTTTTTTTTGTTTTTTTTAGAAATTGCTTTCTTATTCACAGATATAAAATTTTCAAAGGCGAGGCATGTATAAATTACAGCAATAACTGTTAAATTGTCCTCTCAATTCTTAATCTAATTACAAGTAACGTGTCGCATTAGACTTGGGCTATATATTTGCAATAAAAAGGAAATAAATGTATTTTATTCATTTATAAGAATATAGAAATAAAAAATATATCAGAAAAACTCATTTTAGTTCCTCGAATTGAATCATTCGGCATTGGAAGCAATTTGTTAAAATTATAAACGCCTTGTTTCTCTTTTTACACGTGAGTAACTATCGATTTTATTTGCAATTCTATCAGTAAGAGAATCCCATAGGTAATCGTGTTGTCAGCGTCGTACATCCAGTCTTATTTTTTTTAAGCCTCGGTTAGCAGTTTTTCTTAATCGCTTACTGGGTTTACAGTGGCAGTAATTGGATCCGTAAATACTTAGGCAAATATCCCGAAGCGATTTAACGAGGTATAAATGCCCGTGTATACTCGTGTAGAGGTCGAATTTTCAAAAGGTAATTCTTAGTTTAAAAGTTGGCATTTATCTCTGTTGGTAGAGCATCTGCCCTGGGAACTCTAGGTCCCGGGATCGAGATCAGTCGAGTTACATAGCTTGGATCTGTGCGGTAAAGTATGGAACTGATTGTAGGTGTGCTGTTCCACCTCAGACGCAAGACAATACACTGGTATCATCATCATCATCATCATCATGTCGTGCTTTCAACGCGGATATCCATGACAATCTCTCTCCATCCGTCCCTATCGTTCATCATTCTCGGAAGGTCCTCTATGCAGCATCCTGCATCCGCACAGAACTGATCAATGTACGTTTTTGCTGGTCGGCCCGACTGGCTTGTCCATGTGTTTGGCTTCACAGGAGGACGTCGCTTATGAGTTCGTCCTTGCTTCTCCAGCAGTGTCCGCGTGTCTTGTCCGTCTTACTTGATGGTTTGTGTGATATGTGGCAGGTGGCCGCGTACAGTTGTTTTCTCGTAGGGTGTTGTTTCCATGTCTTGTTCAGGATGACCCGCAGCATTCTTGTGCAGCTCCCATCTAGTCTCTTCTCTAGTCGCTTAGTTAGAGTCCAGGTGGTGCAGCCATACAGCAGTACTGATATGACAACGGCCTGGAAGAACCGTCTCTTTAACTTGTCTGTGAGGTTGGATTTCCATATGATCGATAGTTTATTTATAGCGGCCCATGCCTTTCCTATACGTGACTATACTCCCTCGGAGTCCGTATGATACCGGCAATGGGTTAAATCAGCCCACTTACACTTTTACTATATATATATATATATATATATATATATATATATATATATATATATATATATATATAATATAATATATATATTAAGAAAGTAAAAAGCTTTGCCTCCTAACTATACAGTAAGTGACCCTTCTATTCCCCATTAAGTAGCCTCAAAATTAAATATACAAGAACTCTTATTTCCTTCCTCAGGACTTTCGTCCTAACTGTTTTGTATATGTATTTTATGTTAAATGTGCTCAGACAATAAAGTCTGTATGCTGTTATATACTTCTTTGTTGGATTTCTTTGTATATGTTCCCCTACGTTGGAGTCTTCTCTGAAGCCTCGTAACGTATCATAAGAAACAGTTTTGGCTACTGAAGTTACAAACACATTTCATTTTTATAACTGGTGACCCCGACGTGATTATACGAGAATAACGAAGATAGGAACGTAGATATCAAATGATGTGTCATTTATTCGCTGCATTTGCTTAAAAATCGTAATCGTTTTGACTTTCCTACAAAAAGAATTCTCTGGAGACTCCGGTGTAGGGCTTCCCGAAAAAGAAAGAAAATATCTTAGTTTCAGTTAATTGCCATTGTTGCTGTAGCGATTTTCTTCCCTTGAGGGATGAGGTTGATAGTGGAAAAGGGTTCTCTTCCCTCGCCGCCAGGATTTGCCACTAGATATCATTAGTACCTGGCTATTTAAACTCAGCCAGGAAAGCTCTCTCTCTCTCTCTCTCCTCTCTCTCTCTCTCTCTCTCTCTCTCTCTCTCGGCTGCCCTATTTCGGACTGAAAATCGCGAAGCGTCTAAACGGTGAATTATTAATTTTGTTAAATTTTTTTAAAGCTGTACATTCAGATTAATTTTCTTTCGTGTATTTTTTTCATATGCTCGTAATTCCGTGCTAACATTTGACCATTTGCTCTAAACATGATAATGTAATCCTCAACCGTATTGGGGGGTATCATATTTCAAAGGTAGCCTGTAACTCTTTTTCAACACCCCAATGCCCTGTTGTTGACTTTTTCCTCTCTCTCTCTCTCTCTCTCTCTCTCTCTCTCTCTCTCTCTCTCTCTCTCTCTCGTTCATATGGCAACCACAAAGAAGGACTAGGCAAGTGGTGTATCTGTCCAGTAAGGCTTGGGAGGCCTTGTTCCCCTACTATAGGCTTTTACTAATGTGTGTACATAGCCCTTTTTAGACCTTAATCACGTGGCTCATATACAGTAAGTGACACTTCTATTCTACATTTAGTGGTCACAAGATGAACTCTTTCTTTAGGACGTTCGTCCCAATAGTTTGGCATCTTTATGTTACATGTAAGTAAAGCAAGTAAAGTCGTCGGGGCGGCCTAATGTCGGTACCAGCCAATCAGCAAGGGAGTCTATCCCCTTTTCACTAGCGCTAGACCAAGGAGATTGTTTTTGCGTCTGGAGAGGGAGCGCCACACCTACCATCAGCTCCTTACTTTACCGCACAGATCCCTGGGCTACTCATACGCTGAGTTGGCGAGGACCGGTATCGAACTAGGAACCTTGCAGTTTCTAGCCGAACGCTCTATCGACTGAGTTAACTCTCAGACAATAAAGTCTATATTTTGTACGTATGTATATATTTGTGTTTTAAGTACATAAACATTTGAATGATATCGTTTTATAATTCACCTTTTAAGCTTTCATTCATGTTTTCATTTAAGGCAGTCATATATATATATATAATATATATATATACATATATATATATATATATATATATATATATTATATATCGGTTGTTGATTTTATCTCAGTGGACATATATATATATATATATATATATATATATTAGGTTTATATAGACAGAGAGAGACAAAGATATACATAGAAGTAAATATATATATATATATATATATATATATATATATATATATATATATATGATAAGTAAATACACAACGATGTGTTTTGATAGGGCTTTTTTTTAGCCGACAATGTTTGGGAGAATATGTGCTTAATTGAAGTCGTACCTAATTTTTGAAAGTGTATTAATTAATAATTAATTAATTAGGCGGGCATACCTATTTAGGCCTCATCAGCAGAGCTATAAGATGGTCTTTCTATCTATAGCTCTGCTGATGAGGCCTAATAGGCCGAAATGTACATACAGAGATTGATTTTTCTCGATTTGTTTAGCCTTACATTTAAATAGGTATGCCCGCCTAATTAATTAATTAATTATTAATTAATTAACTTTCAAAAATTAGGTACGACTTCAATTAAGCACATATTCTCCAAAAATTGTCGCTAAAAAAAAGCCATATCATAAACATATCGCTAATGTGTATTTACTTATCATATATATATATATATATATATATATATATATATATCCCTAGAGATAAACTCAACAATTAATATATATATATATATTATATATATAGGTATATGTAAAAACAAAATTTTTTTGTGATGAAACAAAGAAAATACAGTGCTCAATCACAAATTGTAAGAGCTAATATTTATTTATTTTACAATGTTTTCACAGATCAATGTTCATTATTAACAGCGACCCAGGTTTCATGCTAAATAGCAATCATCAGGCAGTCGAGCAAGATCCTATGGTGTTTGTTGGAGTTCTTTACTCAATGTCACATTTTGGATTGTAAAATCTTTTTACAATCCAAAATGTGACATTGAGTAAAGAACTCCAACAAACACCATAGGATCTTGCTCGACTGCCTGATGATTGCTATTTAGCATGAAACCTGGGTCGCTGTTAATAATGAACATTGATCTGTGAAAACATTGTAAAAAAAAAAATAAATAAATATATATATATATATATATATATATATATATATAATATATATATATATTAATTGTTGAGTTTACCTCTAAGGATATATATATATATATATATATATATATATATATTATATATATATATATATAATATATCCTTAGAGGTAAACTCAACAATTTATATATATATATATATATATATATATATATATATATATATATAGAGAGAGAGAGAGAGAGAGATTGAGAGAGAGAGAGATTGAGAGATAGGGGGTAGAAAGAGAGAGAGGGATACATAGAATGATGGATCGATAACAATGTTTGTAGAATATAGATGTTCATTTCCCCTCAAGTTATAATTATATCATATTTAAATATTTCATTGAACGTCCTTATCATACAAGGTGAGAGTGTTGATATTGATTCTCTACTCTTTTTCCACCTTGGGGATATGTGAGCGTTAAAACCAAAACTAAACTGCTAACAGGTATATTTTATCTATTTTTCCAAATTGCTTATCGCTATAATCTTTGAACGGATCAATAGATGTTGGGTCGAATCAACAGAGATTAGATATTTGTCAGTTAAAAATACAATATAGCAAACCCAGAAGCGATATGAACAGCTCACTTCATAATTATCGTAAATGCTGAGGCATGACTATCTACAAATTTAAGAAGAACTATCATTCTTCTAAGTGTTTAGACATTTGAACTCATTCGTTGAGCGAACTCTCTCTCTCTGTAGTGTTGTTCAAGTGGACAAACCATAGAGAATGGGGGTCTCTTTTTTACAAATAAAAGTAAGAAAAGAGAAAACTTTTCATTGATAACATTGGTAGCAATATGGGGAATATCCTGAGTGTTGCGAGAACTACTATTAGAAAAGAGAGGAAGAAGAAATAAGAGGTAGTAAAGGCTTTAAAAAAAAAGTAATGAACATAAAACAGGTTGTCGTTAGTTTGACCTATGCGTGACCCTCCGAATGGAGAATTGAATGTCAACCGGAAGTTTCGGGTGTTGACCGGAACCGGAAGTCACGTGGTGACGTGGAACGGCGAAGAAAAATACTAACCTCTTTTTGTTTTCGGATGCGTAGGGTACGGACCGGACCTCTGGTCCCAGTTGTGGGATCACCGTAATTTAACAGTGTCCTCTCTCTCTCTCTCTTTCTCTCTGCCTTTCCTCCTCTCCGATACAACCCACGATTGCAACCCACGAGACGAGCCTGGAAATAGAAGCTAAGCAGCTTGTGACGATATATTTCTCGCGTTGTACCTTTTTATCGAACAAGACGATGGTCGCGTAACGAATACCTTTTTCGTGTCGTGAATTTGGAGGCACGTTGACAAGACCCGCTATACAACATATATCGCTATTAGAACGTTACGTATATTGTTTTTGGTACTTTGACCATATACCGCCACGTTACATATATCCGTTTTGGGTACCGTGAAATATATCACTACGTTACACATAGCTACATGATTCATGGGTTGCCTTTCTAACCGTAAGTAAAAAAAAAAGTAAGTAAAGTCGTCGGGTATGAGCCATACAGCGAGGAAGACTATCTCCTTTTCACTAGCGCTAAACCATGGAGATTATATTTTCATCTGAGGTGGAGCGCCACACCTACCATCAGCTCCTTACTTACCAGATCCCTGTGCTACTCATACGCTGAGTTGGCGAGAGCCGGTATCGAACCAGGAACCTAGTGGTTCCTGGTCTGACGCTCTACTGACTGAGCTAAGCCGGCCCTATGAACCCAGAAAACATTGTTACATAATTTGTGGGTTGCCTTTATAACCGTAGCGTACTGAAATTTAAATACCGGTATGGTAAATGGAAAGCTACCATTATAACCGTTATAAGAGTGATTGACAACAGTTAGCCTTTCAATGACCTAACTGCTGATTTCCCTTTAGCTACGGCAAAGAGTGTGAAGGTATCTGAGTTAGATTTGGGCGATTAGTTGAAGGGTACATACATGATATGGTCGTCTGTCCCAGGTTCCATCTTCTCACTGCGCGGTTAAACCCTTTTGGGTTTGGGTTTGGGTTTTAATAAAGACGTCTTTGAAAAATAACAGTCTTGCTTCATTATTGAAAACAAAGAGGAGGAGTACAGACAAGCAAGCCCAGAATAACCATCTTCTTTTGGCTTACTTTCCACCTCTGGTTGATACAGCTTCTATCAACCAGAGGTGGAAAGTAAGCCAAAAGAAGATGGTCAGTCGGCGAAATAGAACCTGCCAACAACCCTCTCTCCTCATTATATTCCCAGCAGATGAGGTGGGTATATAACAACATAATCAGCAAGTATGGAAATTATATATATATATATATATATATATATATATATATATATATATATATATATATATATATATATTATATATATATATTATATATATATATATATATATTTACCAATCCCTCCGCACTAATAGGATGTGACACGGGTCAATTTCTTCAGAGAAGTTTAGCGGGTTTGAATTCAGAGTTTTCCTACTTCTAGATGATTACTTAACCAAGGTTAAAGAGCCCAGTCTGCCCTACTATTTACTATACCTAGAAGGAGAGTTGTTGGATGCATACCTTTACATGGGGTATTAGAACTATGGGAAATGCAAACAACCTCGTCCAGGATTTGAACTCGGATTGATGAGTCCATTTCCTACGATTTGACATTAATCATAGTAAAGGGGCCGGTTTAGCTTAGTCGGTAGAGCACCTAATAAGGAATTGCAAGGTTCCGGGTTCGATATCGGTCCCCGCCAATTCTGTGCATGAGTGGGTAATCTGTAGCTGTGGGGTAAAGTGGAGACCTGACGTTACGCGTGGTTCACTACCTTAGCAAAAACAATCTCCCTGGTCTAACGCTAGCGAAAAGTGTATATACTCTCTCGCTGTTCGGCCGATACAGACAAAAGGTTATTCTGCGAGTAAAATATATTTGGTAGGGGCCGGGTTAGCTTAGTCGGTAGAGCGTTCGGCTAGAAACCACAAGGTTCCTAGTTCGATACCGGTCCCCGCCAACTCAGCGTATGAGTAGCACAGGGATCTGTGCGGTAAAGTAAGGAGCTGATGGCAAACGTGGCGCTCCACCTCAGATGCTAAAACAATCTCCTTGTTCTAGCGCTATTGAAAAGGAGATAGACTCCCTCGCTGACTGGCTGATACCGACTTTAGTCCGCCCTGTCGACTTTACTTACTTTTACTTATAAACATAACTTTTTGATTGGCCTTATCAGGTGTCTCTAGTCGAATTCAGGAACCTTCTTGTCGAACTCGGAAACCTTCAAG
>CM042165.1:69281675-69284175 GCA_023376005.1 Doryteuthis pealeii
GGCCAGACATGTTGTCTGCTTCTAACATTAATTGTTCACTATCACTCCTTTTTATCTAGCCTAAATTCATTTTATTATTTTTAAGATTTACTTGACTTAGCATTGTCCTACCTACACATACAATATATGTATGCACATCACATATGTACATGTATCTATCTATAGCAATATATATACAACCACTTTATCTACCTTGAAACACACACATCATATTTATACATATATGTGGTTTGACTTACTACTTATTAATTATAACTACCTAGAATGTATATATAGATAACTAACTTGTGCAGCCACATATGCATGCACAATGCATATATTATACGAGATACAAAGTCCACCAGTTAACCGTTCTCTTTTTTGTTAATCAACACTAGTCTGGTCTCCTGGATGGGATAAGGTGATCCGTCTTTATCTCAATGTCCCAGAGAATTATTATTATTTTATTATTAATTATTATTATTATTATTTCACTCCTTGGAGTGACCACTTAAGCAACATCAAGGTACTTTAAATAAGTGTTCTCTAACGGGGGCTATATGCCCTCTCGTGTGGGGAAAAAAAAATACACATTTTTTTGTTTAGGTCAATAAAAATATCTATGTATTAATACTCTTGTTCCTTAATCTTCCCGTACGTTAACAATCTTGTGAACATCCTCTGGTTAAAAACCATCGAAAGATGAAATTTAATTGCTGATTATCTTGTTTCGCTTAATCACCAAATTTATTTCTTATGAGTGTCGTACACTTCAAATAGATAATGAGCCATTCCGTTTTTATATCAATAAAGAAAGAAAAGGAAGAAAACAGGACATGCTACACAGATAAAAATACAGGAAGAAAAGACTAAAGGAAAATAGATAAAGGGGGTGAGCGTGCAGAAGCGATAACGCTAATTATGTTTCAATGGAACGTAATGAAAAGATGAAAAGAAGGGAAGATATGGAAAAAGAGTGAGAGAGAGAGAGAGAGAGAGAGTTAAATCAAAGATAATTATACTTTTATATATTGATATTTTTGCAATAGCGTCTTAAGTAAAACTATCAAACAATAAACATCCATCTTGTACAACACACGGTGTTTGCTACCTTTCTTCCACATTATCAAAACGTCATAATAATTAAATTATTAATTCAGCTAGTTATTATTATTATTATTATTATTATTATTATTATTATTATATTATTATTCATGTGTTTTTTCACATCAGCATTATCTGATGGTATTTCACTGGAGGTCTGAGTGACAGCAAGTCTCCTCAGGTCTCCAGGAACTCTTCTGATATTCTGCAGAATTGCAGCAGTGCAGTGTTCTGAATGGTTTCAATCCTTCCTCTGATTTCCAAACTTTCCAAACCCTTTTCTAATCCTTTTGGGACCGTTCCAAGTGCACCAAATACAATTGGTATCACTTTGACTTTCATATTCCATAACTTTTTCCAGTTCTCTGGCAAGTCCAGATATTTGTCCATTTTTTTCATTTCCTTTAGCTTCAGCCTGTGATCTGCTGGCACTGCAAAATCCACCAGTTGACAAGTTCTTTCTTTTGTTTTTATCAATACTAGGTTTGGTCTTCTTGGCTGGGATAAGGTGATCCGTTTTATTTCAAAGTCCCAGAGAATTTTATGCGTTTCGTTCTCAAAAACAGATTCTGGTTTATGCATATACCATTTTGTTGTATGGTCAAAATTTAATTTTTTTGCATAATTCCCAGTGGATCACCTTCCCAACCCAGTCGTGTCTATTTGTATTCTCGGTTGTGCTAGTTTGCTACATTCGCAAAGTAATATGGTTTACAGTCTCATCTCTATTACCACAAAGTCTACATTTACTATTTTGTTGGATCCTATCAATTTTCGCTTTTATATAGTTTGTCCTTATGGCATTATTTTGTGGCAGCAATTATCAAATATTCTGTTTCTCTTTTGAGGTTTCCTTTTCTTAAGCATGTCCAAGTCTTTCCATGTGCAATTCTTCGATTTGTCGTTTGAAGTGTCCATGAGTTTTTCACATCAGCGTTAGCGGATGGTCTTTCACTGGAGTCTGAGTGATAGCAAGTCTCCTCAGGTCTCCAGGACTCTTCTGAGTACTCTGGCAGATGCAGCAGTGCAGATTCTGGATGGTCTCAATTCTTCTTTCTGATTTCCTGATTTCTTTATATATTATTATTATTATTATTATTATATATTATTATTATTATTATTATTATTATTATTATTCTCTGCGTTTAGATGTCTCTTCTAAGTGATGAAATATTTGGCGCTGAAAAATACTTGTTTTATCCTACTTTATTGTGTCAATAAATTTTCGCACCCAAAATTAGTTGGTCCACCATCTCTAAGAAAAAAAAACGGTTCCACTTGACAAAGAATGGATGCTTGACAATGGCGAATTGACAGTCCAACGGAAAAATTAATATTGTCTGAAAATTTTGAATTCACACTTCTTTAACACAAATTCATGTAGATTTTTTAATTCTTTTCGTTGCCATCATTAAAA
>CM042165.1:69289175-69291675 GCA_023376005.1 Doryteuthis pealeii
ATTTCGGTATGATATTCTCCCGGTTGAGTTTCAGCGTTAGAGGGAGCAGGTCTCTCCTTTAGGGTAGTTTTTAAATCTGTTACATCTTCGGCTGGAGCCAGGTCTCTGAGAGAAACGGTTGCTCGACTTCCATCTGGGTGATCTGGTCACAGGGTTGCTTTTATACAGAGATATTTAAGGGGAGGTAATTACATTGGATTTATTAGTACTATGTCAATGCTATTTCTATGTATATTTTAATTTTTAGATATCTTTGAATATAAATCAAAGCATAATAATTGCTCAAAAAACAAGAACAGGTGATATTTAATGTGTATATATATTTACTATGTTGTTAGTTGTTTTATTTTCGTAGTCTCACCCGGACGTACGCACATGCACACATATACAAAACTGCCATTTATATATGTAATAAACAAGCTATTTTTGGCTACTACTCCATAATGAACGGTTTCGATGTGAAATTAATACCCAAGTTTGATGGATCCCCCACTGGTCCGTCTACTGTTGAATGGTTTGAGAAAGTGGAGCGCGTCTGCCTGCTGTCCAAGATAAAGGTGCCAGAAGAAGTTATCCCGTTGATATTGACGGGAGGAGCTTACGCAGTCTACCAACAACTCAAGGATGAAGCGGACTTGGATGAGATAAAACATGCTCTGTACACAGCATTCGGCATGGATGAAGCTTTTGCTTGGAAGCAATTCATTGGACGACGACTCTGCCCAGGTGAAACAGTTGACGTGTACCTGGGCAGAATCGTCGTCCAATGAATTGCTTCCAAGCAAAAGATTCATCCATGCCGAATGCTGTGTACAGAGCATGTTTTATCTCATCCAAGTCCGCATCATCCTTGAGTTGAAGTTACTGCTACTAGAAGACACAATATATGTATAGACAGATAAGAAATTGACCTTGCATCGTATCCTACTTCTATGAAAGGGTTAGATAAATAAATACATCTATCTATAAATATATAAAGGGCAGTTGTGTGAATCTGTATGTCCAGAGGAAACTTCGAAAAGTAAATATATATACACGTTAAATATCACCAGAGCTTGGTTTTTGAGCAAAAATAATAAAGATTTGATTTATATTTGTGAAGCTAATTAGAAGAATAAAATGGAAATGATATCGGCATGTAATTTTCTGCATTTAGTATTTTAAACAGTTGTGTGAATCAGTATATCCGGAGTAAACTTCGAAAAGTAAATATATATACACGTTAAATATCACCAGAGCTTGGTTTTTGAACAAAAATGATAAAGATTTGATTTATATTTGTGAAGCTAATTAGAAAAATAAAATTGAAATGATATCGGCATGGAATTTTCTGCATTTAGTATTTTAAACAGTTGTGTGAATCAGTATGTCCGGAGGAAACTTCGAAAAGTATATATATATATACACGTTAAATGTCACCAGTGCTTGGTTTTTGAGCAAAAATAATAAATATTTGATTTATATTTATGAAGCTAATTAGAAAAATAAAATTTAAATGATAATGGCATGGAATTTTTTTGCATTTAGTATTTTAAATAAGAGACATTCATTTTTCTTTTCAACTTGTCTGGATCGATGCAACGTCTTTTTTACATGGGGATTTTAATGGGGCATCCTGTGAGGATCGAACTCACGGTTCAACAATAATGGATTTACGAGACTACCCTTTTACACCCCCCCTACCCAGGCGGCGCCGGCTAGCCGCTTCTAGTACATATATAAATAGCAGTTGTGTGTATGTGTATGTCCGGAGGAAACTTTGAAAATAAAACAATTAACGACAAATGAATATATATACATATTAAATATCAACAGTGCTTGGTTTTTGAGCAAAAATAATAATGAAGGTTTCATTTATATTAGTGAAGATAACTAAAAAATAAAATTTAAATGATAACATTATGGAATTTTTTTTTTTCATTTAATATTTTAAATAGTAGACATTAATTTTTCTTTTCATCAACGTAAGGTGTTTATTGGAGGGGTTACATAAGGATTTTAGTGGGGCATCCTGCGGGGATCCAACTTGCAATTCAATAATAATGGATCTGCGAGACTATCTCTCCCCCATATATCTACACAGGCCACGCCGGGTAGCCACTTCTAGTTATTATATATATTTCGCCACGTTCATGCATGTTGTGCGGAGGAGGCTGATACACCACATTCCCATTACGCGTGTTGCTAATGAAGGCGATGTGCTATGTACTAGAAGCGGCTACCCTGCCTTGACTGGGTCAAGCGATGCAAAAATCCTAGTGTATTGATTTGTTTATTTTTAAGTTTTATGAATGCTGGACTTTTAAAAGTAGAATGTCAATGCTAGTTCTATGTATATTTTAATTTTCAAATATAAATCAAATCTTCATAAATTTTTGACTGAAAGCAAGAACCGGTGATATTTAATATATATATATATATATATATATATATATATATATATATATATATATATATATACAGTTTGTTGTTAATTGTTTTATTTTTGTAGTTTTACCCG
>CM042165.1:69304175-69316675 GCA_023376005.1 Doryteuthis pealeii
GTGTTCATCTAAGAAAGAGGAGTTACACTCAGACAGTAAAGATTTTTCCCTTTACGAATTTCGCGCCATTTTATTAACGAGACAAAATGATAAGCATCAACGCGAACCTCAAATAATTTGATTTATCTCGCTGTCTAAATTTGCTTTTAATATAACCCATGAAACATAGTTCATAACTCACGCACAATTGGCATACACATATATTATATATATATATATATATATATATATATATTAGTATATATATATATATATGAGTGTTGTTGTGTATTGCTGTGTTAAGGGTCATATGGTCTACACATTCAGAGAGAGGGAGAAAGGAGAAAGAGAGAGAGAGAGAGAAGAGAGATCTGGAATAGAGCATCTAGAGCAATAGAAGCCCAACATTAAATGCTCCGCAGACATACACAAACACCACACACACACACACACAAAACACACAGCACACACACAGCAGAAACACAAACACACACACCACACAGACAACACACAAACACACAACACACAACACACACACACACAAACACACACACACACACACACACACACAAACACACAACACACACACACACACACACACATATATATATATATATATATATTATTCGCTGTCTAAATTTCTTTCATATAACCCATAACATACTTCATAACTCACTGCAACACTCGTTTACACAACCACACACACACCACACACACAACAACACACAATATATATATAATATATTATTATATATATATATAACTGATAAAGATCATATGGTCTACACAGATAGAAGTGAGAGAGAGAATGAGGGAGAGAGAGAGGACAGGAAGCTCACTATCTAAGAATCGAGCATCCGAAGACAGTAGAGCTCAATCATTAATGCCACATATGACAACTAAATCTTTCACGCTTTGGTTATATCAGGTAAAAAAATATTCTGAAGAATTACAATAATAAAACTGCAATTAAATAAAAAGAAATGAATAAAGAGTTGGAGCCCGTGAGTAATGGTAGAGTCGGAGGAAATGAACACGTTGACTCAGGTAAAAAAAATATCTTGAAAATTATTAAAAGACGGTAGAAATGGAAAAGTGCAAAATATGATAAAAATAAAATATCATTCAGTTCCGATACCGGCCATCCTCAATTCAGTATTTCTGTGTTTATTACCCAAAAGGGAATGCTGGCGGACCACTCTTTTTTTTAAATAACCATCGCATGAGCTTCGGTTCGTGAGTTGTTTTCTAATTGCGTCACATCCTAATCTGGTGGGGTTAAGGTAAATATGAGAACCGTCTATGTAATACCAATTATTTATGGTTTGGTTTGGTTTGTTGTATTTTACGGCATGTCAACCCTTGTTGGGTTATTTTATACAAAAGACGCTTGACGTGACCAGCCGATTGATCGGAGCGGGGCCTCTCTGACTGTCCACTTAGCCTAGGTAAGAGCTGAAGTAGAGTGTTGCATGTCATTGACTGATCAGCCACCTGGATTCCATCCTAAAGCATCACGGCTCACCGCCCACGGACAACAGGTGGCCCCATTTTACTATTTGCAGAGGTTTAATCGGTTTATTTTTCTGTCCCCGCCTACAGGCCGGATACCATTTCTTAATACTCGGCTGCAAACTAATTTCTATGTACTAGTATACCGAACAATTCTAGCCCCCAGCATACACCAACACTCACACCGACTGCGCCTCTACAGAGGAGTAAGGACGCTCTCATGGGATCAACAGCTGGACGCGGTTGGCGACCCCTGATGTATAAGAATAGAACACTGGTGACTGGGTAATCCATGACATGCAACACTCCACGTTCGCCTTTACTTAGGCTTAGATAGGCAATCAGAGAGGCCCCTCCGATCAATAGGCTAGTCACTGTCAATCCCTAGCAGCTCTACGATTGTCTCAATCCTATTGCCTTTATGGCAAACTCCAACTCTTTTTATAATATATGTGCTAGAAGGCAGTGTGGGTCTTAATGTCCTGGGGAATTTGGTGTACCCCTTGATCACCATTGATCCCAGGTCCACTCCGATCCGAAGTATTTGGGATGCCAGTTATGGGTTAAATAGAAAAACATGAATTTTAAGAGACGAGGTTAAAAAATTGAGTACCTATCAAGAATGAATAAAACAAAAACGTCTTTGGCATAAAATAACCCAATTGGTTGACATGCCTAAAACCCAACCAACCAACCAGCCATCAAAATAAAAAAACAAAAACGTCTTCGGCATAAAATGATAAAATGGGTTGACATGCCGTAAAATCCAACCAACCAACCAACCAACCACCACCATCAAGAATGAATAAAACAAAATGTCTTCGACATAAAATGACCCAAATGGGTTGACATGCCGTAAAACCCAATCTACCAACTAACCAACAACAAACTTCTAAAATATATTTAAATAATTCAAATTATATATATATATATATATATATATATATATATATATATATATATAACCCCTCCGCACGAGCAGGATGCGATACAAGGTCAATTTTTGGGAGCAGAGTTTAATAGGTTTGAATTCAGAGTTTTCCTTCTTATAAACTGGCTGCCTAACCAAAGTTAAAAAGCCCATTATTTGGGTCTACCAGAATTTGAGATTAAAAGTAAAGTTGTGTTCGGATTTCTAGAGAAAGAGAGGAAGAAGAAATAAGAGCAAACAAAGGTTAACATTTTGAAAGAGTAAGCACACAACGGGGTGCCAGTAACTTGACCGAGGAGTGACCTCGGAAGGGGATTTGAAACTAAAAACGAAAATTCCGGGTGTTGACCGGAAGCAGAAGTGACGTAGTGACGAATAACGGAAGAAAATCGCTCTCTTTTCCTTTTGGCCGTAGCAGGGGTCAGACGGGCCCGTGGTTCCTCGTGTGCGACAGCAGTATAGAGTTGATACATGTTAGCAGGTAGAATAATTTAACCGTACTCTCTCTCTCTCTCTCTCTCGCTCTCTCTCTCTTCTCTCTCTCTCATCCTCTCTCTCGCTCTCTCTCTCTCTCTTTCCTTCTCTCTCTGAGGAAGAGTCCATTAGCCTGGGAATAAATACTCGTGACTATAAAACTGTGTGCATTGTTTCTCTACCAACGACGACTACTACTAAAACTTGAGTTGGCCCATACTACATATATCGTTCCGGAGTTGGCCACAAATACACTATGCTACTGGGACCATACCGTTATACTACACTACAATTTACCCATAGCTGGAGGGAGAATAGTTGGATCCACACCTTTCCCAAGGGTATTCGTACTACATGAAATATAAACAGCCTCGTCCAGGATTTGAAGTCATTTCATCGTGTCCAATACGGTATCCATTACACGACGGTATCCATTACACCAGGCGTTTTATCTTGTATGTTCTTTCGTTTGGACAGAAGTATAAGTATTTTTGAGTTTAGTATGGAAAAGAAAGGATCAATTTAGTCGCCATTTGATCCGATAAGTTAAATAATGAAAATTCTTTTTTTTCTTTTTTTTTTTGCAATTGATTTTTTTTTTTTTTTTCTAAACTGCCGAACATTTTTCTTTATCATGAAAGTTGAATTTCTAACGAACTTGACACATGTTTTTAGGTTCACTAAATACTGAACGTTGCTTTTCGATAATCTATAATCAAATAATTCTGGATATATATATATATATATCAAAGAGGTTTTTCACGGAACCAGATGGACTTTGCTAATACACACACTCTTCTACCCGGATTTTAATAGCATGTCAAACCCTCAAAAATACTCCCAATTTTTTATAGTTCTTACATAATGCTCCTTTTAAAAATCTAAAAACAACTTCTTCAAATTCTTCATCTCCTGACGATGACCTAAGGTCGAAAACTAGTTGAAATAAATGACATATAAAAAATATTCCTGTTTGTCTTATTACTTTTGTTCATACTATATATATTATATATATTATATATATATGTGTGTGGTGTTGTGTGTGTGTATGTGTGTGTGTGTATGTGTGTGTGCATGTGTATGCCACTATATATTATATAATATATATTATAAAATGGGTACAAGAGATAACCTACTCGAATTTCACCATAAGGATCTTCAGGGTTAAATACACTGACTTAATCGAGACACCGATTAGTAGCAGTCGAAATCGTGAAATCGACTGCTACTAATCGGTGGCTGGATTAATTCAGTGTATTTAACCCTGAAGATCCTTATGGTGAAACTCGAGTAGGTTATCTCTTGTACCCATTTTATAATAAATTTGCTCTACTTAGTATTGAGCACTTTGTATTTGTTATATCGCTGACTTACCCCTCTGAATTCTACACTAACTAACCATCGTGACCAAATTCACCGGTAAGTCACCTTTTCCTTTTATATATATATATATATATATATATATATATATATATTTATATAACGGTGGAAGGTGTTGTATAATTATGAATTTGCTCCAAATCTCTTTAGTCGGATCTTAGCCCTGAAGGGCACTAAACGAAACTTTAAGTAGGTTTATCTGACTCATTAGGTTTATCTTTATATATATATATATATATATATATATACCGCTGTTACCATAAAATCCACCAAGCAAATAAGTATACAATCTTATTTACTTTTTTTCACTAAAATCGACTAAACGGTTCTCAATATAAAGAACAAAATAGATGATTAAAATCGAATGGTTTAGAATACGGATCGTCTAAAATATACAGACTCGGGTTTCTCGCAATAGCGCGAATCTTTGGGGTATTTTTTCCTGCCATCATTTTGGATTATATATTTGGGTTGCACCCATTTTCAATATATATGTGTATATATATATATATATGTGTGTCTGCGTGTCTGTGTGTGTGTTTTTGTGTGTGTATGAGTGTGTGTTTGTAAGTATATAAAATGGAATCAAATTCCACAGTTTAAGTAATAGATAAAGAAAAACAATAGTATATATCGTGCGAACAAGCGCCCGTTTCGACTCTATGATGTCCATATAATGTAAATCAAATGATTAGTATTATCTGCGTTATTCGGACTATTGTCCCCATCTTCATTGTTATTTGTACGTTTCGGCCGATATGCCCTCCAGCCTTCTTCAGGTATTTCTTCTCGGACTCGGGAACCTTCTTTTCGAACTCGGGAACTTTCTTGTAATCGGGAGAAAGTTCCCGAGTTCGAGAAGGTTCCCGAGTCCGACAAGAAATACCTGAAGAAGGCCGGATGGCATATAGGCCGAAACGTTGTAAAAATAACAATGAAGATGAGAACAATAGTCCGAATAACGCTGATAATACTAATCTTCAAGCCTCATCTCAAACATTCAGAGAAATAGTAAATCAAATCAATTCGAAATGATTGTAAAAGGCATCGTATAAGCATTTGGCTTATTCAGAGCACATTTTTATTATATATATATATATATCAGGCATGTGTTATTGAATAACACGAAGTACTTCTTCTTCATTATTTGGATCTGATTTGGAATTTGAAGAGTCTATTATTTTTACTAGCAAATATATGCACCCTCCGGGTGCAAGTATTTAATTTTTAATGTAATGAAATATCATATTAAATTAGAAAGTCTAATAAGAAGGCAGATAAAAAGATATGTAACAGAGTGGGGGTATAATAGAAAAATAGAAATGAAACTTACTCTTCCATCACTCCCGTCTTTCATTGCTGAATTTTACTTATTTAACTATTTAGTTAAATTTAGGAAATAAAGAATAAAATGACAGTTATTTTTTCTTGTTAATGGATTTCATTTAAGATTCATTGAAGAGATTTTTGCTTATATTCATTAAAATAAAACCAAACAATTAAAAAGCAATAATACTAAGCACATATTTAATAAAATCACATTTTTAATATCAATATGCAAATTAGCCTTCCCGTTCACACTGCAAACCGCTATTTTTTGTATATATAAATACAATTGCATGTTATTTGTATGTAGATATGGACAACACTAATAAAAAGGGGAAGCAATTTTATTAATAATTGAGGTTTAAATATAAATAAAATCATGAAGAATGTGATGTAAATAACAAAGGGAATTATGACTTTAGTAGTAATATAGTTTCGGTTACAGACAGAAAACACACAATCTCCATTATAATAAGATAACAATAAGAAACGCCTACAAATTCTTGAGGCAATATGCATAAAAAAAACTATAAAAAAATAACATCAATAAAATAGCATTCAACGTCGGACATATTAACTATCTTTAATAACTTACACACTTAACTTGCAACCCTCTAAAAATAATAGAATCTTCCAATTCAAAGAACAAAACGAAAAAGAACATAGATAAAAGACCTAAAAAACGAACTAAAACCAACTCATAAACCCCATGATGACGACTGAAGAAGCAGTCGAAAGCGCTCGGGTTAACAGTATGGGAAATATTTTATTTCAATTGGATCCAAACACCAGAAAGATCACCAGACGACTGGAAAAGACACAGATCCAAATAATGAAGAAGAAGTACTCCGTGTTATTCAATAACACATGCCTGAAAAATAACTTGCTGCCAAAATACACAAGGGAGAGAGTTCGGCTAGAAACCACAAGGTTCCTAGTCCGATACCGGTCCTCACCAACTCAGCGTATGAGTAGCACAAGGAACTGTGCGGTAAAGTAAGGAGCTGATGGTAGGTGTGGTGCTCCACCTCAGATGCTAAAAACAATCTCCTTGGTCTAGCGCTATTAAAAAGGGGATAGACTCCCTCGCTGACTGGCTGATACCGACTTTAGGCCAACCCGTCGACTTTACTTTGTATATATATATATATATATATATATATATATATATATATGTGTGTGTGTGTGTGTGTGTGTGTGTGTGAAGAGAACATGGAAGTGAATCCGACAGTATGTAAAATAGTGGAAAAGTTTTGAAAAAACACAGGTTCAAATAAAATGACTGATATTTATTCAGCCAACGCTGCAGTGTTTCAATCAGTTTAGTAGATCTTCTTCAGGGCTTTTATTGATATATATATATATATATATATATATATATATATGTGTGTGTGTGTGTGTGTGCGTGTGTGTGTGTGTGTGTGTGTATTTCCCGTCACAGTCTAATACATGAAACCTTCCAGCGAGTCTCCCCCCAAAGAAACTCTTTTAAGAAGTATCTCCAATTAATTCAATTACGCGGTCAGTTTCCTTACTCAATAGTACGTCATCGGAATTGCCGGAATTGCCAATTGTCACATCGGCCGGATAGCAAAGGAGTATATCCCCTTTGCACCAGTGCTAGACTAGGGAGGTTGTTTCTGCGTTCCTTACTTTACCAAGGCAGATACTCGAAAGAGCTAAACCGGCTCTGAGCTAAATGTGCAGTTTTACTAAAATAAATGAAAAAATAAAATAAAAGTTATATTGTCAGCCCTACCTATTTTCATGTTAACCTCTCACAGACCAAGTTAACAGAAGCTATAATTATAATTTATTGATAAAAGTTAGTTTCATTCTAATCTTTTTTAAAAAATCCAACACACATATACACAAACACAAAAACATATGGGTACGGCACACACACACATACATAACACACACACATACCAAACATATACTCACACACAGAGCAAAGAATATGAACAGTAATACAATAAACCAGCAGTGCCTGAAGAACACAAACACACACAGACCAAATTAACAGAATTTAAGAGATGAAGGAAATTTTTAAAAAAAGTTGCGCCTGGAGAACACATACACACAGTGTTGGAATTTTTGAGTATATAGTTATTTACTAAGCGTAGCTTAGATGCGACACAAGGCCAGAAATATGGGGCGTCCAATGAGAATCGAACTCACTAACAATGGTTTGCTAATCTAGCTTGCTAACCATTACACCACATTTTTGAGTATATAGTTATTTACTAAGCGTAGCTTAGATACGGCACAAGGCCAGAAGTGTGGGGCGCCCAGTGAGAATCGAACTCACAAACAATGGTCTGCTAATCTTGCTTGCTAACCATTACACTACATGAGGTGCATTTTTGAGCATATAGTTATTAACTAAGCTTAGCTTAGATATGGCACAAGGCCAGAAGTATGGGGCTCCCAATGAGAATCGAACACTAACAATGGTTTGCGAAGCGAGCTTGCTAACCATTACACCACGTGAGGTGCATTTTTGAGTATATAGTTATTTACTAAGCTTAGCTAGATATGGCACAAGGCCAGAAGTATGGGGCTCCCAATGAGAATCGAACACTAACAATGGTTTGCGAAGCGAGCTTGCTAACCATTACACCACGTGAGGTGCATTTTTGAGTATATAGTTATTTACTAAAGCTTAGCTTAGATATGGCACAAGCCAGAAGTATGGGGCTCCCAATGAGATCGAACACTAACAATGGTTTGCGAAGCGAGCTTGCTAACCATTACACCACGTGAGGTGCATTTTTGAGTATATAAGGCATGAGGCAAATGGTCATTTCTACTTATAGACTCGTCAACTCCCATGTGACCAGCCGTCTTATCCAATCACTGGCAGTGCTGCTGCTGCTGTTGGTGTATTTATACTGTCCTGATTCTAATCTTAGCTCATTGTTACTTGGATCATCTAGGACGTCGGACCTAAAGGACACTATACCACAAGGACTTATTGACTTACTTATTTACTTTAAGTTCTTTTACAACTGGCAAAGGATGGCGGCCAGATACTTAACACACGCACACAAATAAACAAACAAATTACTAAGGCCTACCTAATGATAAAAAGGGTAGGTCAAACCTAGAATGATAATAAGACATTGTTGGACAGACACGCACACACACACACATAGACTTTCACATACATACACACAGAGAATTCCTAGGAAGACAGTCATACAACAGAATGGGCAGAACCCAGCAACAAGCTAACAGCTGCGGGCCTTCAGAAATCTTCTGACAAAGAGATCATTATCTCGAAATATTAAGAAAAAATTAAAGGTAAAATGGTGTAACGCTGAAGTTCAGCTTTACACGGCAATTCCTGCGACACTGCCGTTGCATTCTTACCATCCCTTTGGACGTCAGTGACAGTGTGAAGAGGGGGGGGGATCTGCTGCTCGTCCACATTAAGAGGGTGTTCTATGACGTCATCTTTATCAAGTAGTTGTTCAATGAGTTTGCATTTAACTGCAACAAACGAAGTTAATCATTGAATCATCCTTGAAGTTAACCCTTTCATCTTATTTAGAACATCATGTTTGTTTAATCTTAAATCGTTTTGGAATTTTCAAATCATTAACGTAGTTTCTAGATTTGAAAATGACGAGTCTAGCCGCAGTTTCGCTGGGTTCCTGTTTAACAGTGGGCCATGGTGATAGTCATATGTCCATGATTATATTGATGCATCTATTTAGAGAGTATTGAAGGAATCTAATTAGCATTTCATAGTTAGTAGTCCATGATGATAGTGATGCTTCTATTTAGAATGTGAAATATTATAATTAGCACTTCATAGTTAACAGCAATAGCTTACAAGTAAACATATCAAGCGTTGTAATCATTAAATTATCATACTGTTGTAGATCCACAGATTACATATATATATATATATATATATATATATATATATATATATATATATATATATATATATTATATATATATTATGGACTCTCTCGTCGAAAGAATTGGTGCATCAAGGGTTGCCACAAACCAAATCAACGACCGACCTCAGGAATTTTGAATTCAGAGTTATCCCTCTCCTAGACTGGTTACCTACCCAAGGCTGGAGAGCCCAGTCTGCCCTACTATTTAAACCATAGCTGGAGGGAGAATATATGGATTCATACCTTTCCCAAGGGTATTAGCGCTATGTGAAATGCCAACAGCTTCGTCTAGGAATTAAACTCGAATCAGCGAGTCCATTTTCCACGACTCTAGCCCACGCGCCTCCATATATATATATATATATTATATATTATATATATATATATATATATATATATATATATGTGTGTGTGTGTGTGTGTGTGTGTGTGTGTGTGTGGGCAGCATTCTTTCATATATACATGTAGAATTAAACAAAAGACACATCTCCTGTTTAACAATTTTATTTTTGATCTTTTCGAGTTTTCTGGACAAATTTTTATACTAGAAGCTCTATATATAACACAATACAAACCACCCTGAAACAAAATTAATTTTCAATGCAGTACATACATTTCCAGCCTTCACATTAATATATTTTTTAAAAAACTGGACCACATAAGCCCTGATGATGGCACTTCGAAGTGCCGAAAGTATTTGGTACTTGAACTTTGGTGGACTTATCCACGAATTCTACCCAAATATTAAAAGTTGGCAAGAAAACTCGAAAAGATCAAAAATTGTTAAACAGGAGATGTGTCTTTTGTTTAATTCTCTCTCTCATATATATATATATATATATATATATATTATATATAATATATATATATATATATATATATATATGAGGAAGAATGAATAAAGAAAAGAAAGAATAGAATGGATAATAAAAGATGAATTTAATCAATATCCCTTACACATGTGTTTCGATCAGTTTATCTGTGTGAAAATATTTCGCACACAGAGAGGATTCGACCTTCAGAGTGAAATTTTATTTTGAATGAAAAAATTCGTTGGGGAAAAACGGAGAATTTTTGGAAATCAAAATAAAATATCCAAATTTTTGGAAATCAAAATCAAATATCCAAATTCTAACGGTCTGTTCTAGCGTTCCAAATGTGATTTTTTTTTTTAATTCTATTCGAACATTTCCAAAAAATTCTCCGTTTTTCCCCAACGAATTTTTTTCATTCAAAAAAAAATTTCACTCTGATGAAGGTCGAATCTTCTCTGTGTGCGAAATATTTTCACACAGATGAACTGACCGAAATACATGTGTAAGTGATATTGATTAAATTCATCTTTTATTATCCATTCTATACTTTCTTTTTTTTATTCATTCTTCCTCATATCGTCGGATTCATTTCCAATTTCCATTTTTACACACACACACGTATATATATATATATATATATATATATATATATATATTATGAATTTAATATTCCCGTAATTAAATTTTCATGTTACTTGCAATCATCAGACGCTCCAAATGTAAGATTTTAAAAAGACGGGTGTGTTTTTTTTTGTTTGCAGGAAAATTTAGTTACGGGATAATAAATCCATGATATATAATATTTCATTTTATATATATATATATATATATCTTATTATAATGGAGATTTTGTGTTTTTCTGTCTGTAACCGAAACTACATTCCTACTCAAGTCACAATTCTCTTAGTTACTGACATCACATTCTCCATGATTTATTTTTTATCTAAACATCAATTATTAATAAAATTGTCTTACATTATTAATACTATAACTATGTCTACATACTGACAACATGCAATTATATTTATATATACAACAAAATAGCTGTTTACAGTGTGAACGGGAAGGCTAATTTGCATATTAATATTAAAAAATCGAATTTAATAAATATGTGCTTAGTATTATTGATTTCTAACTGTTTGGTTTTATTTTCATGAATATGAGAAAAAATCTCTTCAATAAATCTTAAATGAAATCCATTACCAATATAAAATAACTGTCATTTTATTCTTTACTTCCTCTTATAACTGAATACTTAAATTAGAAAAGAATAACAATGAAAGACGAGAGTGATGGAAGAGTAAGTTTCAGTTGTTCTATTTTTTATTATACTTCCTCTGTTTCAAATCTTTTATTATACCCCCTCTGTTTCAAATCTTTTTATCTGTATTCTTATTTAGTTTCATTAGCCTTTCTAATTAATACAATATTTTATTACATTAAAACTTAAATACTTGCACCCGGAGGGTGCATATATTTGCTAGTATATATAAGCAAGAAACTTTAGTTACGGGATATTAAATCCACAATATATAATATTTGATTGTGAAACTGCTAATTTAGTATTGAGCACCTTCATATGCCAATACTTTTCTCATTTATCCTCCATTCATTATATATATATATATATATATATATATATATATATATATATATATATATATATGAGAGGTATCCAAAACTTGGTAGTAAGGAATGATTCTATATGTGATTTCTAAGATACACTGTATTATTATTGTATGATCCAGTATAAATTGTTTCTTTTTTTATGTATAAATATATGGTAGCGTGTGTGTAGTTGTATGTATTATGTATATATATATGGGTAGATGTGTAGTATTATGTTTAAAATATTTTTTTTATTTTTTTTATTTTTTATTTTTTCCTATATATTTTTTTCATTTTTATTTATTTATTTATTTTATATATATATATTTTTCGTGTATATGTCTATGTGTATATATATATGTATGTGCATTTATGTATGTACATTTATGGGTGTATATATAGCTATATCTCTATATGTATATATTTGTGTATATATATATATGTGTATGTGTTGATCATGTAAGATATGTGTAATTTTTTTTTTCATTTTTATCAATAGTATATTTATACAACATTATATTATCTAATATATTTTAAGGTTTAAATATACATTTTTTTATA
>CM042165.1:69319175-69324175 GCA_023376005.1 Doryteuthis pealeii
AGCAGTTATATATATGTAAATACTCTTTTATATATATATATATATATATATATATATATATATATATATATATACTATATATATTTAGTAAATGAAGAAAAACTCTAAACTTGCTTCATTACAATAATTTATTTCAACCGTAATTAATACAGGCATCTTCAGGTAATCACATGTTCTTGTGATTACCTGAGATGCGTATTAATACGGTTGGAAATATAATTTATTGTAATGAAGCAAGTTTAAGAGTTTTTCTTCATTTACTAAATATCTTGCTCTGTCCTTCTACTCACTGGTATTAGGTACATTGAGCTCTCCTTATGGTCTACCTGCATCAGCTTGGTTAAACCACACAGGAAAGACCCTAACTACGAAAAAAACTAAATATATATATATATATATAAGAGTATTTACATATTATAACTGCTACTATAAATATATAGAGAATGAATGAGAATATTGGCATATATGTTGCTCAATGCTAAAATAGCAGAGCACGTTTATATCAAATATTAGATATTGTGGATTTTAATATCTCGTTACTATTAGTTTCATGCTTACTGAAATCATCAGACGAGACGGTGAGAATGTTAAGATTTTAAAAAACAAACAACTTTTTTTTTCATCTTAAAATCTTAAAATTTTGACCGTTTTTTGTCTGATGATTGCAGTAAGCATGAAACTAATAGTAACGAGATATTAAATAGATATAATATCTTATATTTGATATATATATTATATATATATATATATAATATATATATATATATATAGTATAGCATATATGCACCCTCCGGGTGCAAGTATTATAAATTAGAAAGCTAATGAAACTGAATAAATGTAGATAAAAAGATTTTGAACAGAGGGGGTATAATTGAAAAATAGAACAACTTTGAAACTAACTCTTCCATCATTTTCTGTTACTCCGTCTTTCATTGGTACATTTTCCTAATTAAACTGTTAAGTTAAAATAGGAAGTAAAGAATAATATTAGTTATTTCTTCTTGTTAAGGAATTTTCTTTTAAGATGTATTGAAGAGATTTTTGCTCATATTCAATAAGAATAAAACAAAACAATTAGAAATCAATAAAATGCCTGAGGCACATATTATTAACATCAAATTTTGAAATATCAATAATGCAAATTAGCCTTCTCATTCACCTGGCAAACCACTAATATTTTGGTATATAAATAAAATGCAAGTTAATTAATAGGTAGATATGGCTAATTTGCATATGTATTCAAAATTTGATTTTATAAATATGTGCTCAGCATATATTGATTTCTAATTGTTTGGTTTATCTTATTGAATATGAGAAAATCTCTTCAATACATCTTAAAGAAAGAAATTCTTACAAGAAGAAATAAGCTAATATTATTTCTTTACTTCCTATTTAACTTAAACAGTTTAATTAGGAAAATGTACCAATGAACAAACGGGATAACAGAAAATGAATGGAAGAGTTAAGTTTCAAAGTTGTTCTATTTTTCCAATTATACCCCCTCTGTTTCAAAAATCTTTTTATCTACATTCTTATTCAGATTTCATTAGCCTTTCTAATTTATAATACTTACCCGAGGGTGGCATATATTTGCTAGTAATATATAATATATATATATATATATATATATATATATGATATATATTATCAAATATAAGATATTTTATTTAATAATCTCTCGTTACTATTAGTTTTTCAATGCTTACTGCAATCACAGACAAAACGTCAAAATTTTAAGATTTAAGATGAAAAAAAAGTTGTTTGTTTTTAAAATCTTAACAATTCTGCACCGTCTCGTCTGAATGATTTCAGTAAGCATGAAACTCCATAGTAAGAGATATTAATCACAATATCAATATTTGATTATAACGTGCTCTGCTATTTTAGCATTGAAGCACTAATGCCAATATTTTCTCATTCTTCTCTAATATATATAGTAGCAGTTATATTGTAAATAACTCTTTATATATATATTATATATAGTTTTTTTCCGGTAGTTAAGGGTCTTTCATGTGGTTTAACCAAGCTGATGCAGGTAGACCAATAAGGAAGCTCAAATGTACCTAATATCCAGTGAGTAGAAGGACAGAGCATAGATATTTAGTAAATGAGAAAAACTCTAAACTTGCTTCATTAACAATAATTTATTTCAACCGTATTAATACAGGCACTTTCAGGTAATCACAAGACATTGATTACCTGAAGAATGCCGTATTAATCGGTTTTGAAATTTTAAATTATTGGTAATAAGCAAGTTTAGAGTTTTCTTCATTACTAAATATATATATATATATAATTATATATATATTATATATATATATATATATATATATAAAAGAGTATTTTACATATTAATAACTGCTTACTTGCTTCTTTATCTATATTCCTTCGAACTTTCGATTCCCCTATCACTATGAAAACTTAACTAATTCGTAATAAGTTATTTTATATTATAGATTTTGAAATACAATATTTCTCCCCCATTGCCTCTCGAGTCACATTATCTATTTTTTATGCGACTGTTCCAATTTTTCTTAACTTTTTCCAATCCTGATAGAAAAAGTTTTCAAGAATTCCCAGAAGCAGTGTTCACGTATCATTCATTAACTAATAACACATATATATAGTATATATATGTATATATATATAATATATATATATTTATTTACGTACGTATATATGTATGCACACATTATATAGCATATATATACATATATTCATAAAAAATACACAAACAACATATATTCATATGACGCTGTATATATATATATATATATATATATCATATAATATATATATATGCATGTATGTATATATATATACATACATAATTATATACATATATCATACATATATAATATACATACAATACATATATATATATCTATAGCATATATAATATGTATGTAATATATATATATACATATATATATATATGTCTTGTATATTTATAACATATATATTATAATGTATGCATGTATATATATATACATATATGAATAATGTAATGTATGTATTAATATATATACTATATACATACATATATGTATCAGTGCGTCCATATGAATATATGTGTTGTATAGTTTATGTATATATGTAATAATATAATATATGCATATATAGTGTGTGGTGCATACATATATATGTAGGTAAAATAATATAATTATATATATATGATATATATATATATATATATGAGAAAAGAAAGAACACACAAAAGAAAATTTTTTCAAAAAAGACACGATGAGAATGCAATATATATATATAATTATATATATATATATATAAATATATATAAATATATTAGTGTGTGTGTGTGTGTGTGTGTTGTGTGTGTGTCTGTATAGGATATAAGATATAACATTATATATATACAACACAAGATATATATACATACATACCTTATAATTTTTTATAATTTTATCACACAAAATTTTTTCCTGTTAAATATAAAGAAAAAAACAAACACACAATATATATATAAACACATGTATACACATAGATCAAATAATGACACGTATACATCTCAGATTTTTACTACTCAAACGTATATACAATATATGTATCAGAAAAGCGCGAACTTCATATATACATATACGCCATACCTATACATATGTGTGTGTATGTCTGCGTGATTCACATTTCGGCCTGTGTTGCTAAAGCGACATTGCCCACACAAATATACATAGCACATATGTATATATAAACACATAGACAAACACAACCACACACACAGCACACGAACACACACATATATATATATATATATATATATATTATATTATTACGTGTATTTTATAATTCTACACACATATATACTATACAGAACAAGCACTCATAATATATATAATACTATTATATATAATATATGTTGTGTGTGGTGTGTTGTGTGTGTGTGTGTGCCGTGCGTGTGTGTGTTGTGTGTTATATACATATGATATGCATATCCAATCCATATCACCACTTATATACATGTGTGTGTCCGGCTATGTGTGTGTCCGGCTATGTTGGAACGTGCACACACAATTATATAAACACAATTCATAATATATACACAGAACAGTATATATATACACATATAAGTATGTATTTATAACATACCACTTTATATATAGTATATACAATACAAAACACAGACACACGTGTGTGTGTGTATGTGTGTGTGTGTGTGTGTGTGTGTGTTTTGTGTGTTTAGCCGAAAGGGAAATGTCATTTTGCAGAGAATTTGACGGCTTGTTGGGAACGTGCATTTGAAATCTTACTTACAAATGAAATTCTTAGGTTTTAAAATTTCAACGTGTGAAATTCACGAAGTTAATGATACTCAAGCACTTTTTTTTGTTTTTTCGGTCGTGTCGTTCCTGCAGTATGCTCAAAATCGTTCGGGAAAAGCTAATTGCCAGCAAGACGATTGGACTGTACAGAAAAAATACTAACTACATCCCTCAAACGCAATATATATATATATATATATATAATATAATATATATATTATATTATATATAATATAGTAATATATCTAGAATAGGAAGGAAAACACAAACACCGTAATTCATAATCAAACTTTATTTCGACCAAAATTGGGGCCTATATAAACCAAGTTGATTTAATATAGCTCCCAACTGCAGCTTATCAATGGAAGATCAGGTTATTTGAATTTGCATAACTGAACAATTTTACTCTTCAAATAAAAAAAAAAAAAAAAAATTAAAAAGAAAATTTTTTTTTACATGTTGTAAGACTGTCAACGCATGGTGAAGGAAGTCAAATGAGAAAGAAGGATACTTTTCACAAGTCCTGGTTTCTTAGGGGATGTAAGTCAGACAAATTAAACTAATGAATTAAACTATTGAATGAATCTGACAAAAATATAGAGTAAGAATAAAACAAAAAAAATATATAAAAAATAATAAAATATAAATAAAGAAAATATATAAAAAAATGTTAATTTAAACCTTAAAATATATTAGATAATATAATGTTGTATAAATATACTATTG